>CM031865.1:23673147-23736376 GCA_018697195.1 Certhia americana
GAGCGAAGTGGAATCAATGTCTTTGCTTTAGCTGCTTCTTTTGTTTGGCCCTAAGCACTCATAAGTACCGAAAAGCACCCAGCCATTAGCTTCTTAGCAACTTCTGGGAAAAAATTCTATAAGAAATCAACCCAACCCCCAACAACGACTCAGACCCCTACATTCAGAGAAGCAGCTTTTTAAAGTCAGAATGACAACAAGCAGAGGCAATTCTTTTTTTTTTTTTTTTTTTTTTTTCTAGGCTGGTATTTAACTTCTGTCCCAAGGAGAGTAAATACACAGCACAGCTGCACGGCTTGGAGGGTGTGCAAATAAGAGCCCAGGTCACACCCTGGTCATCACTGTAAGAAAGGTGATGGATCAGGTCCCAAGGGGAGCCCTGTCCTGGGAAGTTGATCCTGCTTTTGTGGGAGCAGGTCTGAGCCCTGGTAGATGCACAAGGAAAGATCTCTGGCAAATTCAGACCTCTCAGGCAGAAATTAGAATAGATTCTCTACATGAAAAATGGTCTCAGGTTACTCCGGTGTTCACTTAATTGTCTTTCTTCCCAAGATCAATTGTTTGGGATATGAATTTCATTGATTAAGTTAATTAAAAGTCACATAATCAGAGAATAAAGTAATTTTGACTGCATTTGCAATTTATAAATAGTTGGCAATTTGCAAAACTATGAAAATGGTTCAAAATGCTTTATTAACTTTTTATTCTCCAAGAAACCAGTTACCTCTTGAAATTACAAAAATAATGGTACAGTTAAAATAAGATTTATTATACAGCCTTATGAAATACATCCAGCAAGTTTTCAGAAGCCACTCACCCAGACAGAAACAGATCTTGAACACATACATCCATCTTACCAGCTCCAATCCATGTCAACAGATGAACTTCCATTGAAAAGAAACATGTGGGCAACTTTACAGGGATGGAGCAGAAGTTTCACAAGCAAAAACCTCTTTAAGTTGCAGTAAGAATATATGAAATATATCCTTACTCCAAGGGAAATTTAAGTCCAACTAAAGGTTGGAGGCTGGAGAACAGTGACAGTGAGCCTTTGTTTTTTTGTAGATTCTATTATGGCTCAAATTCTAACACAGAAGTACTGAGCATGATCTCCCCTTTGTCTGGCCAAGTGCTGAAATAAAGGTGTCCAGAAAAATCATTTTATCAGAAAAATCTCAGAAAAAATTGGAAATCTGTTCTCAGTCCATGTTTTCTGTGGAATCCCCAGAGATGTTAAAGCTTAAAAACCTAAGGAGCCTTTTTCTTTCAAATCATTTTCACAGAACATTAAGGATTTTTGTAGTTTGAAAGACTTTGGGTCTATTTGACACCTGCTCAGCTTAGTAACTGATGTTATTAGACTATGCACAAAAAAAACCAAAACAGCGACTGCTAATTTTTCTTTTGGCACAGCCAGAGTTTATTGTATTGCAGTTCATCATTTACAGAGTTTAAAGGCAAATAAAGTATAATGTTCATTCAGGCAATATCAAGAGATAAAAACTGAAGATTCTGAATTACTAGCAGGAAAAGAATCAGAATCGTCAGGAACAATTTTTCTTCCCCAAAGACTTCCTAACAGTGCAATTGAATAGCCATTCAGGTGTGAATTTTATAATTTTATAGTTTCTGGCTATTAACTTGCTTTCTTCCATGCATACACACTTCAAGGAGCAGAAAAGAAAGAAATATTTCTGCAGCAAACTCTAGGGGCAAAAAGAAATGCCTCCTTGAAAGAGCATATGGATGAAATAATGTAGGTGTGTACACACAAGGGGAAGGGAAAGTGTTCTAGTATTTAAATGGCAGCTTCCTCACTGCAAAACCACAGGTTTTTGTTTGTTTCTTTCTCTTCCTACAGGAGGATATCAGTGCAGAACACGCTCAGGACTATTTAGGTGCACCACTTCTTTCTGAGGAGGTTTCTGTGTGCTTAGAACAAACTACCTGAATTTTTAGCTTTGCACAACACTTGTCAGAGTGAAGAGTTTTCACCTTACAGTGAAAGTGGAAAAAACAAACTGATGTAGTGCTCCAGTTTCAGGCCTACTGGAGGTTGCTGCCTCCATCTCTCTCTCCAGATAACGGCAGTTTTTGTAGATGAGATCCCAAACCAGCTGCACAGCCTCTCAAGAAGCTAAACACTTCTTGGATAAGACTTGATCTCTAGCACTGTTGAGTGACCAGTGACTCCTCCCACAGCTCAGGTTCAGTTTTTGCCTGTAATGAGCCTTGTGCTTTTAATACTCCTTTCCCTATACTGTAAAATAGTTATATTATTAAATAATACTACTACTTATATTACCAAAATACTAAACTTCCTTACTTAACTATTAAAATAAGCATTCAGCACAGCCCAACACTCTTTAATGAGTGACTGGAATAAGTTACCCACAGGCAGCAATTTCCAACATGCTAATATGTGTTTAAATAAAATTAATAGAAAGAAGAGTAAAATTAATAAAAAGCAGAGTGCATTAGAATTTCCAGTTCACTGAAGTTTATCTTGGAGGAAGTGGTTTTGTCCCAGCTTCCTAGATCGGAAAAACTCCTTCAACAATATTTTTCCCCTGCTTCTCCCAACTGCTTTCCTTAAATATTTGTGGCTCTAGAAATTCTCCACCTCTTCAGAGGACATATCCATTCATCTTCCATACATTTTCCTCTCTGTTTTCATGACAGAATATTAAAGCTATTGATGACTTTCAGGTCAAAAGTCAAGCACAGCAGGAAAGAGGAGGAAATTCAGTTGAATGAGCATGGCATTGTGCCTCTTGTTCTGCAACAGAAGTTCAGCCGTGTCCCACCACTCCCAAACAGCACAGCTGACCTCTCCCCAGGAACACCTGCTGAGTCTGTGTCCATATTATCAGTCACTTCCAATTCCTTTAACTTCATTCCATATTCAATAAAAACTGCCAATGATTTATTCCTTTTTTGTTTTTTAAACAACCTTATTCAAGTTTCTGTTAGGCTGCCCATTAGCCTTTATAAACAATTTAGTTTGTTCTGTTCTTATAGATTGCATGTCCTCATTTAGATTTATGAATTATTCTCCTTTGCAAATCAAATTAACTTTCTACCAAGTTCCTTTAAAAGCAGACAGTAGCTCAGAAGAGCAAAATATTAAGAGGTCAGATAATTGCATTTAGTTCCAAAATACAAGGGTCACAGCACAGCAAGGTACACATTGAGCACATAACAGAAGCCTTTGGGACATCCGCACCACAAGTTACAAAGGGAAACTTCCCTGAGCTATCTCCCCTGGGCTTTGGAGATAAAATTTTTGTATTTTTGTACCAGACCTCTGTTGCTAATCCAGGATTCAGGCCTGCTCCCATCATTCCTATGCACAGAAAACAGCCTCAGCCTATTTCAGTGCTCTGCTCTGGTACTGGAGTGGAATCCCTGCAGATCAGTTTACTTTTGTATTCTCTGTACATGGTAATCTGGAAATGACCAGCCAATTCTTCTGAGTGCCAGGAAAAGAGCTTCAAGCAGAAAAAATGCTCAATTTACTCTATTAAACTGAATTTGAAAGCAGGCTGCTCTGCTGGTGCCTGTTTGGTGTCTGGGAGGCTCCATTGTCCACAGGTTTTAGTTTGCGTGGCACCTTCCTTCCTATTTCTGCTCCTTCTGAGGCCGCATGGAGAAAATTCTTTATACAGCCACTGCTATAACAACCACAGAGCAACCCAGGAGGAAGGTGAACAGTTTTGTCTTAACCCCACACTTCAGTTTTTGGAAAAGCCATGATTCTGCCTATACACCTACACTTGGCTCTTCATAAAAGTTTGCTCTAAAATACGCTGAAAATCAAGTCCCTGGATGAATAGGAAAAGATTTCATTTAACAAATTGGATGGTTAACTAGGAAATTAATGGAAAAAAAGTTTAAAAACCATTCTTCTCTGACCAGAGCAACACAGATCTAATAAAAATCTACAGTTATCCCAGCTTGTCTACATTAAAAAAATACTGTTGTCATCCAGCATTATGTAGTAGATATAGCTATTGCCTTTAGCTGTGACTGAAGTCAATGTTTGCACCTTTACTCCCAGCTCAACTTCTGTTCCTTTCCAGGAATTTCTTTGGGAACTCCCCCAGCTATACTGAGCTAGGAGAGACAGCCTAAGGAAAGGCTGAGATGACAGCAGGACTCTGCAAAACAAAACCATGGGGTTAAAAACTGACATTTCCTGTCAAAGCAGGAGGCCAAGGTTTCCACATGGAGGATAAATAGTTGACATCAGCATCAATGGCTTTCCAGTGCCTTTTCCTGAACCTAGGGAGAACAGCTCTTGCCTCAAGCAAGCAGTCACACCTTCCCTTTTGCTGTGACTGCACGTAATAACAGCTCTGCTGCAGTCACTTGAGGGGAGAACACTGCAATTATAAAAGCATTAAAACGGGGGGTTGGAATGGACTGATGCTCTAACACAGCTCAGAGAATGTCCACGGCAGTGGCCATCAAAGGAAGTCATCTCCAAAAGGATGAGCACACAGGGATAAAGGTGGTGTGGTGAAAGGAAAGGTCCAGAGAAAGAGCAATCCACAGCTGCAGTGTGAATGGAACTGTCACAGCTGTCATGCAGTGCATGATCCTTTGATGGCTTCAAATTTTAAGCAAAACATGGACAAAATTGATGAAGTTTTAGAGGCTTTGGGGAAAAACATGCCCATAATCTTTCAGGCACCTATTTTGGCTCCTGAAGACCTGAAGAGAGAACTGCATAGCATTTACATCATTAATACATGTCATGAATAAGGTAACAACCATCAAATGTACATCAGAGAGATTTATGGCAAGGGAATACTTAAAACATAGATATTTGGCTGAGCAAATTCAAATATGCCTGGAACAGAGGGGTTTTTAAATAAAGTACATTCAATTAGCTATTTCAGATAACCTACATTCAACATTAATATCCAGCCAGGACTGCCAGTGAATCCAGAGAATGTTGAGCAAGTTTTGCACCTCAGAAAGGTCACTCTGACATCTAATGTTACATATACAGGGCATCAGGAAAATTCACCATGCCAAATTAAGTAAGAATCGAAGATCTAGAAGAAATGAGCTCCTAAAGCCTCCTGAGTAGGGAACTGTATAGTTTCCACAGAAAATAGACCTCCTGCAGCACTGGTTCAAACAAGCAAAGATTTAAGAAGAAAACTCTTATCTCACAATACTGGCATTCATCTCCTGATTTTGCAATCTCTGAAATAGCCAGTACTAAGTTTTCTTCAGTGTTTTATGTGCAATGCCCATGTCCAGCCTAGCTGCTTTATGAAACTGCTCTACCTGTGGCAGGACCTTGGGGAAGCCAGATCTAAGTCTGTTTTCAGACTCCAAACCCTAAATATATCAGGGTTACACTCAGCCATGAGAATTCACAGTGGCTATGCCATGAAAGAACAGATCCTCAGGATGGTCTAAAGGCACTGGAGACACACAACAAGCTCATATTGAGATATCAGTTTTGTATCGTTCTATTTTCCTCATTCCTGCTAGATGAAAGATCCACATGAGACTTTTAGAAGTCTCTTACATGATCTCACCCATAATTCTCTGGACAATTTATTACCAGAGTCCTGAGGATACTTCCTGGCAGATCGGTACAAAAGAAACTGCACTGAAGCCTCCCCATGCTGGCTATCTTAGCCATCACTGTAAGCAGAGGGAAATGTGTAATTAGTTTGCTTTTCTAGATGGAAAAAGCAACTGCTTATTGCTATACTGCTTCTGATGCTGAAAACAGCGATCCGCTCTAATTGATGAAAGCAGAGAAATTGGCAATTTTAGGGCCTTGGCAGGGATTCTCTGACAAATGCTTATATCAAAACTCATTACTGTTAGCACATAATCTATACGAATGGTCTTTTGGCAATGATTAATTGGTGCAGGTCCTTTGGAAAGATGGTACTTTGCAAAGTACATTCAAAAAATTCCCTGAAGAATTTAAATACAGGTGCCCAGTAATCCAAGTAGCAAGGCAAATTACATCAGAGAAGGAAATCCCAGCAAACTGTTTTAGATAAATAAAGCAGGGCTCAGAAAGAGAAAGAATTGCACTGTACAAAGTTTCACCTTCCCTACAGCTGTACCCTGGGACTGAACACTGTGGGGTGTGCTCTGCCCCTCTTTCAACTTCATTCCTCAGCTGCTGGCCAAATTTCACATACTGACATTAACAAACCTCTTCTTTGAGCAGAGGGAATAACTACTCCCAATACAAAACAGAGCAGAATAAAATAAACCCCAAAATACCCAACCAAAAACATCTCCAATGAACATCAGAGCAGGTGAGGTCCAAAATTAGGATCTACCCAAGTTAGTAAATTGTAATGCCACATACAATATCAAACCAGATTTTCCGTTCTGGTGTGTTTTTCATTAGTGTGTAATCCTCCTGAGTAGCAGGATTGATTTTTGGAGATAGACCTAATAGACCTATCTTATTGGAAGTACATTTACTGAGCAGGATTGGGGCTGCTTTGGGATCAGTTCCTGGAAGTACACATATTATTGTAAGAGCTTCTCAGTGCCTGGCTACTAATGGGCTGGATGTTCTCCTGAGAAAGCATGTTGAATAATTATCTTAGAAAAGACAATGCAATGGAAATGTCATTTCACCCTCCCCCACCCTCAGACTGCAACAGGGAAAATGAACTTTCTAAAATTATCCCACAGTGTGCCATTTGTGAATTTCCATCTATGCCCCAAATCCATGTGTACTTTGGAATAAACTTTTCTCTTTTTTTTAAGATGTCTGAAAAGATAGTTTTAGGAAAATATGACAGACAGGGAAACTGTCTTCACTGCAAACAGTAATACAACCCTTTCCCATTATTTCAGTTTGTAGCTTGTTAGGTTGTTTTTGTCTTCAGGGGTGCATTGGAATATAATGTTCCTAATCTCCCCAAACTGGCTAATTCTCCCCATGAAGAAGGGAACTCTTACAATAATACCCTGAGCAAATGAGAAATAAAAGGGGTGACAGCAGGGGACAATTAAGCTCTCTTCTTTTGCATTATTTTCTCTTCTGAAGTATCTCCTGAAAATCAGCCCAGCTGTCTAAACACTTTGGAATATGTGTATGTATTTAGATGCAAAGAAAAACCACTGCTGAAGGTGTCCTGAGGCCCAGCCTCCTGACAGAAATGTGGTGCCACAGATGCAGGAGGATGACAGGGCTGTGCCCTGTGTGAGGGGGGTTCAAACACACAGGGATAATTTGATGGGGAGGGCACTGCCACATGCCTGGGTCTGAAAATGTACCAATACCATGGCCTAGATGTCGGCTTGGCACTTGCTCATTCTACTCTGGCAGTCTCAGAACATCATGGGAAGAGTTAGAGACCTCATCTTCTCTTCAGCCTCCCCCTGAATCTCACAGCAAACTGCTCGATTACCTCTACAAGCAAAAAAAAATCTAGGAATTGAAAGTGTGCTCCCACCTGCAAAGGGCTATGTTTTGTCAGAAGGAGATTGTATCAAAATTCTACTGATGGGCTTTAGCAGACAAATCCATAGCCAGAGGACAATGATAAATAGAACAAGTCCATAAAAATATTAACAAATAAATACAACAGACAAAACTTGGTAAGAGGAACAGCACAGAGCAGAACACAAAACCAAACTTAACTTAGGCAAACTGTGGGCATGGGGGCAAGAGACAATTAGAAGGATTTCATCTATGGTTAAAAAGAAAGGAATAAACCCCAAAACCACTCATCACACTCAATAATCCCTCTGGGATATTAGCTCTGCAGCTCTTCTTGGAAAGGAGTTTCTTCATCTCTTCATCACCACAGAATATCTTGGTTTAACTCTTTTATTTAAGGGTATCGGCTGCATTAGTCAGAGCTGTGAGTGACCCAAGCTGTGCCAAAGACAAGAGGGTGTAACTACAATTACAAAGGCTGTGCTCAGTGGGAAGAACAAACCAGCGGGGATCTCCTGGCATCTATCAGGAGTGGACCCTCTGTCCTGGCAGAAACCTGTGAGGGTTTCCCATGAAAACATTCAGCCAGCCAGTCTTGAGAGTGGCAACTGGCACAAGCCTTTCAGTGAGGAGCAAAGAGCTCGTTCTCCTGCAACACGGAAGGAATGGAAAGAAAGACTCCCTTCCTCCTTTCCCACTGGAAAGGGGCTCCCCTCTGCTGCTTCCAGAAACAATTCATTACTGAGAATCATGACAATTAAACAAGGTGTTGGAACAAGCTGACTCACACTTGCTGTACCACTGTGACTCATGGTGTGGCACCAGCAGGGTTTTGCATTATCACCTCTCATCACTGAGGAGTTTCACAGAGACATGGAAGGGACCTCTCACAGCTGACATTCTCTCCCCAGAGGGAAATGCCCACTTTGAAATAATTGGGAAAAAATAGCAGTAACTCTAAACTGTCCCAGTTTTTAGCATGCCTAGATTTCAGTAAGATTTAATTGGGAGGATGATGACACATCTGAGTTCTATTATGTTTGAGAGTAATTTGTTCTAAATTTCAGAGCCTGTTTTCAATTGATGTAGAAATTATTTATTCAATGAAATCTCAATACTCTTAAGGAGATCTTGATACCCTTATGGGCTAATACCTTCAGAACAAAAAGAAGATTCTTTATTTTTGACATGGGGAAAAGCCAAATTTCCCAGAAATTACAAAGGTATTTTTTGATTTTCAGTGTTTCAAGCAACACTTCAGCATTTACTACTGTCATATAGAGGTGCCTAGGAGGGAAATGGATGATAGAATATCCTTTCCTACTGCTTTAGAGGTTTCTTGGTTTTATTTTTCATTACCTTCCTCTGATTTGACTGGCAATAAATTCATTTCCCCAAGCCAAGCCTGTTTTGTCCATGACAGTACTCAGTGAGTGATCTCTGCCTGCCCTTGTCTCAACCCAGGAGCCTTTTGCTGTATTTTCTGGCCCCTGTCCAGTTGACGAGGGAGCAATAGAGCAGCTCAGGTGGGCACCTGGCACCCAGCCAGGGGCAGCCCACCAGTCCTGTCCAAGAAAACCTGCAGGGGGTGGGATGCTGCACCTCAAGGTGGAAATCAGTGCATCCAAATTATGGCAGTCCTGTCCTGACTGCCACAAGAACATGTGACTCAAATGGACTTGATCCAGAACACAGCTCCTCATCATTTCTAAATCCTAGTCAGTGACTAACTGATGCAATAGGAATCCTGCTGTGGTGTCTTGTAATGTATTTTTGTGTTGTCTGAAATGTGAAGGGTAGGATTATCTGCCTGCTTCTTTCCTGAGCCTCTCTCAAGAATGATGTTTCTCAAGAGGCTCTTTCAAACAGTCACGTTTCCAATAATTCACAAAGAGGGTGAGGCTACAAGCTTTTTCCCTCAAATGGGTTTCAGCATATCCATGCTTCTCCATTAGATATGAGTGCAAAGGATGTATGAACAAATTCTGCTTGTGCTGAACCCTCGCTTCAGCTCACTGCAGTCAGGAGAAAGCAGAGAAAGTGAAATTTGCACCCTGTTGTAGTCTTCTCTCTGTCCTTCACAGTGGCACTGCTGCTTCCTCAGAAGCAGCCTCTTTTCTCCAGGTGTCCTGCCAGAAAGTTCTGGAAGATGCTCCCAGTTAAAGGGAACCAGGCAGGATCCAGAAGGAACCACAGGAGCATTTGGCATTGTCCAGAGCCAGAAGGTAGGGAGGGAAAACGTACAATGGGGTGGCAGCCAAACAAGAAACTACAAATTAAAACTGATCAAAAGATATTCCAAATGAAATGACACCTGCTGCAATATGTCCCCCTTGCCACCCCCTTTTAGGACAGGCAGCACAGCCATGAAACAGGTAAATGACAGCCCGGGCCCCAAAAGCTTTTGTCCATCTGGTGATGCCAAAAGGACTTTAAATGGCACCTAGAAACACTCTGTGATTATTATGGAGAGTCAAATAACAATTGCTGAACTGTGCTTCAATGCCTGGAAATGTCCTCACTAATGAGTCATTTCACTGTTTTCTCCAATATGGTTCAGGAAGTGCTCTAACACAATGCAGTGAAGTGGTGGGCAGCTTTCAGGGGTGAATGCAACCCAAATTCTCCCATCAGCTACAACCCTAAACTGCAGCTGCAAAATGTAAAGTGTTGTCTAGCACTGGTGAAAGGCTTTAATCTGTGACACAGATGATTAACATTCATTACTATATATGCATAATTGTGATATAAATGGTCAAAAAGCTGAAACAAGCAAATAAATACAAATGTGGCCGTAACAAAGGCACAAAGTGTATATCTGTTTATTTGGATTGGGCACATTTCTGTGCTGTTTTTTAGAATCATGGAAACAGACAGATTTTGCAGGATGTTTGCACAATAGTCTCCTGCAGACTCTCCTGCCCATCTCTGAAATTAGTAACAAGCCACTATTGCTAAATTTAGGAGCAAAGGCTCATATTTCTGTGACATCTTCTGTCAAAAACCCAGAGCAAAGATGTATTTATAACTGTGTATTTCAAGCAAGTTCATAATTTAAAGCAAAACTGAAAAAAAATGGAGACTAACAATCAATAGAGGACACTAGTCAGTTTTGAGCAGGGGAGATAGAGACAGGTACAAAGAAAAGTATCTTTATTTAGGTATCTGTAGCCATACTGTGCTTTAGTCACAAGAATAGCAGAATCTTAAATATTTTTCCTCAGAACATTTTTTTTATATATTATATTCAGGTCCCATTGCACAAGTTATCCAATCTGATGCAGTTTGGAGACCTCCCAGAAGACAAGGCAGTGACAGACTGACAGCACTGAACACAGGCATTCCCCCACAGAAGCTGTCCTGGAAAATGGCAAGACTTTCCCCCAGTCTGACCAGAGAGCAAAATCTGATACAGAATTGTGTGCTGCATTTGAAGGCTGGAGAAGAATACATTTTTACTTATTCAGTCAAACTGCATGAAAGGGAATTTAGGGAAAAGAGTTGCCACGTGTAAACATCTTCCTTCTATCACTAGCATTTAAATGTGAAGATTTCAGGAAGTACACACACCATTTATTGTCAGAAGGCAAACAATCTGCTTCTAGAGTCTAGTTGTGCGTGGTGACCATTGATTCACAAGCAGCATGTGTATTTAAGATTCTTTTCTTCACAAAATGACACAGGCTGCATTCTAGCTCTGGCTGTCTAATCTGGGAGTACATTAAAAACAATTCTGGGTTGCACTTCCAAAGTTTCTGTTACTTCTGTTAATAAATCTCATTGTCCTTGTGATTACTGCAACATCCACACATGACAAATGAACACAGATTGTTCAGAGAGATTTGTCAGATTTCCCTGAGCTTTCCCACCTGTTCTCCTCTCAGTTCCCTGATTTGCTGCACATTTCATAAGGAGCTGTTCTGGGTAGAGGTGCAGGGAGAGCTGCCAGGGTCACCTGTGGATCAGGGAGCAGTGAACTCAGCTGGTGCTTCCCTCCAGTGCAGCTCTCCTGACAGACAGAAGAATTATAAAAGAATGGCCTCATAAAATCAGGCCTTGATCTGCTAAATTGCTGGCCTGACAATTCTTCTAAGTGCAGTTAAGTTGTTTGCAAGTTCCCATGTGAAAACAGTCTTGGGAATGAGACTTTGTTAACACAACAAACTATTGCTGGGTGAAAAACAACTGCATCTGCAATAGGCAAGAAATCTGTCTCATGGGAATCAGTGAACAAAACATGTAAACTAACCAGGAATTGAAAGATTTGATGGCCAAATAAAGTATCTTTTACAAACCAATAGAGTACTTGGCAAGAAAACTATTAACCAATTGGAGTTCAACATGAGGTCTGTGAAAACTATATTAAAATTAGTTATGTGAATAAAGAAAGGGATTTTCTGCATGAAGAAAATGGAGTCTTGCCTGATTTACTACAGCAGAGAGGCACTACCCCAACATCCCTGTCCCCAGTCTGGGAGTGAGCAGCCTCAGCAGGAATGCAGCCTCTAGTTTGGGAACTGCTGGCACAGAGGGACTTGGCTGTCTCTGTCCAACCTTTAAACACAAATCCAAATCCAAATCATAGCTCCTTATCAGCCATTATAGGAAAGGAACTTTACTCAAGTCCAAGCCAGCACAGATTTGCAGGTACCTACAAGGCCCTACACCACAGGTGTGCTGTCAGAGCCCAGGACACTCCTCTGACTGTGTTGAGTGATTCCAGACCCAGACGGGGCTGAGAGACCTTGGCAAGGAGTCAAAAACTCTTGTGCCTTTGATTTTAGCCCTTGAGAGAAATTACCATCTCTGTGTGAGGATTTACAGACCACAAGAGTTTAAGTAGAGTGATAGTTAGTCACAGGGTGAAAAATAGATTTATGGGTTTTTTAGACTGATAAGCAGAAGAAGACAAGATGGAGGTTCCACGTGGCTTTTAGACTTCTTCCTTCTCCTTCATCTGCTCTATCTTCTGCTGTGGTGTTGGCGACTTTGGTTGGTTTAGAGCAGAGTTTGACTTCCTAACATGAAAGATGGGTATTGGGAATCTTTTATAAACAAAGTAGACGTAATTTTTAGTATAAAGATACTCATCACCTCTGGGGCAGTGTTATTTGCTGTGAGCTGACCTGCTGCAAAGATCTCTGTGAGTCAGGGAAAAGAATGTATAGATAAGAAAGAATAAACAACATTGAAAAAGCAGAAGAGATGGCTCTCAGCCCTTCCTTCAATCTTGGTGCTGGGGAAAAGAGACTTTTTGTATCTCAGGAGTCACCAAAGCACACAGAAACCCGAGAGTGTGCAGGCTCTGTGTTGTTTTTACTAGCCTGCTTTACCCCCCAGAGTCCTCTCTGGCTGCAGTCTGGGGCCCTTCCTTCCATTGCCTTGTTCTCCTCAGGATACACTGTGCCATCAGCCTTGGATCACAGAATCACACTCAGAAGTGATTTGGAAGCAAAGTCAATAATGGGGAAATCTGGTGATGATGCCTTAATATTTTAGTTTTGTATTTTCCATGTATTTGTAATCCTGCAATTCTTTAGTGTATGGCTCTAAATTCCATATTCAGGGTCAGCTGCTGCTTTCCCATTTTGGTCAGACACAATTCCTTTCCAGGTCTGGCAATCAAGCACACCTCACTGCCTCAGGGCGTGAGTGATGGAAACAAAAGTGAGTTTGGGAGGAGTAAACTGGGGGTAAATGACTTCATTAGCTGAAGCGGTAATTGGAGGATTAACCCCCAATATGCAAATGGACCAAATTTATAAAAGAAAATCCATGACTATCATCCATTTTGGGTGTAGCCCCTGGGGGGCTTCATCTGCCCTAAATGTACCTGAAGGCCCTTCAATAAATAGAACTGCTTTTCATTCCCCTAATTTTGTCTGGCCTCTGTTTTCAGGCAAGCCCAGAAAAGGCATCAGTGACAACACAAAGCTGTCTGGATATTACATATAAATATTGCAAAAAGACATTCCCAGACTGAACAAATATGGAAACAATTAGGAAATGAAACTATATATAATGAAATGTGAATTCATACACAAGGCTGAAAACAACCCTAACTTTACATACATCATCAAGGACTCAGAGTCACTACCCCTTCTTAGTACCTCTGAGTAAATCAGATAAAATTAACAAAAGGCAAACTCAAAACCAAGCAAACCAGTCTTCCCTCCTGTTGCACAGTCAAGTATGGAATTCTCTGCTACAGGGCACTGCAAATGCCATAAAGTTTATGGGGTTCAAAACTAACTGAGTTTAGCAACATGCAGTCTAAGATAGAACTGGAAATGTCATCCCTGGTTTGGAAAGGCTGGGAGATGGTTCATATTATCATACAGGTGTTGTGGTTTGAACACCAGGAGTCTGTAAGGAAGGCATGAGCCTCCCTTGGAATGGAGAATGTAAACTCCCTCCCTCTGAATTATTATAACTTTTGAAATTAAGGGGCTCTCAGGCAGAGATATGGGGATAGGAATAACAGTTCTTTATTAGGGGAACTAAAATAAACAATGAAACAAAAACACACGCAGGAAAACAAACAAATAAACAAAAACAAACCCACTGACAGAGTCAGGATACAACCTGACACCCTGTGGGTCAGGGTGTTGGTGGCAGTGCCATTCCATGGTGGCTGCAGTCCCAGTGGCAGATGTGGCTCTGTTGAAGTGATGATCCTGGAGAAAAGTGGAGTTTGTCACTGAAGGTCCAGTGGTGATAGATGGGTCTGGTGTTCCTCTGAGAATCGAGTGGAAAAGGCTGCTTGGTGTCCCAAATCTCAGATTTTTATCCAGGTAGGAATGCTTGGCTCGTCCCCCTGGCTGGAGCATTTCCCAGTGGGATGATGGAATTCTCTCAGTGACACTCACTGGCCCATCAGCAGAAGATCTGTCCCTGGAGGGAGGATGGGTTGTGGCAGAGATCAGAAAACTGCCCCAGCAGGTTTCTTGACTGTTGGCCATTGACAGACAATTACACCACTCCACACACCGCAGTTTCATCTGAAGGTGACAGAATACACAGTTTACATTACATTTTCCATTGCAACCCATGACACAGGCTTCAAGCACTGTCCACAGTCAGAGAAAAGGATTGGGCAAGCTTTTGGCCCCAGCTCCTACCAGAACTTTGTCTTCAGCCTGAGCAATCCCACTGAGCAAACCTAATGCTCTCTGCCACGCTCTCTGCCTCACTCTCCCCTCCTGTAGCTCTTCCCTCTCCCTTCCTGCAGTTCAAGATTCCCTGGAAGAGGCACACGTTCTGCAGGTTCTGGCCTATGTGTTGGCCAGTGGCAGTATTTACAATTCCAAATGAGACAGGACTGCTGCTGGATGTGTCCCAAGTGGTATTTATTTTTCAAAAGTCTCATTACACCATTGAGACTCTAGGAAGATACAGTAGCTCACATCTCAGACTTTAAGTTCCATGTTACAATACACTTTAAAATTATCGCAGCCTATGGCAGAAAGCACAAAGCACATTGACACTTGCTTTAGCCAATTACAAAAAGCACAGTTGCTTAAAACAATGCTCACTTGTTAGCCTTAGAATACAATGCACAGTTCTCCATTATTAGGCCTAAAACTTTCTATCTCTTGACAAATTTATTTTTCTGCTGTTCTAAGGTTTGCATCACCTGTTTTCAACACTCTACTTATTGTAAAAAGTCCTTGCTAGCACTCTAAATTTTCTTTTTACTTTCAGAATCAGCATCTACAGCATAACTAAGTTTTCTCTTCTCTTCTGCTCCTGAGGCCTTCTCTATAACTTTCCCAAAAATCTTTTACCTTAAATGATTCCCACACTGGCCAAGGCAACTCTCCAGTGATTTACAAATCCCCCTCAAAAACCCATTAACTGCATAAGGCTCTTTCACAGCCACTCCTCCCACTCTCTTTGTATGAGGTTTTGTAAATGTGTCCATAAAGACAACTTTCCTATTTTGCTTACTTACACAAAGAAGGTGTAGCAACCTCTCATTTTCATTTCCCAGCTATCTATTTCCTGAGGCCTGTTAATAAGACACATTCAGCTAAGAACATCTAGTAAATGCACAGATGTAAGCTTTAAACTGGCATTGCCGCAAATGGGATTTCACAGACATTGCTCAGCCCGGTGGCAGCACACAAAAATACCACACTTACCCCTTCTTGACAAAGTAGATGTAGTATTAGGTCATTTGAACACTTAAATACTATTTTTCAAAAGAGAATCCAGTGATAGCAAAAGGCAAGTTCTTAAAGGAGTAGGTGGGGATTTAGCTGTGTATTTCCTGCTGCTATTAGTACAAGTCATGTGGGAGAATCCCTGCATAATCCAGCTGTTAATATGCCTCCATAGAAAAGCTGCAGTGATGGCAGGGAATCTCCCAGCCAGCAGGTCCATTTCACTAAGAGTGAAGGAATCAGGCAGTGATCAAGCTCCTCCTGAGCCACAGAAAAGGCAGAAAACTCTGACTCCCACCATATTAGATCTAGACCTATTTCTCAGACCAATCTTTTTTTTTACCAGTCAAACCAGAGTTATATTACCTGAGCAGAATTTGTTGAGCTAATGAACCTTTGCTAATTAGGGCTAAATAATTTTCCTAAGGAGGGATCACAGCAGAGTTGTGCTGACATCTCTTATGGAAACATGTTCTCCAGCTTCCAGTTCCACTCTGCACAGAGACTATCCCAGAACTCCATGGCTTTAATCATGAGTTACTCTGCTTCAGAGCTCAGGGAAGGATCACAGGGCTACAACCACTCCTTGGCCCTGTCCTTTGGTGAGGAAGCTCATAAGAAGAGGAGGAAAGAAAGAAAGAACAAGCAATGAAAAGGTAATATATTTGCAGGCAATCCTGGAATTCCTTTTTTCCCTCCACTTGCAAGCGTAACCAGTCCTGTGCAATGAATGGGACAGGCCTACCTGCTCCAAGGCAGTGCTCTGGCAGGGGAAGGCACAACAATCCCTTCCAAAGGGAATAAAGCAGAAGAGGGTGCCAGCCACCCCTGACAGATACTGCTGCCCCTTCTTCAGCAGCCAGCTGGTTTCCATGTGAGGAGGCAATATAAAGTATCAAATGCTATTAAGTACTTTTGAAACCACAGTAACAGGATAACCTACCTCAGCCATTAGAAATAACACTAGTAGGAGCTCAAACCAAATGAAAGTAAGTGTAGCTAGGTAAGCTTTGTCCTGCTACAAGCCTGAAGCAGAAACACAAAGGATGCATCAAACACGGAACGGATACTCAAGGTCTGACTGTAGATTTAGCTGACCCTGCAAACATTACCCTTCAGTGGATAATAGCAAATTTGTACTTTTCCTTCCTTAAGAAAAACTCCTTACAGAATGTTTATTTCCCTGCTACACACTCCAGGAATCAGCAGCTGAGGGATTTCTAGAAGCTGTATCCACACCCTCAGGCTTCTTGTCACTGATGGAAGCTCTCATCCCTGAACCTGTCAGTTATTTTTCTAAATCCACTTCCAGTTTCTTCTACAGCCTCAGGCAACATTCCAGAGCTATTACAGTGCAATGTATGACAAAATACCTCCTCCTAGCTTGTTTCAAACATGTTCATATCATTGCATCAGGGGCACTTTCTGACTTCTGAAAGATAAGAAACTGTTTGATTTCCCCATCCCTCCTCTCCACAGCACTTGTGACAATGGAGATGTCTACCCTAACTCCATCCTCTCACTTCTTCAGCTGTCTCTGTTTATAAACAGCCTCTCCTAAAACATACCACATCCCACATTTCTGATTAACTGCTCTGAGCTGGCTCCACTATATCCAAACTTCTAATGCTCACACTGCAGAAGGAACCAAGAATTGCAATTTGGGATTCAAACCAACGCCTCATCTTCTCTGCTCTCCCAATATCAAGCCACTCCTGACAGCTGAGAGGAGAAAGTCCACCCTCAGACTGACCAGAAGAGCAGCACTGACACACATTGGGGTCCCAATTCATTACCCTAAAGGGAGTGAGTGAGATCTGTTCCCTGCTTAGCGTCAAAAGAGAAAAGGGAAAACCTCCAAGGATGGCTGTGCCACCTCACTAGAGAATGATGTGATTTCAGAGGGGCTGGACTTCAATTCCACAGGTTATCAGCAGCAGCTCTGTACAATTACAAAACATCCAAGACAAGATTAGATCAGTTCATTTTAGCAAACTGAAGAAGATCAGCTCACCTGAAGGCACCAGTCACTATTCAGGTGATTAGCAGTAGAAGGGTTGAGCTGTCAAAGTAAGATCACAATAATTGTGTCCTTGGAAATCCTGGATTTTCTGCAATCCTGTGCAGCTTTTTCTGTCAAAGGGAACTCTCTGTAGGACCAGGGCCAGGTTCTGGTTATTACCTAGGGAAAGGAAGAAATGCAGTTTTTAGAGATAACTTTCCTTCTAGGTTTCTAGGCATGAGTCAGTAGCAGCTGTTTCAAATTTAACCTGTGGTTTCTTTAACAGATTTCTTGAAGGGGCTGTACAGTTTCCAGCAATGGAGGTTTTTAAGAGCAGTTTAGAAATGGTGTCCTTGCATTCACCTCAGCATCTCTGTCTCTGATCTCCCACTCTCAGGTGGAGCTCAGTTAAACATGGGCATCTGACAGAAGAATGGAAAATATTCCAGCTTCATGATTCTTCAGAGGCAACTTCAGTGAGGAGGGAACTCACTGTGTGCCTTGGGACTGCACTTAAAGAGCATTGTTTGAATGGGAACATACTTCTTGAATACTCAGTGTCTGATACATTGCAGATACAAAAATATTAGCCACCAAGAATATTCAATCTAATCTAGCCTGCAAGAAAAACTCCTGTTATTTGCAGAGTGACTGAAAAGCCAGAATTTTTAGTGCATCAGTGATTCCTGTGGGTTAAGCAAAAAATATAGAAATAGAAAATGGAGTACATAGTACAGTAGCACTGAAGTGGTAAAGTAGTGACAATAATAATGTAAAGCCATAAAAGTGATTGTTCACATTTAATGGTAGAATGTTTTTACATCACAATTCATTGCAGAAAAAGAACAAAAAGGAAAATTTCACTTGGCATCTTAGCTTGGGTTGCACCACTGATTCAAGCAGAAGGCTGTCATGGCCAGCTACAGTTTTATGGAAAACTGACCCAGAATTATTTCTTCAGAAGCAGGACCCTTAAAGGAAATAAGCAATGGCATCATACTCAAGTGCAAGAGACATCATTTCTCCCCACCAAAAACCTCTCAAACAGACAGCAACATGAGCTGGCTTAAGTTGGAGAAGCACCCATAATAAGAACATTGGTATATGAACAATGTTTACATAAGTATACTAAAGACTGCATGAAATTTGCATTAATGAATATAATTTTACAAATACAGTCAAACGTTAATATTTATCAGTGCAAATAGCTCAACAAAAATTAGGTGCCTCTGCAAAACAGCTATTTCACTGAGACAGTATTTAGAATTTACAAGTTCTTCTCTGCAAACAGAACTCGTCCATAACAAGCCTGAACAGAACACACCTGAAGGCCAACTATTCTAGGATAGAATAAAAATTCTAGGATAGGATAAAATTCTAGGATAGGATAAAAAAGATAAACATTTATATTAATGGTGAACAGGCTAACTGAATAGGGCACAGTAAGCTTTATGATTTTAAAAGATCACTTTATAATATCCAGATTTGTTTTTATGGTTACATCAGGTTGTGATTTTAGTCTCTTTTATTTGATGTTGTCTCCAAAGTTATTGATTTATTGAGCAATAAGCAGCTTTCAGGATATTGGTCTGAGTCAAGGAATCCTAAAATGCTTTCATCAAGGAGATTATAATCCCAGCTCTGGCCAAGACACTCTGGTTAAATGCCAGGACAGAAACAGCTTTATTGTGTAAAAACATTTTTCTTAAAACAGCAGCTCTGACCCCTCCTGAAATCTCCCAGTATTATTATCTTTATCTTCCCCATTTTGCTATGGGTAGAGATTTTAAAGCAGCATCGGCAGCAATTCCAATTTTCTCTGCAATGCAATGTATCACACACCACAGGCTCAACTACTACATTTCTGGCACAAATATTTGGAAAAGCCTGTTGCAGCATAGGAGAGACTAGTTGCTGCATTACCACCAGCAGGTAACAATTGAAGAATTCTGTGAATGTGGAGCATATATCTGCCAGCTTTCTGTTTTTAAATATGGATTTACTCTCCATTTCAGCTTTGCACTGCTAGGGGCACACACGCACACACACACATATATATATATATATAAACACAGTGAGGGAAGTATAATGTATGTGAATTATCATGCATATATATAGATATAAACTGGGGGAAATATTAGTTTTGTGCCTGCTATAGTATAATAATAAAAGAAGTATGGCTAGATGAATGGCACAGGTGCTCTGTGGAGCTGCCATTCAGGCCATCCTGCACAATTTGAAGACCCTAAAAGCATCCTGGTCCCTAGATGGTGCTATTCACTGCACTAATGAGGCAACCACAGCTCCTTACAGCAGCCAGCCTCAGGGACAAAAATTGTTTCTTGGTTCAGAATTACACAGGCTGAACACAGATACGAGTAATGCCCTATTATGGATGTTTGCCATGTGCCTTGAAGCCTAGGCCCAGGTCATTTCTGTGGGTTGTAAGAGCTGTAATTCCATGAAAGCAGCCCCAGTGAAAGCAAGGTCAGGCACTGTCACCAGGGCTTGTGAGGAGCAGCATTTGCAATGTCCTGGGTGAGCTTCCTCTCCCTCCACACGCAGCTGCCACACAATATTCCCCATCCTTAACAGGAAGGTGCATTACCCACTGGTTTTACCCTGCCCTGTATCCCTTGGGGGCATCTCCCAGGGCAGCTGTATGGGCCAGGCATCCTGGCAGAGCTCACAGGTTGTGCCCTGCCACCTTGCCATGTTACCCAGACTGCCTTCAGCCCCAGCAGAGCGGGGTCTCTGCATCCTTCCCACCACATTTAGGTCAACACAATTTTACAAGTGGTTGATGAAATGGCAGTCATGGAACTGAGGTATGTTAGGAACTGGATTTCCTTCTGCCTGCTTCCAGACTTCGTAAGTGGTTTTGGGCAACCCGTAAAATCTCTCAGAGTAGGACTCAAAGGCCAGTGAAGTTAGAAGGAGTTCCTTTATTAGTCTGAAATAGGTTTTAGAGGGGAAATTTTGGCTCCTATTCTTTCCCCATAAGGTAGGAATGTGCCTATGTCTATATAACAAAGAAAAAAAGCCAGTATTTTCAAGTATTTTAAAGTTTCTCAGGCATAGTAATATTGAATAAATAGATACATGTATCTACATCTAAAAAAAAATACATTTATTGCACTTTGTTCTGATTCCCTGCCTTTATAAAAGTGTGGCTATATCTGGCTATTTGCTTAGGCATTTGACTCTCATATATGTGGTATTTGAGCATCTCATAAACATCAACATTTCTCAGACTACGCTGTTGAGATTTTTTTTTAGGGCTTCTGAAAGTGATTAGATTGACAGCATGGGCTAGTAACTGTCTTAGCACAGACAGATGAACTGCACAGATCTCTTCCAATACACTTCACATCAGATGCTCCGGGCATGAATTTCTTAAATAGAAAACAGCAACTGTGATGATCTGTCAACAAAACTTGAGGTGATGTTGTGGTAAGCAATTGCCCTCCATGGCCTAACTGCCAAGCTGGCAATCTTAATTGGGACTATAACCATGGATAAATTGTTCAACTCACTGAACTTTCTAAAGATGTTTCACAGACCTCTGGTCTGGACTTTACGTAGCCATATCATTTGTCTTTACATATTGGTGTTTCCTAACAACCCACCCTGATATTTTGAAAACCTCCTGAAGGTTTGTCATTGAAGACACGGGGCCCCACATTCCTTAAGCATGATTGAAAACTTCTGGTTAAGTTATAAACTTGTGACAAAATATAAAACTCTTGATGAGTGCTGTTTAAAAGTTTCTGAAATAAAGGGTGACAAATGTTAAGTGCACAAAAATGCCAAAGAACTGAATTAGATGAGAAAGAAAAGGAGTACCAGCTTGGAAGAGGGAGGCTAGGATTATCTTTGCAAGGTAGCAGAGGGAGTGCTTCATGGTGATTACACAAATTTAGTGTGGAGGAAAGATCAGAAGACAGTGATGGTCATGGTCCTTGCAGCTCCCTGTTTGTGGAGAGATTTTGAGTGGAAGGACAGACCAAGCCTTCACCCAGCTGGCACATTGGGCCACAATGATTAAAAGAAATCCCCAAATGGACAGGCTTCATTTCAATTTCAGGAGGAAATCAAAAGGAACATCCCTGGCTCAGTGGTTAATCCCTAGCAGATTTCAATTTCCTTCCTTGGAGA
Source organism: Certhia americana (assembly GCA_018697195.1). Classification (NCBI taxonomy): domain Eukaryota; kingdom Metazoa; phylum Chordata; class Aves; order Passeriformes; family Certhiidae; genus Certhia; species Certhia americana. The sequence continues at coordinate 23,694,917 of CM031865.1, forward strand.
GTCAGGGCATTAGGCTTCTTCAAAGGAGAATTGTAGCAGAAGTGAATGTGTTCTGTCCCAGCTTCATTCTTGACAATGGTGAAGCTTTCCTGGTTCTGTGCTGCAGCCCCTCTTCCTCCCAGAAAAATGCCAAACCAAACACCCAATTCCCTGTTTTTTTGATATTTTGATGATTCCCAAGATTTAGAAAGTCCTTTTCTCTCAGCCCTGGGATCAAAGAAAAAATTAAGAGTTGTCTCCTCTGTTTTCCAAGGTCGTTTATTTTGCCTTATCTATTACATTCTGTTCCTGACTCACAGAGATTCTCTCAGCAAGTCAGTCCCAGGCACAATCCACCGCCCTCATGGTGGTGAGGTTTACTTTTATACTAAAAATTACATGTACTTTATTTACAATAATTTTCCAATCCCTTTCACCTTTGTTGGACAGTCAGTCTCCACTCTAAACCAACCAGAAAGTGCCACCATCACAGCAGGAGATGGAGAACAAAAAGAACAAGAAGAAGGACAGCACAGGTTCCTCCATCTTGCCCCCTGAACCCCCATTCTAAAATCCCCAGACTTCTACTTTTTACCCTGTGACAAATTACATATTATGCTACTATTTAATCCATATTCTTGAAAGTTCTGCTTCATCCCAGACCCTAAGAAGCCCTTTCCATGGACAAAGGTTAAAACCAGTGTTTGCCAGAGGGTTTGAATCCCTTAAAACATGCAAAGAAATACTTCTCAGAATTCTTGACTCCAACACCCAATCCCCCAAACAATCAAAAGAAAATCACTCTTTAGAAAATATCTTTCCCTGAAAATTTTGGTCTCTTGATGTTCAAAGTTACAGATCTTGGCAGTAAGATCTTTTCTCAGGAAGTGTCTGGCACCATCACTGGACAATGCTGTAAACTGTCCCAGAGTAAGACCCACCCTGATCCTCCAGGATGCATTTTACATACAGACACACACATGTAACTTACAGCAATTCTAAGCCCTCCAAAAAATCAGCAATAATAAGCTCTTTGCATGTTGAAGGTACTTATTAATATTGTGGCCATGATTAATAGACACCAGTGAGGGATCATTTTAAAATATCCAGGTCACTGAGGAGCCTAAGTTTTAAATTGAATAAGGCTGCTTGAAAGACTCTTACATCAGTCCATCATTCAGCAAGTGATACTGGAAAAGAAGCTGAAAACAAAGAACTCCTCCTCATTAAAAGAAGCAACTGGAATCCTCTTCAGTTTTATCCTTGAGAATTAGTTTAGATGCCATTCCCCCTGCCTTTTACTGAAATCCCAGGCTTTAAAGGAATACGATGATAATTCATTGCTTAGTGTCAATGGAATTCTTCCATAATTGCAGGTTACATGCATCCACATTGATACAAGATAACTTCATTTGGTCTGTCACTACAATGAATACCAAAAACTAAATTTGGGTCTAGAGATCACCTTCCTAATCAGAAGTTTCAGACCCCAGGAACTTTCAGAGAATAGGCTATTAAAATGTAAATAGTTCCTTTGAAATTTAAGTTGCCATTTTCAAAAACAGATGTTCTTCTTGATCATTCCCTGCAAAGATTTCAAAAAATTCTACTCATGATAGATAACTGAAAATTGACTGAATATTAGCCTCAGAAACTCTTCCTACAGCAGTTTCATTAGAATACACATCTACATTTCATCAGGACTTTCGATGAGGTGGTTTTAAACTAATAAACCATAAATTTTATTATAATGCATGCACATTTCTCTCCACCAGCCTAAAACCACATGTTGTGATAGGGCAGAAAAACATCTGGTATGACCTAAAAACACTGGACAAACTGGACAGAAAACTGTGTGCCTGATAATTTAGCATGTCAACTTTAAACCAGAGTTGAAAATTACACAATATCAACATTATTCATCTCTTCAATGAGATGGGAGAAGTCAGGAGGAAAACCTCCTATTGCCCCAGGAGAGAGAGGCCTCCAGTTCTGGTTTCTGGGGTCAGCAGAGGGTTCTAGGAGCAAAAGTGGCATCAATGTGCAAATGGCACCCAGCTCACTCCCACAAGCAGGAATTCTCCAGTTGAAGAGGATGGTGGATGGGGAGGTTGTGCCATGTGCTGTGTACCAACAGCTGATGAAAAATCCAAACCAAGCAGCTTTCTTTTATGAAGTGCCCCAAGACTCTAAAATCTGTCACAATAATTCCATAGGTCGCACCAGACTGGCTCCCTGTTGCTTTTAGGCCATTATGTGTGTTATTTAATATCATCTGCAGAGCAATAGTTCTTTCAAGTTTTGCTTCTGTCAAGCACTGCTTTTCTTCAGACTTCAGTAATTACAACCTTTGAAAGCACTTCATCAAGAGTGACTTTTTATTGCTTTATTCCCCATCAGTGAAAGAACTGAGATCCCAGTGACCTTTGGTCTGATCCTTAACATTCCTGCTTCTTACAGCATGGGCACTTCTGCAAATTAGTCTTTATTTGTGCCTGTACATAATATTTGCTTCAAAGGAGAAAGCTTTGATATGGGTCCACAGCCACCAGTTTTCTGTGCCTTAGAAACAACTTGAACCCCAGCCTCCATGGTAACAGATACCACCAGTGAGCCCCATCAAATCTGGGTCATTTTTATGGAGAAGATGAATAGGGAAAGCATAAGGTTTCTATGAAATCTCTCAGTACTGCCAGAATTTTACTTCTTCTTTAATCCTCAGTTAATGGTGTGCAATAAAGGGTTCTATGCCTACACAGAGCCATGTCTAAAAAACATTATCCTTCCTGTACTTTCATTGTAATGCCAGAAAGCTAACAACAATTCCCTCAAATCTCTTATCCCATTAAAAACTGACCAAGACATGTCTGACTCTACTCTCTATATTATAGAGTGACTTCACAATGTAGAATAAAAACCTCTGACTTGTTAGGCATTATGGCAATTTGCTGTCCCATGAGCTCTCATTTCATGAAAGTCATTCAGGAAAAAAATATCTGTCATGTGATAAAATTTTCTCACATCTGTCAAAGACACTCAGGATAGCTCATGAAAATGCGGTGCAGATTTTCTTGTTTTGTTTTTTTAAACTGATGCTGACTCTCTCATGGCTGAACCATTGAAGCAGTTATGAGTATGGTCCCCAAATTTTACTGTGAAGCCTTTTATCACCACAGCTTTCCAGCAGGAAAAGAACCAGCATCAGAGCACCAGTGTAGCCTGTCTCACTCAGAGGAGATGCAGCCCAAACATTTTTTTCACTAAGCCACACAAAACTCTGTAGCAGAATGCACTCCTGTTTCTTTTGTTTTTTTCATTTTCCTCAGAGCCTTTAAAAATGCAGATACTTTCAGTGCTTTAGGAAACCCAGACTATAAATGAAAGTTTTAGTTAGAAGAACATATGTTCTCATTTGGTTTTAACTGTATATACTATCAGTAACTGCAGGGTAAAATTTAATCAAGAATTATATTGCTATGTCTAAAATCTCATGATCCAGCTTAGCTCCAGCCAAACAGACTCAATGTTAAACAACCCCTGCATGCCTTGAAGTCTTGTCCAGCTAAGTGGCACCTCAGCAATTTCTCCAGAATCAGTAAATCCTGGGTACAGCTCTTTGTTTGCCTCTGCAGAATTTCCTGCTTTTCCTGTTTTTAAAGTACCTGTCTCTTCGAAAACAGCAAGAGAGGGCCTCAGAGATTCAGTTCCCTCTCCCAGGCAGGGATCCTGGCAGCAGCACTCTTCTTTCAAGACATCTCCCCTCTGAACAGCCTGTGGTTACATTGCCAAAGGCAGGAGGAGACACAGGATGAATCTACCCATCTAATGTTTGCCCTCGGGAAGAAATACAATGATGCAAACTCTACAAAACCATTAATTCCCGATTTGAGATCTCCAGCACAAGTTTAATAAAGGCTCTCAGACTGTGCTACATAATTTATATGGTATTCACAGGCAGAATTCTCCACATAAAGTTCTTCTTGGCTTGAAAAGTACAGGAAGAAATCCTAAGGAAATAAACTCTAAATTGAGAGACAAACTGCTTGAGGGGCCTTTTCAAACTGCCTGAGGTATTAAGAACTCGCAGATCTCTGAAGGGTTATTTAAGAAAGAAAAATAAAAAATTAATAAAAATTTTTAGAAAAGGAAAAAAATTAAAAGAAGACAGAAATTCAGTGATTTGTTTAAAACTTGACTCACTTTGGAAACAGCAGCAGAAAAAAATAGGAACTTGCAAAAAACATAAAAGGACCAACAAGATTTAAGCAGCCTCCCCAGTAATTTGTCTGTTGCATTCATTTAGACTGTAAGTTCTCAAAGGTAAATCCCTTTCCTTACCACACATCTCAGCATTGTATGGGCTCCATCCCACTGGCAGCCACCAGCCTTGGGTGGAACACAACTGAATAAAGTCTTCAGCTTGGACTAATGGAAAGAAGCACATGAAAGAGAAATTATCTTTACATTCCCATTTTTGGAAAAAAACACTGTTTTCTTCTGCTTCCATAATAAGTAGGTTCCATTATTTCTTACTTTCTTTTCAAAAGCTTGAAACACAGCCACCAAGGATATAAACGAAAGATTCACTGATGAATGTCTTCCAGATTGGCAGCCAGAGAAGAAAAGATATAAAATATATTGCTTAAATAAACAGTTATTAAAAAGCCTTCAGTTGGTAAATTGAAATGTTTGGGTAAGGGCTGTCATATCTGCCCCAAGTCCATTTCTATGATAAGCAACACTAGTCTTCCTGATTTGAATTCAGATTATGATAATGCACAAGGTTTTTAATCTAAGTGTCTCATTCATCATTTCCAGGCTACCTGAAGGTGCAGTCAAAAGCAGAGAAGAGATGCCATTACAGCAGATGTGTTCTGTATTGTCCTTTTAATGTACACTCAGCTCATTAACTTTGATTGGTATCCTAGTGTGGGTCAGCTTCAAAACTATTAACATTGCAACCCTTTTCCTAACGTGCTCCAGACCCCTCAGTCAAGTTATGCTGCTTTTTATAAAGGGAAGATTTATGTCTTTGCACGTGTTGTTTGTTTTTCAATCCCTTCCTTTCTACACTCTTTTATTAAGCACACAGAAGGATGTGCCAAGGTCTGGCACAGTAAACAGAGAGGATCCTCCTGTGGCCACCACAAGAAAGAAAAAGCATTTATTTCACCAGGTTTTAACAGGTAATTTTTTCTTGGGCTTTCCAGAAAACTCGTAAGAGAGAAAGTACACTCAGAAGTCACCAGCTTGCTTATCTATTTGGAGGGACTCTACTGATCTGCATGCAAAGGTCCCACTACTTCTGAGTCTAGAAATCCTCCCTCACATGCATTTGAACTATCCAGACCATCAATTCTGCTGTCTTCTGACATCATTTTTCAAACCATTCCACTATAGCCCTTCATCTTCTCCCAGTTAAATATGATTCAATCTGTGCCTGCCTGTCAGGCGAGTATTTCTATTGCGTTTCATTGTGAGGAACATTAAACAAAGGAAAATATAAATAAATCCCAATACAACAGGATCTAACTATTTTCTACTCACTGATTTGGACAACTTGCTTTCTGCCTTTGCTTTTCCTGTTGCCTTTGTGCTTCTGGATTTTATTTCTATGCATTTATCACCTTCAGAGCACAGATTTCCCTTGCACTTTGTGCAAGGGAAAATGCACTAATTTTCAGGGAAACACCACAGCAACTTATCTGAAGAGCTCATATTTGTGCAAGCAACAAAAAGAAATATGAATGAATGAAAGCCAATCCCAACTCCTCTGGAGAATTAAGGGCCTTCTGTACTTTGAACTGCATATAGTCAGAAGTGGAGCAGTTTAAGGCCTGACATATGCACTGTGGGACTGCTGGGGGGCTCCGTTAAAAGGAAACAGGGTTCCTGGTTTTCCAGGGTACTGGAAACCCTTCTGGGAGACAGCCAAAGCCAGCCAAGGTTAACTAAGCCATGGGATGTGCAGAGGACACCACGTGTGAGAGCTGGAGTTCCCTCTGCCTCGTTGAAGTCACTCTGATGTGTGCTCCTACTTCCATGCATAACACTTTTTCCAAAAGCTGCAATTTGAACTGCTACAGCTGAAGTGGCTCAAAACAAACGACAAATTTTTTAACAACACTATTTCATATTCTACCATGTGAAACAATCCCTCCTCATGGCTCGAGCCAAGAATTTGGAATACTAAAACCAAGCATGCCTAGTGGCCAATTCTCAGCTCATTCTAAGGTATTAATTTTGTTTCAACTGAAGTTTTTAAGAAACAGTTGGTCATTTAGAGACAGAACAGACTCAATGGCACTTACAAGCAAAGAACTCAGACACTTAGAGAACTGAACTCATGCTCAGATAATTGCAGGTTCCAGAAAATTTGCAAGGGTGTAAACAGATGGCCGTATCTCAATCTCCCTCTGGCTACTCCAATTTTATTCATGTAAAGCTTTATGACACAATTAAAAACACATATATGAGGTCCTCCACTTGCCAGGAATATATTTAGGCAAGGACAAAGTAAGGTCAATAAGAACAAAGAGATTTTAAAAAGAGATGAAAGGGCAGGTTGAATGTCTACTGTGAAATAAAGGGTGACATAAGCTCCCAGGCTTCTGGGACTGAAAAGACACACACAATCCATATTCCATGCCACCCGCTGGGAACAGCACACAGAGGAAATGGGGTCAGGAGTCAGAACACCTTGAAGACACTAGCTTTTAATTCCTCAAAGGAGCAGGTTGTTCTGTGGCTATCCTTTGCAGCAACTGCTGTGCCAAAGACTGACTATAATTATCCTGCATTCATGGGTTTTTTCTCTTCTCTGACTACACACAGAAAACTGGCTGTTGATTAGAACTTTATTCAATCGTCCCTTGGTATCCAGCTCATCTGAAGCATGAGAAGGTAATTTAATTTTCACTCTTCCAGTCCCACAAGCTACACTCTGGGGGACAATAGAAAAGGAAGCAGTCTGTGGGTCTCAGCTATTCTCCTTATTAGCTTAGTGCCACAAAAAAAGAGATGAACTATCAATGAATGCTGCCTTTCCCAAGCCAATTCTCTTCAGTTTATGCTTTCTGTACACTCAGGAGACTGTAATTTCAATTGGTTAGGAGTTTCTCACGTTGAATATGTCACCTTGTAGTGCAAAAGTAGCAGTAACACAGCAGCACAGCTTGTCTCTAAAATATCCCAGCCTTTTTGTATCCAATGTTTGGTTAAAGGGGTCACAAACCCCTGTTTTCACCAAAAGAAAAATAGCTCATTTAGAAGTGGGAATTTGAGAGAAATGCCACCAAAACCAGACCTTATGAAATGCTAGATAAAACTCATTTTGGAGAGAGAGGACCTGACACAAAAAGTCCCAGATTCACGGAGAAAACAGACAGCAGATATCTCAGTTCACTAAATGACAGGAGATAATAGTGAAAGAGAGTGAGGGGCCCCAGCACTGAGGCTACAAAACTTCTGCTCTCATTTAGGTTTGACAGTGAGTGAAGAACATTTTATCTGTCAAGTCATTCAGCAAATGCACTCCTTGTGGATATAAAAAAGAGAACTGGCTTTGCTGCCAACAGAATAAAAGTGGTGTTTGCTAAAAGAGAAGCTTGGAGTTGGGTAAGCCATTCCCTGTGTTCAACAACCCCAGCGTCCATGTTTCCTGCTAAATCCTACTACATTCCTGTTCTGTACTTAAAATTGGGGTTTTTTCCTTTCTCAGATAGTTTGAAAGATGTTTGTTTCGAACCACTGAGCCAGTCTCTCAGACAAAGCTGGGGGGGAGGGGGGCGTTTGAAATGTTCTTACAATCTGTAAAAAACTCTCTCAGAAAGGTATCAGGCCACTGCTTGATTGATGCAAATTATGTTAATCTCACTCTGTAAAATCGCTGCAGTATCTTCAGAAGGTGCATTATCGTCAGTGATTACAGAAACTGAACCCTGTTTTGGTGCTTTCTGGGTTTCAAGTACTGACTGACAAGTCCATGCAGGTAAATATTAATCAGCAGAAAGCAACTGCTGTTGAAGTGCTCTTGACTTAAGATGTAGATAACAGCTGAGGTGACAAACCCGATGTTTACTGAAAATTAGAATTGTGCATGTTTTAAAAGTGTCAGAGACAACTTCATAATAACTGCCTTGAAATGGAGTTTAGATTTGTTTCAACTTTCAGAAGTCAGCTCAGGAATTTCAGGCAGCACATGAAGGGGAAGTGTGAATAAAGACAATAAACTGAGACCCTCCAAAAGGACCTGCAGGATTACCTCATATAACTGCATTATGATTTTTAAGCCACACCTTCAACTGAAATTTGCCCATCACTAATGAAATCAGTATTATTAAGTTTGGTTCATCTTACCTCAAAATTTGTCTCTGATTTGCAAAATAAACCATGACAAATTCACCGATCTGTATAATAACAGAATAATTAGCTAATTAGCATGAAAGCAGATATCCAGTGATGTATGCCTGGATGTTCATTAGCAGCAAGCATTTCCTCATACAAGTGACTGAAAGAAATCCCAATTTGATAAATAAAATAAAAGCAACTTTCTTTTCCCTTTTAAGAAACTGAACACGAACAGATTTCGGAAAAAAAATCAGCAGTGATTAACCTAAAATAAAATGCCTCTTCAAAAAGACCAGCTTAAACATGTGATGACGAGGAAGTTAATTTCCTGAAATTTATAGGTTCTTGTAAAACCTATAGATGCACATCATGAATTAGATTAACTTTATTTTAAAGTGATATTGTGCAGAATGAAGGAGCTGCAGTTCTTTAACATTTTTTGGGCTTGCTGCTTAGTATTAAACAGGTTTTATGGGCAGAAAAAAAAGCTAACTAATTTAACGTCTAGTCACTCACCTTGTCTTTGGTGACTGTTTAATATAAAGTGTATTAATAACACTATTAAAAACATCAAATGACAAAGAAGTGGACTCCCATGTTTTAATTTCCCTTTCTAGCTGCAAATTATGGCAGCTACCAGTTGTCTGGCTTTCCACAAGCTAAAATCTTGTGTTACTCATACCTGCTCCCCCAGGAAGTGCACTGCCTGAATTCCCATTTTATTTACTCCCCATGAGGTTTTCCGTTGTTTGTAAAACATGCAAAGCATAACTTTAAATGATACAGTCCCGCCTAGCCCAAACACTCACCCTCTTTTCTACAGGGACCCCTACTGCAAGATTCTGTGAGGTCTTTACAAATGTATGTTTCAGACATATTTTGTTGTGGTTTTCTGTGCTGAATCTTGCCCTGCACCCAGCCCTAATGCATTTATTGGGCATGAGATGCAAACCTTAGACAGCAAACCCCTGTAAAACCTTAATGAGATAACCCAGAATACTGAAAGTTGGAGGCTTTTTTGGATTATGTGTCACTTCTACTTATCCTCTTAACTAGCATGGGTTCTCTACAGGCATGACAGGTCAGAAAAGCAGCTGGGATTCCAGGTGTCTGCAATGACAGTCTGAGCACCAGTGCTGGCAATCCTGCAGACCAGGTGTGCATTCCTGATAAAATCAGCTGACACTTCTGCTGCCGATTTCAGTGGGATCAAGATTTCATACTGCTGGTGGCCAACATGATTTAAGCTCTGGGATGGTTCTGAGCTCTGATGTGGCTTAGCAAGTTGCTTTGATATACAGTCACCACAGCAGTTCCTCAGCTGGTGCCAGATGGATTTGGATTCTCTTATCCTGTGGGGCAATTTGGGAGACCTTTTTAATCATGCACTGCTGTTCCTCTGAGCATGGGACAGCCCAGCCAGAGCTGAGAAAGCCTGCAGCCTAAAGCTCCTATGACATCTGCACTTAGAGCACATTCACCAATTTTGCTATACGCAGGAGGATTATATATTTTTGGGAAGGTGGCCAGTGTAAGATTGATATAATAAATGGATTCCATATCCCTGTCATTTATGCAAGATCCCTTAAAGTCTGTATTGCAATTCCCACACTAGAACGTGTTTTGTGCTTGGCACCTTTTAAGCACAAACAAAGCCAAGCTTTGGGAATTTTTCAAACTGGAAAGATGAGACAATGGGCAAGCAAAGAAAGAGCCAGCAAGAGGAAATGGCATTCAAGGTCACCCAATCCCTCAGTGCAAATGCTGAAAGAAAACAGAAATTATATCAGGACCACCTGACACTGATCTTCAGGCTAGTCCAGAGCCATTCAATATTCCATTGAAGACACAATGCTGGGGAGACCACTCCTTCAATTCCCTAACTTCAGGAATTTAAGAACTATTACCCTTTATACACAAAATCCTGTAAGATAATTCTCCAAGGTTTAAAAAAAAAAAAATCCTCCAAGAGGGAAAATTGTGAAGATCTATTAAAGCAGAAAACCTTGTCAGACTAATGAGATACCTCTGTCTGTAATACTGTCAGGGATTTCAGCTGGATCACACTAATTGCCATTAAATGAAATCATCAGCTTGCTCTCTACTCCAGACTGTATGGCAAGCCTGACAGTGAATATATTCCCATTGAGGAAAGCGAATGACAATATAAGGACAGAATGGAACAGAGTTATTTCCATTGCAAAACCTATTTTCCAGCCTATGAAATCACCAACTCTCTACTAAACAGAGATGATTATCAAGTGCAGTGTGTGCTCATTTATATTGGTCTTCCAGGAATTCTCACTGCATACAGATGTGTTACCAAGAGATTTATGCTATCTGAACATGACAGCAGCACAGACCCACATTTGGGATAATAGGGGTTAAGACCCCTATTATTTTAGGATTATTTGTAATGTTATATTTACTTAGATATACCAAGTATTCAGTGGAATTTTATGAAGAAAAGATTCAACATTTGGACAGAATATGCAATATTTGACATCACAGTAAACTGCACGTTAGAGATGCAGGTTTTGCAATAATATTGCTCACCTTTCCAGCCCACATACTTCTTTGCATTCTCATTCAGCATTTAGTGTGGCATTGATGCTAACTGAAGGTACAGTGAAATTCTCAATAATGACAAATGAGGTCAGTCTTGTAACTAGAGAGCAAAACTGGGTCCAAATTGGGCCCAAGTCAAATGAGGACCATCGAGATTCTGATTTCTGTTTTTTAAGAACTTTCTTAATAGGTTTCAAATCAGATGTGTCTCGTCTTTTCCACAGATTGACTTTGGAACACGGCACCTGACAGCAAGTCATCACATCAACCCAGATTTTCAGAATCTGAATATCCAAAAGGAACCTGAGGCAGAGATTTCTATGCTCCACCTACAATTCCCAAAATCTCATGTAAAGTCCAGGAAAAGTCTACTAGTAAAATAATTTGTGCTCCAAATGTCAAATTAGATACTTCTGTATCTTTTTTGAAACATTCAGACCTGTTCAGATCCCACAGGCCAACTGTATCTCCATGCAAGTTTTTAGAGACACAATGAACTTCTAACACAAATTAGATCAGCAGATTTGGCACAGATGTTGCAGCATACAAATTTTTTCACTTTAGTGAAAAACAAGCCAAAAAAAAAAAAAAAAATAGGTATCTCAAACCTTTTTTATAAAACATGGGTTAGAGCAGTCACAGACACTTCCTATGCTTCCAAAGAGCCAGACTGAACTGAGGACAACTGTGCCTGGAGTAAAAATGAGATTCTCTGGACAAAATGTACACCTGATTCTCCACCCTTACTAGACAACATAATTTTCTCACTTGAGCAACCTGGAGTTTCCAGAGACAGAGAATGGACCGAGGCTTGGAGCAGTGGAACTGACTAATCAGTTTATTACTCTTTGATTTGTGCACATTTTTAGTGTCCTGCCATTTGTACCTAACACAAACGAGAAAGAACCAATCTGCTTGAAAAGGAGATGCTTAGCACGTACAGTCTTGTGGTGCAGCAGTGGAACCCACAGACATTCCGTCCATCCAGGTTCCAGCTGAACCACGAGGGAAATCACAGCCAGCAGCAGTCACCCCTATGGAAATGAGGAAGGCTAAGATGAAATCAGATAAGAAAGGAGGGTCCTCACAACCCACAGGGGAGTCATTGGTTGAGATCATCACCAAGTCCCTGTCCTATAAAAGTCTCCATAATCTTCTGTCAATGGCCAACTGTTAAAAACCAGCTGGGGCAGTTTTCTTCTCTCTTCCACACCCATCCTCATCCAGGGAGAGATCTTCTGCTGATGGGCCAATGGGTGTCACTGATAGAACTCCATCATCCCACTGGGAAATGCTCCAGCCAGGGGGAGGAGACAAGCATTCCTACCTGGATAAAAATCTGAGATTTGGGACACCAAGAAGCCTTTTCCACTGGATTCCCAGAGATAGACCAGACCCATCTATCACTACTGGACCTTCAGAGGAAATCTACACCTTTCTACAGGATCATTGCTTCAACAGAGCCACATCTGCCACTCCAGAAGGACTGAAGTCACCAGTTAAAGGCACTGCTGCCAACACCCTGACCTGTGGGGTGTCAGGTTGTATCCTGACTCTGTCAGTGGGTTTGGTTTTCATATTACTGCATTTTTTAAATTTTAATTTCCCTAATAATGAACTGTTATTCCTATCCCCATATCTTTGCCTGAGAGCCCCTTAATTTCAAAATTATAATAATTGGGAGGGAGGGGGGTTATATTCTCCATTCCAAGGGAGGCTCCTGCCTTCCTTAGCACACACCTGGTGTTCAAACCATGACACCAGCTATCTGGAGATACTGTGAACTTATCATATTGATAACAGAAATATTCTCTTGGAAGGAATACATACATATGATTCTCCAAAGCTCATTAATATGATGGAACCTGCTTCACCCACTCTGGGCTCTCTAAAGCACTCCCTTGCTCCAGACAGTATTTCATTAGCTCCAGCAGGCTGGTCAGTAAGCCAGCTCACCTGGAGACCTCAGCTAAGAAGCATGCTACCTCACAATCATTTATGTGGTAGGCCTGTTATTCCATTGAAAGGCATACCTAGAGACAACAGCATTGCAGTGATTTTAAATCTGTGGTCTGTGGTAAAAGCTCTAATGGCAGGCAGTGCTGAAAAATTGGAAGAAACAAGAAAGGCTTTGATTTGCAGTTTAGTATTCCATATTTCAGATTTGACAGTCTGGAAGGATAAGAAAACACAAAATAAGGTAAATGTGAACAGAAAGCTCAGAGAAAACTTAACTTCCATCTTTCTTTCAACCAGACTAACACCTAATAAGAAGGAAAGTTAAATACCCTTTCCCAACAGACAAATCTGTATCTTGCTGCTGGCAAACAGTCAGAGGGAATGGGATCATGTAGAAGATTAGGGATTGTTTGGCTTTAAGGCTTTCTGTGCCTTGTTAGTCTTCTGTGTTGGTCAGCTGTCAGCACAAAACTCACTCTGAGCCCTTGTGACACAGTTGTTTGTTTCTTAGACCTTTTGCCCCTTGTTCACCAACAGTCTCAGCATCAGCAGCATATATAAATAATGTTACAGACTTTCCATTTCTCTTTAAATACATGAGCTGTAAGCTTTCATATACTTTTTAGCTGGTGGCATTCAGTACAGCAGCTCATATGTGAACACAAAGAAACATTCCAAATGCAATCAGAAACTACCTTGTTAATGCAAAACAAATGTAAACATCTTTAAGGGCAATTTACTATTCATAATGCTGAGGGGCCCCCAAACAGTCAAAATCATGAGCTCTTATTTTGATCTATTTGGACTGTGAAGTTCCTGATTTTAAATGAACCATGCCATCATGCTTCTAAAAAAATTAAAAATCAATGATGTGGTTCAAATGCTTTTAACAAAAAAAAAAAATAAAGCCCCTTCTGATATTTGGTAGCTCGTCAGAAAAGGTCAAGTGTTCCATGCAAATAAAAAAACTTATAAAGACCTTCTGCCAGTCCCTAAGCTATTAAAATTTAAAGATAACGAAGCAGGGCTGGTTTTTGCCTTCCTTATCGATGTTCAATTTTGTTAAAACCTTTGTGTTGTCCTGGTTACTGCAACTGTGGGCTTCAATCTGGCTCCTTGCAGCTGTCCCCATTAAAATATTAAAAAAAAAAAATAAAAATCCTGCTTGTTCTAAGCTTAGTGAACTAAACTCATTAAGTCTTGTATCAGCTGACCAGTTCTAGAGGTCTCATTTTAAATTGTCTTTAAGCCAAAGGTAGAAATTTCATTTTGCTTCAACAGTTGGATTTTCAGCCAGAAAAAATCCATGTACCTCCTTTGTACTCAGTATAGCCCAGCCTGTTTATCTTTACCTCACTACACACACCCAAACCAGCAAAGGTTCTCTCCCCATCACTGCACTTGACATGAGCTTGGGAAGGATAAGGTTAACTGCAATTTCTGAGGCACGGGCCCAGAGCAGCAGGGAATCTGAATGGTTTACTCAAACAAACGAGCTGGGCTTATACATTTCTTCAAGGCACAGTATTTCCTTACATGGTAGTTCTCACTACGTGACTTATCCCACCTTGCCACATCAGCAACACATGTTCCAAATGTCCTTCTGTGAGGTGACCATGTGCAGTTCACCTGTCTGGCAGCTTCCAGCAGGCTCCTCTCTGCAGGACTCTGCCCGTGACAACTGCTGTCACCAAGATCAGGCAGAGACAAGACTCTCTGTGCCTCTCTGTGCCTCTCTGTGCTGTCCTGTACCTCTCTGTGCTGTCCTGTGCCTCTCTCCGTGTGCCCTGAGCCTCTCTGTGCTGCCCTGTGCCTGTCTGTGCTCTTCTGTGCCTCTCTCTGTGCTGCCCTGTGCCTGTCTGTGCTCTCCTGTGCCTCTCTCTGTGCTGTCCTATCCCTCTCTATGCTGCCCTGTGCCTCTCTCTGTGCTGTCCTGTGCTTCTGCAGGCACATGCCACAGCCCGCAGCTAAACTCCATCCCATCTGTCCCCACAGTTAACTTTGAGGCCTCAGCAGGCAGTGATTCCTGAAGGAAACACAAATTCCCAAGGCACCTTCATGGCTGAATCTCCCCAAACTGGGCATACAGCAAACACCTCTATCTGTGCTACTGAGCCCAGCACCAACAGCATCGAAAATCAAAAACATGTTCTATATCCCATACTCAATCCCATACACACAGTCACAGAAACGTTGGGTTGCCAAAGACCTCCAAGATCATTGAGTCCAGCCCCTGACTGATCACATTGTCAACCTGACCATAGCACTGAGTGCCATGTCCACTCATTTCCTGAACACCTCCAGGGGTGGTGTCTCCACCAGCTCCCTGGGCAGCCCTTTCCAATGTTTAACAACAGTTTCTGTGAAGAAATTTCCATCCCACAGTGTGGTAACCCGATAATAAATATTCTGCTGCAGATGAATCTCTTCAGGATTCTCTAGGAAGGAGAGAAGGCTGATCTGTGTGCCCAAATGTACTGTCTCAAGCAGAGCAATGCATACTGCAGGCAGAGGCATCTCCCTGCTGCTGGGACACCTGCCCTCTCCTTCCAGCTGTGCTCCTGAGCTCATCCAACACCAACACCCTCCTAGGCCTGACTCCAAAACACTTGCACCAAGAGCAGGTTCATCTTCCAGCACAAGTGCTTGCAGCAGAGCAGCCCAGAGCACACTGAGGGACACCAACAGCCAGGGGCCAAGGACAACACAACAACAACAACAAGGCTGGTCCCTTCCTCTCCAGTTTTAGTGAAAAGTTTTGGTGATTCCCGAGATTTAGAATGCCTTTTTTCCCCAGCCAGGTAATGGAAGAAATAGTCAAGAGTCATCTCTTCTGTTTTCCAAGGTTGTTTATTCTTTCTTATCTATTATATTCTTTCACTGACTAGCAAAGATCTGTGCAGCAGGTCAGTTCAAGACACAATCCCACTCACTCAGGGTGGTGTTTACTTTTATAGTAATAACTATGTATACAGTATTTACAATAATTTTCCAATACCTGTCACCCATGTTAGAAAGTCATTCTCTACTCTAAACCAACCAGAAAGTGCCACTGTCACAGCAGAAGATGAAGCAGAAGAAGAAGTAGGAAGCCTAGAAACCATGATGTTCCTCCATATTTTCTGCTTACCCTTCTAGAAACCCCAGAAATCTAAAATTCTCACCCTGTGATAAACTGCATATTATGCTACTATCTAATCCACATTCTTGAAAGTTCTGCTTCATCCCAGACCCTAGGAAGCCTTTTCCATGTACAAAGGTTAAAACCAGTGTTTACCAGAGGGTTTTAAAATCCCTTAAAACATGCAGAGAAATATTTCTCAGAATTCTAGACTCCAATACCTTCCCAGCCCCTCCCAGAGGTAAGGGACCTCCAGAGCTACTCTGGAGACTCATCCAGGAAGCATTGGGTTTGAGGAGCAGCAGAAAAGAGGGATTTGATCAGCCTGAGCTGAGTTCATCATACTGGCATTTCCATGTGCCATACATACAAGAAAAAAGCCCTGTAAAATGTACGTCAGTGACATTTGCAGTGTTCTGAAGTTTAAGTCATCAATTATTCAGCCAGTCCCTTGTTTATTGCCTCAATAACCCACAAAGGAAAGGTGAAAGGCTAACCAATGAAAACACTGAATATTAAAAAGGTTAAAGTACCTTAAAAGTTTATGGTTTTGCTACTGACTATACTGAGGAGATAAATGATGTTGTCTTGTTCTCATGACAATGACTAGAAAGTGGGAAAAAACCCTTGTTTTTGTAGAGGCAAAAACTCTACAGGAAATCAAGTGTTGCAAATTTAACTCTTTCTGTTTGCAATCTGCAGGGTTTCACCTCTTGAGATATTCCAAATGTCATAATCGTGGTGAGAGGATTCAATAGCCCCCAGTTACAATTCAGATGACTGATCTCCATCCATATTGATTGCATTTGTCATAGATGTAGTTTTAATTTTGAATATGCTATTGGATATCTGAATGCCATATCATCTATCCACTGTGGTTAAATAGCTGCAGTGAATAATGCATTTCCATTTGACTCTCTTTGATCATTTCATTTTTGTTTCAAAGCTGGCACAGAACAGCTGCTTAAGGTACAGGGCACAAAAGACACTCTAAATCTAAATGATGGACTCTTGATGAGGCACAAAGACTGCAGGACATATTCCCTACAAGTACACGCAATGCTCAGGACTGCAGATTTATTATAATAGTAATAATAATAATAATAATAATAATAATAATAATAATAATAATAATAATAATAATAATAAGTATTATTATTATTATTATAACAACTATTATTATTAATCTCACATAGGAAAGTATATTGAAACTATTTATCTCCACTACTCTTTAGAAAGTCAACCTTAGAGATCTTATCTGCTGAGAACAGAAAAATTGGTTAATTAATATTAGTCCTGTGGAACTTTAAAGCAAATGAAACAAATATAGTGAAGTTATGCAAGGATTTTGATTAGATTCAATTGTACTTTTTCCTGTCAAAGAAATCAGAAACTAAATAAGTTCTAATAGAAACATAAGATTGTTACTTTAGTTTAATCATCTCCATTTAATTACATATTTAAGATGAAATATTCAATGACTGTTTCATTCATTTTCTAAGAAGTAATATCATGTGCTCCCACCAACTTAGCTGAAAATGGTAAAACCCTGTAATCTCAGGCTTTGGTAATTTACTTGAAAGTCACTTAACAGCCTGACTACTCTAACCCTACACTATACCAATGTTAAACGGATTTACAGGTAATGAAAAGAATTAAAGAATTAATTTTCAGTGAGAAATCCTACTGGAATGTCAGAGCTGTAATGACAAACTGATGCTAATCAATGTATTTTATTCCATCTTAAAAGGTCATCGGGTGAAAGACAAATGAAAAGATGTGAATAAAATGATGGATAATTTTTCAAAGTACTTTGATTGTTCATATGATAGGTCCAATTAAAGAGATTAATTTAAAAACCAAAATATTTTGTCCTAAAATGTATTTTAGCCTTTCTTTGTATTTAATCATAGAAGGAAGTCCATGCACTAGAGAGCTGTAAGTTCATTCTAAAAAGTAATACATTCCCTAAAAGTGAAGAGCAGTTGAATGTATTGCCCCTAAGTGCTGCTTGAGGACCAGTGAGGTCACAGAAAAGAGGATCTGATAGACATTTCAAGGCTACTATACAGCAGTGCTGGAACAACTATCAAAATATTGTGGCCATCCCTCACGCCCATATTTTCAAAATAAGTATTTTACATACATGAAAAGATTTCCAAGAAGAAAACTCAAATTCAAAGGCTGGGTTAAAGTTATTGGAGAGAAAAGTGATTTTAAAAAGATATGAGATAGATCAGCTTAGGGAGAAAAATATCTGCTACTGAAGATGATTTGGAAGATATCTTTAATTTGGTCAAATGTGGCATAACAAGAAACTCTAGGAGGATGTCACATCTGAAAAATGCAAACTCTGCTTCAAGAGTGAGGGTAATTAACTAGCAAAAAAAAAAAAAAAAGAAATAAAAAAGAACAAAAATCTGGAAACAATTGCTGGATCCATGTCTTCTCATCAGGAGTCTGGTAGCTGGGCAGAGACAGATTGTACAGTGTCATCATGACTAGAAAATGTAATATACAAAAAAAGCTTCTTCTGATGTTCAACTCCATGGAAGAGAACATTTATTTAGTGAAGATAGGGGTTATGCAAAGGATCTTATAATTTTCTGAACCACAGTATTTTGAAGAGCAAGTGTGGATTACACACAACTGCATCATGCATTTAGAGCAGAGGTAAGCCTGTACATTTTCCTGTCAGACTGGTTTTGACTAAATTAATATGCTGCAAGAAAGGAACAGTTTTCTTCCTCTAAAAACAACTTCCACGTCCTGGAATTGCTCAAGCAGAGAAAAATAAAGGATTAGGAAGTACAACTATTATAACTCACATGCCAAAAGCCAGCCAGCCAGTCTCAGCTTCCTGATGAGCACTAACCTGCCCTTGCAGGAGGCATCAGTCAAAGATGCAGGTGGAGAGGATGAAGATTCTACTTCATCTTTTCTCCAGAAAAGTGCTCCCATGTGGGGCAGATGCTGCTATACTGGGAGCCAGAAGTGATAACTCCCCTTCAGCTTCTCAGCCCCCACCATAAAAGATGGGATCTGCTGCTGCAGGTGTTGTTGCCTCTTTGGGCTACCTAAAAACAGAGGCCAGACAAAATCAAGGGAATAAAAAGCAGTTCTATTTATTGAAGAGCCTTCAGGTACATTCAGGGCAGATGAAGTCCCCAGGGGCTACAACCAAAATGGACAATGGTCACAGGTTTTCACAATTTTATAAGTTTGGTCCTTTTGCATATTGGGGGTTAATCTTCCAATTACAGCTTCAGCTAATGAAGTCATTTACCCCCAATTTGCTCTCCCCAAACTCACTTCTGTTTCCATTTCTCAGGCCCTGAGGCAGTGAGGTGTGTTTGATTGCCAGGCCTGGAGAGGAATTGCTGTGTCTGACCAAAATGGGAAAGCAGCAGCTGACCCTGAATATGGAGTGTGGAGTTATACACTGAAGAATTTCAGGATTACAAACACATGGAAAATATAAAAGCTAAAATCCTAAGGCATCATCATTTCCAAGCGAATTCAGTCAAACATTAGACAAATGTTGGAACCCAGAATGCAGAGAATATTTCTCTGCATGTTTTGAAGGATCCAAACCCTCTGACAAACACTGCTTTTAACCTTTGTTCATGGAAAGGGCTGCCTAGGCTCTGGGATGAAACAGAACTTCCAAGAATGTAAATTAGATAGTAGCATAATGTAATTTATCACAGGGTGAGGAATTTAGATTTTTGGGTCTGTTAGCACGGTAAGGAGATGAAGACAAGCTGGAGGATTGTTGCCCTTGCTTTTGCATGTTTCTTTCTAGCCTTCTGATGTTTTTGAATTCCTGGAGTCAGTTCCCACACATACTCTCTGTAAACAGCAATTGTTTACATTCTTTTCTAAAGGAAGTGAGAATTGATGGACCTTTGTATTGACCAGTGTGATTAGAGGTGGCAACCTTCTTTTCCAATGACTGTTCACTTTTTGCAATGCTATATAAATTGGAGTTTTATAATAAACTCTCCTTTTCCTCTCTCCTCTTTGAGAAGAGCTGTCTGTGTGTGATTTATCTCGTGTCATATTGCAACAGAGGATCCTTGTGGTTTTTAGGCTTTTTTCTCTTTCTTCATCTCCTCCACATTCTGCAGTGTTGAGGGCACAGGACCATTGGGCACAATTTGCCACAGTGTCACGTGAATACAAATTTAGTTAGTTATTGGTAGAAAAGTAGAAATAATGCACATTCTTGGTAATAATTGGGTGAATTATCTTTAAGAGAAGCTTGATTCTGTGTGTTGGAGGCTTTTTGGCACCTTTTCTCCCTCAGGCCAAGCTGGTGTAAAGCCTGGTGTGCAGAAATTGCTGATCAGAAAATAATAAACAACCTGGAGGAGAACAACCAAGAGTCCAGTTTGGCTTTTCACTTATCAAGGACTTGGGAAAAGGCCTCCCCTATCAGGGGAGAGACTTGTGGGAGTGAAGAACTGCCACAGGCAAAGGTCTAAAATCCTGGACTGTGTAGCCAAAGGAAGGAGCTCATGGTGTCAGGGAAGGCCCTGCCAGGCCCTGGGCCGTGGCCTGTCCCACGGGAAGGCATTCCCTGCACACCATCCCAACTCCCAGACACCAACCAGCACCACAGCACGGCCTCCAGGCACTGCCATGCTGCTCTGAAGGATGCTCCAAGAGTTCCAAGGGGCTCCGTCCCTGTCAGCTGTGCAGGTGTCACTGTCCCTGCCACACTGGGCACACGTGCTCCAAGCGAGCTCAAGAGTTCAGGTCCAGCAGGCAAGAGCGTCCTGGTTTGAATGACAGGTGTCTGCTAAGGGAGGCAGGAGCCTCCCTTGGAATGGAGAATGTAAACTCCCCCCCTCCCAATTATTATAACTTTTGGCATTAAGGGGCTCTCAGGCAAAGATATGGGGATAGGAATAACAGTTCTTTATTAGGGGAACTAAAATAAACAATAAAACAAAAATGGATGCAGGAAGACAAACAAATAAACAAAACAAACAAACAAACCAAACTCACTGACAGAGTCAGGATACAACCTGACCCCCTGTGGGTCAGGCTGTTGGCAGCATTCCCTTTAAGTGGTGACTGCAGTCCTTCTGGAGTGGCAGATGTGGCTCTGTTGAAGTGATGATCCTGTAGAAAGGTGGAGTTTTGCACTGAAGGTCCAGTGGTGATAGATGGGTCTGGTCTATCTCTGGGAATCCAGTGGAAAAGGCTGCTTGGTGTCCCAAATCTCAGATTTTTATCCAGGTGGAATGTTTGGCTCCTCCCCCTGGCTGGAGCATTTCCCAGTGGGATGATGGAATTCTCTCAGTGACACTCACTGGCCCATCAGCAGAAGATCTGTCCCTGGAGGGAGGATGGGTTGTGGCAGAGATCAGAAAACTGCCCCAGCAGGTTTCTTGACTGTTGGCCATTGACAGACAATTACACCACTCCACACACTCCAGTTTCATCAGATGGTGATAGAATACAGAGTTTTGGTGACATTTTGTACTGCAACCCATGACAAAGAGCTACTGAAATCTTCTGGTCTGACTGAAGTTACCCCTTTGAAACAGGCATATTTTATCTTTATAACCTACAGGACCACAGCCTTACCACTAACTACACTATTTCACTCAGCACTGAAATCCCCAATTAATTAGAGCCTTGGAAAGCAGATTTAAATTCTCAAACATCAAAAGAAGTTAACATAGGCTCCAAAATCAGTTAAATGTGACTATGTTAAATGCTGCAGTATCTTTAAATATTGATGACATCATTATTTATGCCAAGGCATATCTGCAGAAGGCTGAGAGTTTAGGAATACTCCACATAGCTCTCCATCAGCTGTCTCTCATGCTCTTCTTTAAAATAAAAAAGTAACACATGATGTAAGGCACCCACTCATCACTGGTTGTGCCTGACAGGAGGTCTCTGAGGAGCCCAAACTGGCTGATGCAGTGATTGACTGTGAGCTCCATGTGACACAGGGAGGATCCATATATAGATTCCCAGGGCAGCAGCACTGCTTTGTCTAGAGGCACGAAGCTGCATAAAAGGCATTAAATGCACATGGCTGAACTGGAAGAGAAGAGCATTGAAATGATGCAGGTTTACAGTGTCTCAGAAGAAATGCTTCAAGGGTAAAATCACAAGATCACAAGTTTTCTCTATTACCAGCACAGCACCTGCTGCTAAACGAGCACTTATTTTTGTACCCAGTGGTTTGGGGTGTGGTAACTGTGATAGATGAGCACTCACCATCAGTGTGGTGAGCTGTTCACTATGGGGAGCTGTCCTGTTCGGTGCTGCACTGCGTCATTTTAATCAGTGTCCTGCTGCTTTGTCAAGCATACTAAAGCACCAGCTCTAAGCTTTCCCTAAGCTCTTCAACTCGAGTTCTACTGTGCACACAACACAGGGAACAGATAGCCAGGTAAAACCTGCAGCTGGTGTGATGGAAGTGAAAATAACCTGCAGTGGACAGCTCGTCTCTGAAGTAGAAGGTAATTCACAAGTCAAGAAAAGATATCAGGTTTTTCCTTATTAATGAAGAAAAACACAAGTTAACACAGATCAGCTTTTGGTATGTTTAAGTGAATGCTTTATTTTATTTTTTTAATTTTATGATAAGGCCATTTTAGGAATGCAAAGGGCTCCTATGACAGAGGCGTAGAAAGGATCATTTGAAAACAATGATGCAGAGTTAAGTATGTGCAAGGTTGCAGTTAAGCACATGCAAATCATTTAACTTGAACATCAAGACTATCCCCTGTTCATTTTAGAATTGCAATTCCATAAACTAGTCAGGAGACCATCTGAAAAATATAAATAAGAATGGACTGGGGAAGAACCTCCTAAAGTCCAAGGTGTAAGCTCTGGTTCTATAGATCTTGCTCTTTCTTGATCAAATTTTACTATAATGTTCCAAATTTCCACTGGCTGGTTCAAATCAAAGCAAAAGCAGCTTCTGACTTTTCTCTGTCAACAGTTTAAC
Organism: Certhia americana; assembly: GCA_018697195.1. NCBI lineage: Eukaryota > Metazoa > Chordata > Aves > Passeriformes > Certhiidae > Certhia > Certhia americana. Next base: position 23,717,872 of record CM031865.1, read on the forward strand.
CTTGAGACTAGAAGCTCTCAGAATGGGAGACTGAAAGTTCCCCTTTCCCAACATCCTTCTGTAGTGAAATCAAGAGGCATTTGCAAGCCTGAAACACATTGTGGCTTTTTCTACCCTGACAAATGGTTTCTCTCAGCTATGTTCTGGCCTGAAAGACCACTCTTATAACACACTTTACAAGTGTCATCACTGTCAGACTCGAGGAAAAAAGTGAACTGGAAGAGAGTCCCTAAGAGGTATTTTACACAGTACTGTCACTATTCAACTGGAGTTAAATTTCTGAACACAAAATACTCAAAACCTTGCTGCTTGGCTCATTAAGAATCTAAAACTCTTTACAGTCTCATGTCCTTCACAGCACAGTCACCTGACCCACAGCCAACCTGACAAGAAAATGAGCACCTGTAGCTGTCCCAAAGGTCTTTCTGGGCAGCAGTCAACTACCACGACTGTCCCACCTGGGCAGCACTGGCTGCTGCTCTGTTGGAAACTCACTTTCAACCTGTCAGGCTGGAGAACCACTCAGGACTTCCCAGCTGAGGAGTCAGTGTGGATCCAGCCTTGGGAGCTGCTCCTCCATCACTGTGCAGCACAGGACACCATGCTGCCCATGAGCAGAGAGCAGATTCCAGGCTCATGTGCTGCTGTTGTGGTTTGAATGACAGGTGTCTGCTAAGGGAGGCAGGAGCCTCCCTTGGAATGGAGAATTTAAACTCCCCCCCTCCCAATTATTATAACTTTTGGCATTAAGGGGCTCTCAGGCAAAGATATGGGGATAGGAATAACAGTTCTTTATTAGGGGAACTAAAATAAACAATAAAACCAAAACACATGCAGGAAGACAAACAAATAAACAAACCAAACCCACTGACAAAGACAGAATACAACCTGACCCCCTGTGGGTCAGGCTGTTGGTAACAATCCAATTAAATAGTGGCTGCAGTCCCAGTAGTAGATGTGGTTCTGTTGAAGTGATGCTCCTGGAGAAAAGTGGAGTTCTTTCACTGAAGGTCCAGTGGTGATAGATGGGTCTGGTGTTCCTCTGAGAATCCAGTGGAAAAGGCTGCTTGGTGTCCCAAATCTCAGATTTTTATCCAGGTGGAATGTTTGGCTCCTCCCCCTGGCTGGAGCATTTCCCAGTGGGATGATGGAATTCTCTCAGTGACACTCACTGGCCCATCAGCAGAAGATCTGTCCCTGGAGGGAGGATGGGTTGTGGCAGAGATCAGAAAACTGCCCCAGCAGGTTTCTTGACTGTTGGCCATGGACAGACAATTACACCATTCCCCCACACCCCAGTTTCATCAGATGGTGACAGAATACAGAGTTTTGGTTACATTTTGTACTGCAACCCATGACAACTGCTTCTTGGCAAAACAGCCAAGCTCACACAAACCCATGGCTACTTTCAGTTCCAGTGCCAGATCATTACATTAGCTGTAAGAAAGAGCTGGCTGAAGTGTTAAGGTACCAACAGACTAGATACCTTTCTGTGTTTCCAGAATGGAATAAGCAACTTCGCACAGTCACTCTTAGGACAGTGTACAGAGTTAATATGGAGTTAATTCTTGTGCTGCTCATAAATTGTGTATTTGTAAAAAGAGCCATGAGATGATCAGGGTTTGTATTTACTACGTACTTGTATGGAAAGTCAAAGGCAGAGCCAGTCATTGAATCCAATGTACAAAAACAGGGCTTTTTTGCATCTTGACCCATAACTGTGCTTAGCATCTTGTAACCCCACTGCCATGGGTTATATTCTTTCTGTGTTGTCCACTTCCTCATCATGTGTTTTTACAGCTTCTGTGACACTCAGCATAGAGGGAAAGATTAAATACTAAAAGGTGAGCTTGCCACAAATAATATTTGAAAAAAAATCACCTGTGTTACCCTACACAGTGCACGGATCTGTTGGGATGGTGAGGAATGTGTACCTCCAATATGTTTTCTTTCTGTGTGCAGTGTATGTGAAAATTTCAGCAGAAGAAAAGTTAAAATAGCAAAGAAGAAGCCAGTGCTGTGTGCACATGGATTCATTTCAGCCAGGGGTATCCCCAGGCTATCTCCAGAAACCCAGACAAGCAAACCTCGGCTGCAAAACCTGGTTCATCACTATCACTCTGAACTCACACAGCTGCAGCTACTAGAAATCCACTGCACAAGTGTGCAGGGCAACTTTAATGGAAATACAACTCCACAGGAAATGAAAACTTAAAATTAAAGATACAGAAGATTACACTGTTAATTGGAAAATATTTTTTGTGATAGTAGTCTAATTGTTAAAGCTTTGGACTAGGCATCAGTCTGGGTTTAATTTCCACTTCTCAAGCTAGTTTGTCTAAGTCCCTTAAAAGAAAGCCCCTTAATGTGCAGCTACTGAAGTTTTACACACACATCCTGCGGAGCATGCACGAACATATAAAAGGAATTTATCTGGCCCAATGGATTTGTAGGAAAGATTTACATGATAACCCACCAAACCAAGCATGAGAACCACAGTATTTGTCCTCAGTTATCAGAAGTCTTTTTCTGCACCACATTCAAAAATTTGGACCCTACAGGGATAAATCTGATCCCCAGTGTGTTACAGGCTTTTTAACCTCTCATGTCTCTGCCTTCTGGAATGTTTTTCTCACACAGAGCCCAAGGACAGAGCACTGGCTATACTTTTACTGCAATCAGCAGCCAGAGGAAAGCTCTTCAAAGCTCTGTTCCCCCTCATTCCTCTCATTTGCCTTGTCCATTGAGGCTGGAGGCTTTTGAGGAAAGGACTGTTCTGTAACATTTTATACTACCTAACTGCAGCCTCAGGTATGAAACACACTCTTTAAACATAACTTATGAATATACTGTATTAACCTTTCACCTTGATTTAACCTCAAAGCATAGCCTTTCAGTGTGTATATTTGTGTATATTAACTTTAGTATTTGTTCACAAGGTAAACTTTCAACTTACTATTTTCTATTTGCACAACCCAGTCAAACACAGACATATTTTAGTGAGGGGTAATTTGATCAAAGACACAATCTGAAAGGGCTGCTCAGTAGCAGGCCCAGTGAAAAATTCACCTCTCATTTGCCTTAAAGGAAAAAAATAAATTATTTTTTAATTGTGAAAGATATACAGTTACTGCACTTGGAAAGCTTTCTGGACAGCACCTAGAGAGCTGATGTGTACATGGCAGGAGACTGAAGAAGAATGTCATGAACTGAAATACTGTGCCCACATGTGTCCCACACTGGCACTGTGGGCTGTCCCTTGGCTCTTTTGCAGTAAGAGAAGAATGGATGCTGAGAAGGAAACAAACAAAAAAGAAATCCCATATGTGTTGTACACCTAACATGTTGGAAGTTCTTGTTTATAATATTCTGGACTGCAAACCAGAGTTGTAAGGCAAAAGCACACACTGTGGGATGAAGTGAATCACGAGTTTTGCAATAAATGCATGGAACCAGTGATAACTTCCCATTAATGGACTGCTCCAAAATCCATGTAAAGCAGTGATTTGAAAAGGAAGCTCATTTTCTAAGTACAATACTCTGGAGCTGAAGATTTTGAGTATAATTTTGGGAAGCTAGGTATATGATTTGGGTATGAGCTTTCTCCATTTGTATTGCAAATTTCTCACATATTAAATTTACTACTTCCCTGAGAAGTTGCTAAAAGTAATGAATTCTCAAAGTCATGTTGTTATCTATGATATAAAAGAGGATTTTCAGTAAGCTTAATTAAAAAGCAGATGTCAAGGCTTTGGTATATCTGTAACATGACTGAACTCAAGAGTGAGGCCACCCTTGACCAGCAAGCTGAGAGAATCAGCCATTGCAGAGATACGCTGGAATTTGTAACATTAAAGCACCTTGCTCTTGCAAACCCAAGAAATGGAAGCATGAAGAAAATTCAATTAGTGTGATTTTTACATGCTTCACAGTGCTGTCAAAAAGCAAACAGTGCTGCACAGGTCCCACTGCAGCTACAGGCTGTACCAATGTGAGGTGGTGAATTCCTTCTCCAAAGACAGCGAGTGGTAAGAACTTCTGCACTTTGTTTCACATCAAGATCTGCCTCCAGGGAAGTGTAATTCAAGTGAGTTGTATCAGTTTCAGAAATCCCACCTGGCTGATCCCACACAGGCATCAGTAAGCCCACAGCAGATGAGTGTGTCAGAAGAGATAATGGCAAAAGAGGATGGAGGCTCTTAATGCCTGAAGGTTTATCAGTGAAGATTCAAGATGTTAGGGGAGAATTTTCAAGAGCATTCAAAGTCACTGCAGCTTTGGGAAAAGGTCATGAAAGCTACACCAAGCAATGACTTCAGCAGAACTTGTGCTTCTACACGTCTGGCTTTCACTTTGAAAATGGTATTTCTCCTGGTGACAATGATAAATGGAGTTTCAGGTTTGATATTTCTTTCCCAGCAAGTATTTGGGTCTTTCAATGAATACAAGGGACTGGCAAAAGAGATAGGGTTTTTTAAAGGATTTTTTTTCAAAATTCTTCTCTTCGCGGAAGCAATGCTACTGTACTTCTAAACCCTCAGCGAAACAAAAACAGTGCTATGCTCCATGCTGACTGCATAAATCCCAGTTCTGCTAGAGCCAGGCTTGCTTGTGCAAAGAGTAGGAGCACAGAACAAAATCAGAAGCTTTCACATGGCTAGAAGGTGAGATTGAGAATATAAAATATATGAAATAGATGAAAAAATATGAAAAAGAAAGAAATATGAAAAAAGGAAGAAGAGAGATTAGAGTAAGAAAATACTAGATTATAATGACACATTTATTTAATTATTTGTACTGATACAGCAAGAAAAGAAAGGAAGAGAAATAATAGTGTAGATACCCAGAGTCCAAAGTCCCCCTGTTCCCCACAGCATCCCAGCAAGGCTACCACAGATAATGAGGCATATGCTGATCAATAAGATGCTCTCAGCCTGCTCATTTATGCATTAATGAAATGTGTGCAGCAGTTCACTCAGCTGATAAAGGTTCCCACAGGGGACTATGTCCAGGGGAAAACAAATTATCCAAATGAACGAAAGTGATTAGAGGAAGAAAAGAGCTGAAGGAGAGCAGCTAGGGGAACAGTCAGACCTGACAGTCTGATCGCCCATTTCATCCCTGTGCACCCCCTTCCTCTCCAGCAGCTCTTAGGGGAGAGCAGGGAAATATCCCAAAACAAAGCTGTCTGTACACAGAAAAGCAGCCTGGATTTCACCAGTCTAACCCCTTTATTTTACCAGTGTCCTGCACATGGATACTTCTCTTTAACCCAACAGGACACATTCCTACCAGCAGCTACTAAAACAGGGTCAAAAGCCTTGTTCTGGCTTTAGAAACCACATTTCCAGTGCACCTTTGGCACTAAGGCCACTTGGGAAGAAGTCAGGCTAGGCCCAAAGGATAAAGGCCATTATCAGCGTCAGGTCAAACTCCTGAATGAAGAGCTCCTGTGCAGAGCCTCATGCTCAGCCAGAACCAGTGGTGCTTTTTTGGGGCTACCTAAAAACAGAGGCCAGACAAAATCAAGGGAGCAAAAAGCAGTTCCATTTATTGAAGGACCTTGAGGTACATTTAGGACAGATGAAGCCCCCCAGGGACTGCACCCAAAATGGACAATGGTCACAGGTTTTCACACTTTTATAAATTTGGTCCTTTTGCATGTTGGGGGTTAATCCTCCAATTACAGCTTCAGCTAATGAAGTCATTTACCCCAAGTTTGCTCTCCCCAAACTCACTTTTGTTTCCATCTTTTGGTCCTCAGGCAGTGAGGTGTGCTTGATTGCCAGGCCTGGAGAGGAATTGCTGTGTCTGACCAAAATGGGAAAGCAGCAGCTGACCCTGAATATGGAGTGTGGAGTTATACACTGAAGAATTGCAGGATTACAAATATGTGGAAAATATAAAAGCTAAAATCCTAAGGCATCACCAGCACCACATCCCCAGAGCTCAGAAAGGGCAGCCCCCACATCGCTCCATGTGCAGGGCTGCTCAGCTTCAGTTTGCTTTCTGCTCTCAGCTCCTCAAAGAAGCCCAAACCCCAAACAAAGTTCCTGCTGCCTCCTCCAGCTTCTGCCGAGAAAATGAGCCTTTGGAGCCTTCAGAGGAGCAGAGAATTTTTCAGTTGGTAGCACATATCTGAATTCGTTATGGTACAAATACCTTTGTGCAACATGTGAGGGAATCACATTGCTGCATATGTAGGGTATGGATTTTTAATACAGTGATTTGATACTGAGGAAGCTACAATTTGCTGTTAGAGAAGTCATGGCTTCTCACAAATGAGGTCAAGGTCAGTAATTTTGGTCACTATCTACATTCCAGCTAGGTTTCTGCTTCTTTCAATTCACCCTGTCATTGCCTGTGACAATTGGGTAACTGTGCTGTGAAATAACATCGTTTTACCAAAAAACCCAATTGCTCCAGCACTGACTGGAATAATGATATCATAAAATAATCTGTAAAACCTACATGGCAATGGGAAGATCTTTATAAACAGATGATAACAGCCCTTATTATAATAGGGCTTGAATATCAAGTTGCCCTAAACAGCAGTGTAAGATATGTATAAAACCTATGTAATGCAGAATCAGTTTCAGCTGAGATCAGATATAACAAATCTGCATGTGTAGGCTGTCCAAAGCAGTACAATTCATTTCACAACAAAAAGGCGAGAAGAGCAATGTTCCCCTCTCGTCTTGATGGAGCATTTTACAGCACTGTAGGTGTACATATTATGCCTGGAATTGTGGGGCTTTTTCTCCCTTTTAGAGAGCTGTGCTTAGCAATGAAGGAAGTCAGATGTAGGGAGAGAGAACTCATTCCTAAGCTGCATCATGAATGAGTTTGTGTGGCTTCCCAAAGGAGAGAAAAGAATCTGAGGACAGTGGAAAGCAGAACAGCTAAAGTTACAAGGAAGGCACTACTGGGTCCAGCAAAAGGAATTTGCCTGCAGTTTCCCACCACTGAGTCTTTCCCAATTGACTGAAAGCTAAGGCAGCAGCTCCATTAGTGTTTTATAGAGTTCACAAATCACTGTGAAATTCCATATGCTTTGCTGAGACACCAGCACAAACGTGTTTAGGAGTATTTATTCACATCTACAGTGAGTATGTAAGTACACAGAGAGATAGGGGCCCCTCCTCTGCATCCCATTTGCATGAAGTCAAACAAAATTGATGTGGTATTTGGCAGGGGATGTAGGAGGATTCGCAGAGCCATGCCACTGAACTTGTCAGCTAGAATATTTCATTCTGTTATTGGAAATCATTATTCTCACTCTCTAGAAATCTCCCTGTATTTTGTGTGGTTTGTGAAGCAAATGGAACTGCACCACTAAAGCCATTCAGAATATAAAGTGTCATAGCAAAAATGCAATGTATCTTGAGAATTAAACATTGGTATTGAACTCCTTGCCAGGTTAATCACTCTTCTGCCAGTAGTTGTATTTCATCTTTCCAAACTCTGTTGACACAGGTACACCTTCCTTCAATAATCAAACATGGAGAACACAATCTGTTTCAGCTGAAGGAAACTCCTGACTTCCAGTCCTCATTTACATTGACTTCAGAAAGTGAAATTCCCTTTGTTTCACTCCCCCTGTGCTGATCCCAATAGTGCCTGCCTGGCAGTTTCAGCAGTTCTGTCTCCCACTCTCTGCTAAAAACTTTGGTGCTTTTTTTAATACTGCATTAGGATCAGGAAGACACATGGAACCAGCAAAGATGGACAGTGAAATTTAACCAAAAAACACTTTAAAAACCCCAATTTAACTCACAAAACCACTGTGGACCTTTAAATACTTTTTAGACAGAGACATAAGATGAAAACAAACCTACAAGTTGTAACAGGCGTGCCTACTCAGACTTTTCCCAACATATTTCAGCCCATTCCCATATGAATTCAAAAGATGGGTTCATCTCCTAGAACACTGCTGAGGCAGCATTTCCATAAGCAACTCGCTAATGTGTGGGGCTGTGCTGCTCCTTGGAAGGGGCTGGATACCCACAGCTGAACACACCTTTGTCCTTTGTCACAGGCAGCATCCTGGGGCAAGCTGGTGGCTCATGAGCTTTCACCATCTTACCCTGATGAAAGTCACCTTCATTAATTTAATCACTGCTGCAAGCAGCATCAGTGCATCTAAAAATAAGTCACTTGAACACGGAGAAATTTTCCAAATTCTATATTTCTATTTCTTTTTACTAATGCTCGAGCTTGCTAACAATATACCGCAGCACAATGGAAAACTGTCATTTATAAAATAACGTAAAATCTAGCTGGTCTGTGGGAATAAGATAAGGGCTGTTTATCAACAGGAACAAAATGACTGAACTTGGAAATAAGATGGTGGATATCCTTCATTTGCAGGCTGCACAGATGTAATTAGCAACACAAAGAAGGTACTCACCATTTAAAAAATCTTAGTGCACTGATGCATCTTACTAAAACTATCTGCAATGAAAGGTTCTACCTCAGAATTCTATTAATCTTAAACAGAGAAAATTTAAAATTCATCTAAAATGATGTATTCTGAACAAAGTTGATCTGTTTAAATGATGAATATATTCTTGGTGCTTGTACACAAATATATACGCTTGTATTTCCCTGTGATAAGATTTCAGTCATTTTTATTTTCTATTAAATATCTATGTAATTGACACCAACATTTTTTATCTCATTTCATACAGCATGCACAGTCATTTATAGTTCTATACAAATACCATCTGAAGTGAGAATACAAAATAAAGCCTTTTCTCTTAATGTGAAAATTTTAAAACTCTTTCCATAATTTATTTTCTCATTTCTTTTCTACCAGATTGTACTTGCATTTAGTATCACTTCAGCTGAAGTACAAAGTAAATTTCTCACCCAGAGACTCCATCTTCAGGAGAAATGTCTGTTTCCAGGCTTTGTATAGCCTATTTAACATTTTTCATATTAAATCTCTCCTGGATGAATCCAGTATATTGCTCAGCAGTTATTGAAATTTATGAACACGTTTAAGCTTTTTCATACTGCTGTTAACCATTATGATTGCCTCCTTTAAATCTTTCATTTTATGGCTATCACTTCAGCAGACTGTGTTGGTGACATTCATGAATTTCTCAGATGGCAGCCGTGCCCGTACTTAACATTTTGGGGTAGAATTTTGCTTCCAAAGCCATTCCTACGCTGCCTGTTTAAACTCTGCTCTAAAATCCCAAAGTGCTGCAAGAGCTATGTGAGGAAAGGCAAGCCTGCCATCAGGACACTTGCACTCACCTCCCAGAGACTTGCTGTCAGAGTTCTTCACTCCCTCATGTCTCTCCCCTGATAGGGGAGGCCTTTTCCCAAGTCCTTGATAAGTAAAAAGCCAAACTGGACTCTTGGTTGTTCTCACTCTCCAGGTTGTTTATTATTTTCTGATCAGCAATTTCTGCACACCAGGCTTTACACCAGCTTGGCCTGAGGGAGAAAAGGTGCCAAAAAGCCTCCAACACACAGAATCAAGGTTCTCTTAAAGATAATTCACCCAATTATCACCAAGGATAGGCATTATTTCTACTTTTCTACCAATGTAGATTCTACCATGGAATTGAATTTCTACCAATTCTATTTATGTAACACTACACTGTGGCAAATTGTACCCAATGGTCCTGTGCCCCCAACACTGCAGAATGTGGAGATGAAGGAGGAGGAAGAAGCCTGAAACTCATAAGGATCCTCCAGCTTGTCTTCATCTCCTTACCATGCTAACAACCCAAAAACCTCAATTTCTCACACTGTGATAAATTACATATCATGTTACTTTCTAATTTACATTCTTGAAAGTTCTGTTTCATCCCAGAACCTGGGAAGCCCTTTCCATGGATGAAGATTGAAAGCAGTTTGTCAGAGGTTTTGGATCCTTCAAAACATGCAGAGGAATGTTGGGTTCCAATACCTGCATTACTCTCCTAGCAAACTTGTGGGTTCTTGACACCCCCCCCCACCAAACACAAACATACAAATATGTGCACACAGAAACAGATAGAGAAGGAAAAATCAGAGAGGAATTGCCAGTTGGGTGAAAATGTCTCCATTTCTCTCCACATTGTAGGGTTTTTTGCAGCTGGAGCAAGTTACTTCAAATTGCAACAGGAAAGAGAAACTCAGGTGAAAACAATTTTGTAATCAAGTATGCAAATTCAGGCTTTCCCAAGTATCAGGGCTGGAAGAAGATGGCTGGCCTTTCAAAAACCTGAGTTCTGCTCTCACTTGTGCAACCAAGACCAAAACTGATGAAGACACAAGTTATACAATGAATATGAGTGCTTTTCTTCTCTCCATCTCCCTTACAGTCTTTTGAGCTTGTAGGTCTTCAGGGCAGCCACCACCTCAGCACACAAATGTTTTCTTGTAGCTAATCCTGCTGAGCAAACCTTTAGTCAGCATCTCTCTCTTTTTACAACGCAGGCACGCTCAGAGTTCCCAGCAAGAAAAGACAGAATCTCTATCCAAAAACTATGGAAAATCCAGTCGTGATTATTTGTGAGTTTTATTTGTTCTAAATGCTAGAGCTGTTTTATACCAGGGGTGTACCATGTTGATTCCTGCCTGAGGAAACCTCAGGACCTGAGGTTTCAGAACCCAAGAGGGCTCCTTACTTGTGGAGTAACACACAGCTCTGCTAGAAATGCTAACAATTCTGAACACACAGGATTTAGGCATGATTTATAATCCTTCCCAGCCTCACTACCCCTTACTTTAATGCTTAATTCTTCCTGGTTATGAACCAGTGGTGAATCAGCATTGAAAGAAAAAATTAAATCCCAAATCTATTTTTAAATGTTAAATTACGTACTAACAGATCTGTCCCATTAATTGCTAATGCTATTAAAACTGCACTATTTTTCAAGAGAACATTTTTCATTTTTTCTTGTTATGTCACATATACCTGGTAAAAATATTTGGTAGGCCCTGATGCTTAATTAAAACAAGTTTTAATAAGGTAATTTTTTTCCCCAGATTCCTTGCAAGAGTGATTATAATTTGCTCCAGCTCATTTAACCATATCTCAGCAGAAAGAAGCAGCAAAGACCCTGCAGTGAAAGGACAGAGTGCAGCTGCTGTGTTCTGCCCAGACTTGGAAGGATGGAAGGTTCTGTTACTCTTTGGTTTTTTTTTTTTTTTCATGTCTTTTGCATGAGGCTTCAGGGGCTAATAAGCTGGAAGAAGTATTTGCTGAATTAGGAAGTACCAACATTTTTAACAGTTTATTGTTTTTCTAGATGTGATCATTTCCTTAGTGGCCCTTTCATAAAAGTAAATCATTTACTTAGAAGGTGCACCTTTTTGAGGAGCCTTTACTCATCAGGAACTTCTCTTAGGCCTTAAAAATTAAATAAAAAGCAAGAGTAGCAGCAAGGGGAGACAGGTGACATGCTACTTTTAGAAAGTGAACACCTTGCTTCAACTTTCAGCAGCAATCACAGTGAAGGAAAAAACTTACTACAACTCCTTACTAGAACATTTATATCAAGTATGGGATAAAAAGCTGGTTTAATTGCAAAGTGCAGATTACTATTTTGAGAAGTCATCCACCTGGGGCTGTTTCCCATGGAAACTGAGGACTGATAAAAATAAATGTGAAAAAAAAAAATCACCTCTTGGTAACCACTTTAAAAGTTTTCTAATTTGTACTTAGTTATTAAAGATTGCTAAATACAGTATGCAGACAGGCACTCAGGGCCCAAATCTACTTTAAATACATACTTGAATTGAAGTTTGGTTATATAAATTGGTGTATCAGTGGCTATGGGCTGAACACACTTATTAGAGTGGTCAAATTTCTGAATAGAGAACTTCTGGTAGGAAACCTCTAACCTGCTTGTCAGTTAGATAGGAGCTATAAAAAACATTTGTGATTCTGCTTCAGAAGAATTTTATGTTTTGCAAGACCCTGGCCACCTCCACTTCCAAATCATCCAGTCCTCATACCTGGCATGTGATTATTGGTTGCCAGGTAGAACCTTTTACAATTTTGACAGAAAGTTTCTTTTTGTTGGCAATCACGGATCACAAGGCAGTTCTACTGTTCATGGGTTCTCCAGCACCATAAATACAATCTGATTTATATCTTCCCACACTGAATGATCCAGGGTATTTCACTGCCTTCTGATGCTGAAACAGAATTACAATCCTCACACACAGGGTCGGGTCCAGTCAGGGGCTGCAGCACACTCCTAAATCTGCCCTGGGGATTTTAGCAGCTTCAGAGTGCTTTCACTGGCACTCACAGATGTCCTGAATCAAAGCCTCTGACACTTGTGTGACAGAGGAGGATAACAGAAGGACTGAGTGATGCCCACAGCTCTGGAGTGTGAGTGTTCCCCTCTTGGGGCCACAGGTACCAGGCCAGCAGGTCAGTAATGCCATCCCATCCCCCTGACCATGTTCCCTCTTCCAAGTTGACAGCCTGTGAAACACATCTAGACTGGCCAAACAGACTCCTCTTGCTAAAGTACTCTGCTGGTTCATCAGCCATGGAATGAACCAAGTGACTGTGAGACCATTCCCACATGATAAACGATGAAAATGGGGGGGTTATTTATAATAATAATAATAGAAGCACAAAAATCTGTTGAGTCTTTCCAGTTTAAAATAGCTTGTTTCACTTAACATCAGGAAAGGAAGGAGACTTACTTTACCATGTCAATCACAAACCATAATTTATTACATGCCTGTTTGATTTTCCAAGTTAGTATAATTACATGCTGTTGCTTCCAAATACAATTTAAGGAAAGGCAGGTATCAAAAAAATACCCACACATTCTGATTCATTGGTATGCCATGCAGCCAAAAACTTGTAGAAGCTGTTAATGATACATGAATTATGTATGCTACAGCTCAATATAACATTTGGTGTGATTTAAACAGCATGAACTTTTAGTGAAAGTCATTTTGATTCTGTGATGTATTACACTTCCAAAACCCTTAGCAGGAGGTGGGAATTGAATGATGTTCTCTGAAAGCTTTTATTTGTTAAGCATACACAATGCAGCTGCAACTAGATCCTAAATAATGGCAAGGAGTGAAATGGAAGACCTGATACAAAATTAGGTTGCTGCACAACTTGATTCTGAGGGTGTCAGTGGCAGAATGGGAAGCAGGAGAGGGGAAGAAAAGAGGCAGGAATCACCATTCCCCTTTTTCTCTGGAGCAGCTGCACTTCCAGCTACCCTAGCAAAACTTTTCATTTCATCACTGATCACCTGAACATTTCCCCCTGCAACACCAAGTAGCTGGCTCTCAGTCCTGTGGTCAGGCTGCCAGCTCACTAACAGAGCCAGGAACCACCAGATGAAAAAGCCATCCAGGGGCTTACAAGCAGTGAAAAAGGGATTGGCCTAAGTAGATAACTAATTTTTAAAAAGTTAAATGCAAGAAAGAAGAAAGATTAAAACTATCTTTATTTTTATTTTATCTTTAAGACACCCAAGATCATCTGGAAATAATTTAAATACATCTGGACATGACAGCATCCATTTCTGATGCCCAGGGAAAGCTTTAAGCAACAACCCATTTCTCAAATCAGCATCTTCAGCATTCTTTCAGAGGAAACTATTATTAAGATTTACAAAATGTGTCCATGGACAAAGATGCTTCTTTACAAGCTCTATTACTGCAAAGTGTGGGTTTATTACTGTGGTATTATAAACCAGCCTTTTCAGCACACATCCCAAAACAGGGACCCATTTTATTAAACTTTAAATTTTTTGAAGTACAGGAGTTTCTCTCTGTACTGTAATATTTTGTAATTGCTTTTCAACAGCATTTAGCACTGACCTATAATGTATTAAAGAGAAACCTGTCACTGACATGGTAGGAGGTACAGGAATAGCCCAAACCATTCTTTGAAAACCTTGTCGTGAATCTAGCAGGCAAGGACAAAAACCAAGTTCTTCCCCTGGTTTAGGAGTGGAAATACAAGCAGTCTCCCTCAACATCATTTTAAAACCTTGCAATTTAGCAGAGAAATAAGTGAGATCTCTGTCAGGCCATTCACTGGCTTTGACAAATAATCTACCTCACTGTACAAAAGCTTAAATTTACTCATAAAATAGGATCATTGTTTTAGGGTTAAGTTTGAACATACAGAGGGTTTTTTCGACTGAATTAATCCCTCCTCCTGGAGACAGAAGCATAAATGTTATGATTTTCTTGCCAGATATTTATATGCTGCCACAAAGCACCATGTCAAACAATATGAGTTCTCTCTCACACCACCCCTAACAAGGGCAGCCTCTTAATCCTGAAAACAAGCTACAGTCAGGCAGCTACTGGGGTTTTTGTGCGAGGGATAACACTGCTTCAGCATAACCTCCTAGGAGTTGACCACTGTGTGCAATCTGATACAAATAACACCTACAATTATCTGTCTGCTAGAAACATGATTATAGTCCTGAAAGGCAGAATGGCACAGAATCTTACTCAAGAAAATGAAGTGAAAAAATAATTCAGGTCTGAGCTCCCTGGGCCTAAAAACATATGGTTATGCTCTGTGGAAAGGACACTTCTCTAATGCCTTAGGTACACACTTCAGAAAAATCTTCCAAGACTTTTTCCAGACACACAAAGCATCAATTGAAGGATTAAAATGTGCCTACAATTACTTGCTCTACACACAGAAAGAATTACAGAGAAGGTTCATAAAATCAAATCAATATGAGCACAAGTAGATGACAAAGAGAATCAGAGTAGTTGGTTGTACTGTTCAAAGAAAATAGAAATTCATCTGAGTGTGCTTATTCTCACCACACTGGGTAAAGGTTTCAGACTTCATTTCGTGCAAGTGGTTGAGGCATATTTGCAAGGAGTGGTGTGTTCAGCAAAGGCATAAGAGCACCTGGTCTGGAGACACAATTATTTCCCATAGCAGAGTTTCTGTTTTGCCACTATCAAATCATCAGAAGATATAGCTTCTCAGGTACAAAGCTCTTACTGCTCTTGCCTGCTTCCAGAAAGCAAGAGAAACAACTCCTTCTGGAAGGATTTTCAAGATTTCAAAAGCTTTTTGTGCTGCATGCCCTGTGACATTGCTTATGGACTCTGAATTGAGGAAGCTCCTTCTGTTTCAATGATGATTCCCTTTCTAAACTTGTAGAGTATAAAACTCACCCAAAAAGAGTCAAAATTACCATTGCTAATATGTTGGTCCTCTCTAAGAGAAAAACAATTGAACAGTAATCCTCAATCCATTACATACTAGTACACTCTACCTGCTATTCTGAAAGAACATGCCAGTTAGGCTCTTGGCTTGGTAAATTAATAAATTTTTATTCTGACCATGGAGAAATGGGAAGTAATAATGGATTCATAGCACACAAAGATGACAATAATACAATTAATTAGCAATTGCACTGCTTGCCAGGCTGATTCACACAGTAGATGCACCACACATGTAACATGGAATCTTCTTTTATTAGAACTGAATCTTGCTCACATTGGCCAGACTTCTTCAAAAATTCACTCAATTTTGTATTAAAACCCCAGAATTCAAACAGATATCTATATCTAGAGATATACTATAGTCACAGCATATAGTCACAGATATATAGTCATTACTATGTTATATATACTACTTCAACCTTTTCAGGTTAGCTCATTAAAATTAGCATGTTGAGTTAGAGACTCATTATCCTGAAAAACATTAGCCTTAATTTTAGAGATCCTGTGACAAAAAGTAAATTAAGTGTATGGTTTTTGAAGGGTGTCCTTATACAGAAAGCATTTTTCCTTTCCTGAAGGCAGTGGAGCAGAGGGCAAAGACAGCTGGACAGAGCAAGAGGAGATGGTGGTAAGAGACATGACCCATCCAGACTCTGCAAGATGCAAATTCCAAACCTGTACTTACAAAAGCAAAAGTCCAACACTGTTACACTGAGAACAGGAAGAAAATATTCTTAACCCTTGAGCTGCGGGGCTGGATGTACAAATTTCTGCCAATGTAGTTGCCAATACAGGGGAATGCTCCAAACTAGTTGGTCCCATATTATTTCCACAGGATTTGCCCAGACAGCTGCAGTACCAGTGATGTGATTCACTCAGTTATTCAAGTCATCCCTTCCCAGTCTGAGACTGAACTCAGAATTCCTTTGTCCAAGTGTTGATGCTGTCAGATGACTCCAGACTAGGATGGCGTCTGTTAAGGTATCCAACACACAGAAAAACTCACATAAAAAAAAAAAAAACAAAAAACGGTACTGGGTTAGCAGCATTCCCCACTAGGCCTCACGAAAGGATGGATTTCTTCTTTGCTCTGCTAAATCACAGCATTCTAAACATAACATGCTCAGTAACAGGACTTGAGATGCAGTAGAGGAAGGGGCCCAAATCATTAAAAATACAGACATCTCGTCTGCAGCAGCATACAAATATAACTACTGCCATGGTAGGTTGTTAATGTGACAGCAATCACAACCAGGCAAAAAAAGAGAAAATTATTTTATTGATTTTCCTTTCTCCTAATACAAACTTTTTTTGCAAAACCACTCGGTTAAGAAAAAGAAAAGAAAAACACACTTTCAGTTGCTTTTGAAAAAGGAAGAATTGCAGTTTTGACATTTTTCCTCCTGCATTTTCTTCTACTTTTCTTAGCGCAATAAAAATTTTGCTGGAACTATGTTTTCTTCCCATTCTCCTTCCCGTTTTCCTCCTTCTGTCTCAGTTTTTTCATTTTCAAAGTTTTGCCAGCTTCAATAAGTTAGTGGCAGAGGGCAGAATTTCATTTCTCTTTAGTCCCTAGCTTTTCCAAAGCTGAAGAAGTTTTACAATATACATAGAGGAACAGGGTGGAGGGGAAAGCTTGTCTGAATCCTTTGGTTTGTGTTTTGAAATTCTGTTTGTTTCTTATTTACCTAAAACTGACGTTGAAAAAGATCTGGTAACTCAAAAATGCATGTGTTGAGCTTTGGGTGGCGGAGAAACGTGATGGAATAGCAAAGCATTTGGTACAGTGCAAATCAAGGCAGAAACCTCTTCCAAAGATCAGGAAAAGGCATTCCTTCTTGCTCCCATCCTGTCACCAGAGGTAGAAATGAATATCACCAGCGTTGTTTCTGAGGGATGCTTGATGCATTCACAACAAGCTGGAAGAGTTACTAGATGTGAGACAAGTATCTGAAATTAGGGGACACAGAAGTTCCTGGAAGACAGTCCAAACTCTTCCTTTTACTGTTTCCTCTATGGTCAGTAGGGAAAGACAGGTTTTGTTCTAAGGGTGATCTCAACTCACCCAGACATCTGTTTCTCTGTTTTAGGAGAGGACGAGTCAGATTTTGAAGATGCCCCTTCTCTCACTGGAAATCAAAGCTAAAAAGCTAAGCTGAGATTGTTGAAGTTACCCTGGGTGGCAAAATGAAGAGAACAGAATATGGCAGATGTCTCCCTGCCCCTGACAGCTAAGTATTGCCTCCTGGAAAAAAATAGCAAAGGGAATTGAGTTTGCCTAGAGCTCTATTCTGCTGGCTGTTAATGGGAGGACAGTGCTTTCAGACAGGAGTTCCACTGGGAGATCATCTCAGGGGAAAGGATGGGGGATGTGCTTCCTCCTAGGCTTCAGGAAAAAAATGACTTCTAAAAAAAGAAGCTTATTGGATGTACTGGAAATATAAGGAGAGTTGGAAAAGTATACTAAAAGCTTTGCTCTCCCTCTTTTCTCTTAACATTCTTTCCACATTTTCCTTCCCTACTTCATCCTTAGAGCAGGCCAAAATCTGAAAATAAACCCTGTAAGCCCTTAAATACATCTGCTTTTATTTTCTTTTCTTTTTTTTTTTTTTTTTTTTTAAGAGAAGAGTTATCAGAATTAAATCCATGATTTTCAACGCTGTGGAAAAAAAACCCATTTTACTCTTTCTGTCGTTCTGTTCTCATCCAAAGCTGGGGCACAACCTGCATTTCACAGCTGGGGGATATGGGCTGGCAGCAGCTCAGCAGCCTGGGAGCAACAGGAAAACACACTCCAAGAGGCATTCACACAGCAGCAATTGTGCTGTCCAGGTGACTGGAACTGCCCTTAGACTGTTGACCCAAAGCTGCCAAACAGAACAGCAGGTCACAGGAAAAAGCAAGGATTGAAAGGTGGAGAAGCAAAGCAAGCAAGTCTACAGGTGAAAACTGCTCTCATGCTGTGCCTGGGGTTGAACTGCATAGAGAAAAAAAAGGCTACAAAGTGCCTGGAAAGTGAGAAAAAGCTCCTCATCCAATTCTAACACGCTGTGTCTGTGCAACAACATCTCAAAGCTTCTTACACAAAGTGCTCTCCAGAAAAAACAACAATCCCAAAGCCCCACATGCTGTAATGCTGCAGTTAATCTGGTGAAACCTAGAAACACTGCACCAAATAAAGGTCAGTGTGTTAAAAAATGGACAGCCAGGTGTCTTCTTTAGAGAGGCTCCCCAAAAGCCAGGGTGGGGTGAGCACCTCTTGTCAGGGCAGCCCTGGAGCAGCAGCAAAGCTCACACACAGCCAGGTCCTGCA
>CM031865.1:23736386-24091145 GCA_018697195.1 Certhia americana
CAGGTCCTGCAGCTTGGTGTCACCCAGAGCTGCACAGTGACCTCCTGCTGAACCTTCCCTCGGGGCTTCAAGAGAATAGCACTTCCTACAGCATTTTAAGCTCTCCTCTAATAACCCATCTGGAAAATCCCAATCTTTCCCCACCTACTTTTTGGTTTTTTGTATTTACATGAGAAAGCAGACAACATTATGGGAAAACTAAACACAAACCAGAATGTGATGCTGTGGGAAAGCATTGGGATTTGTCAACATAATGTCAAGGAATTTGATAATGCCCCACGTGTTTGGAAAAATGTTACACATCTCTCAGAATAAAAGATTTTGCCTTCATAGTTTTATGGACAGCATTGACCAGTACTCCATAAAGGTGCAAAGTACTTGTGAATTGTTCTGGAGGCAATGGTGTTTCGTCCACTGAACTCTTGAGAAAAGCCAGTGCAGGGTGATGACATGAGGGGACACAGCTCCAGCCCCAGTGAGGAGCCTGGCAGCTCTGCACCTCTTCCCCAGGAAGAGCCACCACACCTGTCCCAGGCTCCCCACAGACCCCAGGGACTCCTCAGACCCTGCTGCAGGTCATAGCTTCCCAGAAAGAACAGATTTCTGTGTTCATAAATACAAGTGAGCAACTGTGGCCCCTGGTCTTTTAGCAGATGGCCAGTTTATATTTCTCCCAAGTAAAGAAGCAGATATCCTTTTCCCAAAATATCAGGGAAGTAACATGTGATAAACAAAATTCCCTGTTTGTTCTTATTCAGTAAGAGTTAGTTGTTAATGTTGTGGTTATTTGTTACCAATCATTGTTAAAAGTTGTTTTCCTAATTGTTCCCTTTTTACCCTAGTCTGTGTTTGCCAGTTTCATGTTTGTATCCCCATGTTCCCAGAATCCTCCCGTCGGAAGCTACATTTGTTGCACCCCGACTGCTGCTCCCAGACGTCCTTGCGCACTGACTATATGCAAATAAGGGGCATTTGGCCTAAATCGGACTCCCAAAACCACAAAACAACATATCACAGAACAATAAAAACAGCAGCACTACTCTGAGAAAACCTCAAGGAAGCATACACCAAGAGCTGAGTTCGGCCGTGTGGCCCTAAGTGCAATAGTACCCAGGCAGAGAGAGACACCCTAGACCGACGAGCCCTCATTGTCTTCTGGTGCTCTCGTGAGGATAGAAGCCCCAGCTCTGCCTGCATTCCTGCGGACAAAGCTGCTTTCCTCCTCCTGTGTGCCACCTCTGGGAGCAGCGGCGGTGTGTGCGCGACCCGTCGGGCCCCCACCTCGAGCTGATCACTAATAAAGGCATTAAAAAGGAGAAAAAGCTCCTGCCCTTTTTCTTCATAACAGGCTGCACAAAGGGTCTCTCATTTATTTTTTTCTTTACTATGAACGTTTTCCAAGCACAATTGCTGCACAGATGAGAAAGGAGGGAAAAGAGGGGCATTATGGTATGTTGCAGCAATTAAATGATAGCAGTAGATTTCCTCCTGTGGTACATATCCAAAGCATGGTCAGGTTTTTTTTGGAAAGCAAGAAAGCAGCCTCCATTGGTAACAGCTAGCCATTCTTAATGTCAGAAACTCTGCAAACTGCAGTTGCTAAAGATTAATCTTTTATTCATACCAAAAGATGGTGACCTAGGGTTTGCTTGTTAGGAGGAAAAGAGATCAACTCGAAAAAGCCACAAACAGTTTTGTACTCATCTAAACAGCCATAAGAAGTCAAAGCCTCAGATGACGCATCTCAATTAATCTTGAAGTAAATGCTCAAGAAACACAGGAGCAAACAGCCTTTAGTAGAGGCTGGTTAGAAGCAGCATGAGACTGTTCTTACTGCCCCCCTGCCATCCATGCCCCTCAGTCCTGCTCTGCAGCTGCTGCTGCTGCTGTCCCCATATCTGGGGTTGTCCCCACAGCTGGGGCTGTCCTCATTGTTAGGAATAAGTTCCTAAGATTGTTAAATTAGTCGTTAGTTGATGCTGTTCCCAAGTTTGTAAGTCAAATCTCGTGTTCATTGTTAATACAATAAATTACCTTGTTCCCCCCAACTGTACTTTCCCCATCCCGTCGGGAAATGCCGCCGCTGCTGCGACCCAAAACAACGCCTGCCACTAAGGAGGGGGCGATAACCACCGTGAATATGCAAATGTGAAAGACACAAGAGCCCATTTGACACCAAATGCCTCTAAAACAACGAGCCTACATGACACATCGAAAAACCAACAACACACTGCACCTGAGAAAAGGCTGAGCAATCCCCCATGGCACCGTTCAGTTCGGAATATGGTCACCATAATCTGAATGGGAGTCGACTAGAGTGACACCCCTGGACTGCGAGCAAGCCATTGTTTTCCCAACGATTCTCGTGAGGATGGAAGCCTTAGATTTGTTTTAGAAGCAAAACTGTCAAATTCCTTTTTCTCTACGTCATTTACGGGAGCAGCAGCAGCGGTGTACACAAGCCCTCGGGTTTCACATCCCTAAGAGCTGATTTTAATAAAGGCCATTTGAAAAAAGCTGGTGTCCTGGCCATTTGTCATATTTACATCTTACTCGCAATTGAGGCTGTCTCTTCAGCTGGGGCTGTCTGCGCGGCTGAGGCTGTCCCCACAGGTGGGGTTGCCCCCCAAACCTGCCAGAAGTGGGAGCCTCATGAGGAGCACAGATGGCTCATGGGGATGGGACCAGCAAATCTGTCCCATTAGCCCAAATTACATGGTTAGGGGGACAACACTTTAAAGCACTGATGGACAGAACCTTTCTCTGCTGCTCAACAAAATCCCTGAAACCACTCTTTGGAGTAAACACAGCACCTGCCTGCAAAAATAGCTGTTCTGAATAGAGTTTGTTTGTGAGTAAGGGCTGCACAAGCTTGCTTTTCTTTCTTTCCTTCTTTCTTTCCCTTCCCTTCCTTCCCTTCCCTTCCTTTCCTTTCCTTCCTCCCTCCCTTCCTGTTTATAGCTTCATTTTCATTTCCTGTTTAAAGTATGAACATAGTACTAAAAAGGCTATGCAAGGCCAGTACACCAGGAAAAAAAAAAAAAAAAACAACAACCAAAAAGGCCACATTGATAATAATTACTAAAAACCAAAAAGGCCACATTGAAAATAATTACTGTCTTGTTCCTGAAATTAGGTATTTTGTATGGATTTGCTGAATATTTCAGCAGTAGCTGATGCTGGATTAGTTTTGCATTGCAGTAATTCTGGGTCACAGCAAGGATACACACAATGTAGACAACTCTCAACTTGGATTCAGGAAACAAGATTAATATTCCCATCCCCACCCAAGGCCCAGTAAAGGGCTTTACATTTCAGGTTTTAATACCATGACCTCTAAAAGTACAGACAGAGAGCATTGTTTTGTAGAAAGCTGGCAACAAGTTCTAATGGCAATGAAAATTCCTCCGAGTTCAAGTTAATTATGTTAATTGGGAAATTTGAGAAAGAAACGTGGTTGCTACCAGAGGGAGGGGAAAATTTAGGACCTGTGGAACAGGAGACTTGGCTGTAGATCACAAGGGGATAACTGGAGCTTGTAAGAGTGTGGAGCAGAGAGAGAAAGGACTGTCTCATGGCTAAGGCAGCCCCTCTTGTCCCAGAGCACACGGATTATAATTGCTGCTCTGAGTTCCTACAGATCAAGTGCAGAGTTTTAACCAAATTTCCCACAGGAGCCCCTTATCTCTTTGCTCATTTCTGGGCAGGTGTTCTGAGAGCCTGGGGTGTGAGGGGCAGGAGCCCCAAGAACTCCCAGCTGCAGCTGGGTCACTGCCCTGCCGGCTGTCAGCATCTGAGTGGCTGTGAAAGCCAGGGCAGCGTCACAGCAAATTTGGCAAGCAGAAATGAGCTGCTTTTTTTTTTTTTTTTTTTTTTTTTTTTTTTTTTTTTTGACTCAATCTGAGCCTCAGCTCTTCATCTGGAGAGAGAGAATGCCCAGCATCCTGTCACCTAATGGACACGCTGAGGATCAATTAGCATTCGTGAAACGCTCATCTCAAAATGATGAGTACCACAGAAAGCCCATGAGGAAATCAATACTACTCTAATCAGAACAAGGTGTGAATAGCATGCAATAAATAAAGCGGAGTAGGAGCTATCTCACAGAGAGGCTTAAATGAAGGAAGACAGGCTGTCCTCCGGATAGGGGCAGCATTTATAGGCGGAAGAGGGAACCAGATGGAGGCAGGAAGCACACTTCAGCTCCTGCAGGTACTGCTCTTTGCACCCTCGGTAGTGTTCACGTGTGGATGCGACATTTCCTACAAATCCTGTGAAGCAGATGGCTGAACTGACAGCAGCCATGGCTCAGCCCAGGCTGGACCTCACTGACTGGCACCAGCACTGTTGGGTTTCTGTCAGGGTTTCTGTCACTGCTAATGCCAAAGACTACAGAGAGCAAAACATTCCAGCTGCTTAAGAGCAGCTGGCAAAGGCTTAGCTGAGCGGTAAGAAAAGGATGTGGTCAGTGAGAGGGGGGAATCACATCTTCTGAAGTAGCAGGAGCAGCCTCCAGGGACACCTGCTCTGTAATCAGGATTTGCTTTGCAGCCAGAGGAAGTGGAGGGATGACAAACTGGGAAGCCACACAAGGCTGATGCCATGGATCTGGGGCCCGTGACAGCAGCAGCATTTTGGTGATGCTCTCCCTGCTGAATGCTAAGCTGAACCACAGGTGGTGATTGGAAGTTTCAAGCCTGATGAAAGATATTTCCTTTGAGACTTTGTTTTCAGTCCATGAACACTCTCAGAGGCAACCTGATCTACTTGTGCTGTGCTGGCAATACCTGCATTTTGAGAAGATTTATATGCTTCTAGCATTGGTTTCATTGGAGAGCATTGGCCAGGAGCTGCAGGTTGATGTCCAGGCTCCCAGAACCCACTCATTTTGCCAGTGTCAGAGCATTATTCCAAGTCCACAATTATGCATAGACACAGTTCAGCCAGGGAGCATTGTGGCAATAGTAGCTTCCTTCTGAAGATACATGCACTTCTCCAAGAGAAATGCTGAGGGTCTGCAGGCATTTTTTAAAATTTCTGATCATCTTAGAAAAGAAACAGACACGTAGGAATGAAGCAGCAGAGAGATTCCCAGTTACCTCACAGTACAAGAATTCTCTTGTTACTGTTCCTGGTTTCCATTCCAGCTCAAAAACTGCATTTCATGTTTGCTCAAAACCGTAATGATTGGCTAAAGCCAGGTCACATGGTAATCATGTTAAACAAGCCTTGATTTGTTGTACCTTTGGGCTTAGTCTCTCCTGCATCCAAAGCCCAAAAATTCAGCCTCCTCAAGCCCATGTGTCTTGTGTTAGCTTGAGTGTACATAAAAATCCATATGGAATTCACTAATTAAAAGCATATGCTACGTGGGCAAGCACAAAGCTAATTATGACACAGAACACATTTCAAAGCTTGAAGCTCGAGAACAGCCTTCATGGGGCCTGCCTTAAAATTTTGTTGCCTTTAAAAAAGCAAGCCAGGTTTTGAATATCCCTGGTACAGAACAGGATTAAGGTTTGTGCATCCCGGGCAAACCCTACTGCAGCTGAGAAGCATGTTCACTGTCAGAGCTCAACCCCTGCTACCCAGAGCAGAGTGTGAGAACAGAAACCCCAAAGTACTGTACTTGATCTGCTTCTCTGGCTCCCTGTGTGTGTGTCTGGGCATTTCACAGGAACACTCTCACAGCAGAAACAGAAAACAGCTTCCCACATGTTCTAGGTGAAGAGGGAATACAGTTACATCTGGAGAAGATGAAGTTCCTAATCTGCTAGGATCAGCTGTCAGATAGTTCAGAGGTCTGTGAGATTTTGAGGCCATCTTCTTCCACTGCAGTAAAGCACACTACTGCTCTGCACAAAACCAGGGGCTTCCAAGTGGTCCAAGGAGTAACCAACTTCTCAACCAACTACCAGGAACACTCTGTCCCTTCAAAAGAGGAATGGCTGCACTGATGGTTCTTGCAAAAGCTCCTGTTATCTTCACAGATGCTGATTTATGAAGAGCAAAGTAATTACCTTTTGATTTAAACTCCGGGGTACTTCAGGTACTGCAATTCAAGGGAAAAGTTTTGGGATGCTACAGAGCTTGCACCATGGTATAGATTTGTGTGTGCTTGAGAATCAATTACCATTAGTTCAACAACAAGTGCCAAGTGCTTGTTCAAGTGTATTTAACTTAAAAGTTCTACTGGGGATATTATAAAGGAACTCATCTTCAGAAGACAAACCCTGTAACTCCTGAATTACTTGCCAGTGTTTCCAATTTAGTGGTCTTCCGTTGTTGTGGGCTTTTGTGTGGTTTTTGGTTTGTTTTATTAGTTAGACACAGAGCCCTGCCAAAAAAAACCCAAAACAACAACAACAAAAAAAACCCACAAAAAACAAAACAACAAAGAGAAAAGAAAGGATGAAAATATAAAATGTTAGAAAATCAAATGTAATAATCCATTGTCTTCAAAGAAACTTCAGCAAACGTGGTGATGATTTTTCATCATCCAAAGGGTGAATTTCTTGCCCTTGAAACATTTTAAAATTCTCGGATCTGTGTCTGTGTGCTGTTCCCACATCTACTCAGGCAAAGCCTTGCTCATAATTGTGGGAGGGCACGTTCTGGTAAAGGGTGTCTGTTGGTTGGACACTACACCAAAGCCTGCAGGACCTGGATTTGCCTCTCCAGTCTGCTAAAACTCCTGTAGGACAAATTTTTGAATTCCATTTTAGACTGCACACTTGAGGAAAAGAAAACAATATGTTTCTGGCTTGAGTGATCTCATGTGAGATACAGCAGCTTCAGCAAAAATGCAGTCAGAGCTCTGGTGGTTTCCTGGTCAGCCTGTCTCTGCAGCTTCAGCTCAGGTTTCCTGATCTCACAACCAATAAACCATGTTTTATGAAACTGGGGCTCCACTTAACATTTGAAAGTCAAACCAGATTTGTTTTGATGCCTGGATAAACAATCCTGACCGAGCCACATCACGATCAAAGCCAGATCAATCTGTGGATGGTGACAGCAATGAGACCAGTCTAGACCAGAATCACAGTTCTTCTGGCACAATTCAATTACTTTGTGCTGCTTTGATAACTTCAAATTTGTCCAAAATTAAGCAGGTGTGGCCAAAATTAAAAGGAGCACTTCTGATACCAACTTAACTCTGTTTTCCTTGGAAGTAACTCTGCGTGTCACCAGTTAGAGGCTGACAGAGGCCATGCTGGATGCAAGAGCCATTCTGCTTGAGGCTCAGTGAAATTTGTAGTGCCAACAAAACCCCCTGTCCTACAAAGGCAGGGGTCACTCATGGGGTATTTCTTACTGCACAGCAGGCACCAAACTCTTCTTCCACTCATGACAATATAAACCCAGGGAATGCTGTTTATGTTTATGTAATTGCTCAGGGAAAAAGGCACAGTAGCTGGAGCAATTACAGTCTCTGGTTTTCTCTTGTCTACAACTACCACATTTTTATGTATCCCGACAATGACAGCATCTGAAGAGGGGGCCAGGTCCTGCTGCTCGCTGTTGGACTGTCTTCTTAGGAGATCAGAGTAGCATCAGAAAATCAGACTTAATCAGTTAACCTGATCCTCCCTCCATTTGAAATTTAAATTTAAGGTATTTCCTTAGACACACTGCATCATTTTTTTAACCAAAAATGTGTATTGATCTCTTGGTTCTAACCCATCCTGGTTTTGGCTGGGATGAGAGTTATCATCCCAGTAGTGGGTCCCATGCTTTATTTTGGATTTATTATGACAATAATGTTAATAAGACACTCTTGTTTTTGGTTGTTGCCAAGTTGAGTTTACCTTCAGTCAAGTTTTTCTCAGTTTTCCATGATCTGCCAGGGAGAAAGTGCAGAAGAAGGGAGGGAGCATGACCAGGACACCTGACCTGAGCTGGCCAAGGGAGATTCCATGCCACGTGTCCAGTATAAACTGGGAGGAGCTGGCCAGGAGGCTCTGGTCACTGCCTGGGGACAGGCTGGGCATTGGCCAGCAGGTGGTGAATGCATCATTTGCCTCACTTAGGTTTTATTCCTCTCTCTCTTTTTGTTGTCTCCCTTTTCATTACTATTATTATTATTACACAATTTTATTTTAATTATTAATCTGTTCATATCTCAGCCCATGGGGTTTTCCCTTGTTTTTTTTTTTTTTTTCCAGATTCTCTTCCCCATCCCCACTGTAAGCCACATCATAACCTTCTTTATTTCTGTTTCATGTCAGCCCTGCAGGAGAGAGAAGGCTAGTGAACATCTGTGAAAATATATTCTTGCTGCTGCTACAACTGGTGCCAAATCCTCCCTTCTTACCACTCCACCAAGTGCCCAGCTGGCTCTCCTTCTCAGAGAGCAGTTCACAAGCTGTTTGACAGGGAGGTCATAATGTGCAAGTCTGAATTTATGCAGTTCCTGTCCTGAAGGAAATTAAGGATTCCAAACTCAGAGAAATCCTGCTTATCTCAAGGTGCTGTTCTGACAGCACAAAAAACATGCCCTAGCTGATATCCACTGCTTCAAATTGCCTCTAAAAGTTATAGGCATCTAAAAATATCCAGCTACCTAATCCTTGTGATGTTAACAATCCCCATCAGAAAACAGTTCCTGAGCAATAGCTCTGCTCTAATGGTATTTTCCTGCCTCCCACCTCTATTCCGCCTGGCACAGGAGTGAGGCAGCTCTCCCCTTCATCTCACCATGAATATAAGTGTTGAAATTAATGCTCAGCTGTCCTGTGTACTTACAGGTAATACTGGGTTACAAAATAGGCCACTGGAGATCTAATTCCCTCTTGTCACTTCTGCCAAAGGAGATGGCAATCAGTCTCTGGGTTTCTTAAATGCCAGCTGTCCTCCATGTCAAAACAACTGTCCTAAAGCAGAGGAAACAAGGTGGATGTACCTAAGAACACCTTTCATGTTCAGTAACAGGACAGGTTCTACACCACAGTTTGACTCAGAGCTCCAAGAGGCAGCTGTTAAGCGTTTATTTTTCCAGTGGCTTGGTGCAAAAGAAGAGATGCTCACACAAAAGGATTTAGAAATTCAAAACTATTTCAACATCGAGTCCGCCTTCCCCAGAAAGGACCTGCTGAAGGACACAGGAATACAGAATGTAGGAGAATTTGTTTATGGCACTCCAGCATAAACTGTTCCACCCTTTAATGCCCAGGCAGTGGTTTGATTAGAGCAAGCCTCAGGTTTATTCTCTGCCTAGAATTACCTGCCCTGCAGCAAGCATCCATTACAAGTGCTGAGAATATCTCATGCTGTAAGATGAAGTACTCTATTCTGCTTGTATTGTGCCTTCTCTTTGCTGCACTATATCTCATTGCAAATTCCCCAAAAATCTATTCCAGTGTGATATTCTTAGGGCCCTTTATGGCACTACAAAGTTAGCTGCAAATGAAGCCATTCTTTTCTTCTCCTCCCCATCCCCAGCCACTCCGATCCCAGGAGGAACAATCTTCATGCTGCTTGTCTGTAAGGTTCAACAAAAAAATAATTCACTGTATGAATTATAATTCCTTGAAGCTTGGAGTGAATCCTAAGGGCAAAGTCTATCACCAATAAATGACACATCTGAAAACCTGTCCCCAAAGGATTAAAAACTCTCCTGTGATTTTAATCACACCTATGTATGAAAGTTACTTTTTAATTTCCTTTTTCTGCATAACTGATATTTGCATTTTTGTATTCCTTGCTAAGGAAGCTTCCAGTGTTTCATTTGCAAAGCTGACATCCACTGCATGTGAAATTGAGAGCTGTCTGCTTTCTAGAATTCACATGATTATACTTGTATTCCAGGATTTTCTTACTCTTATATTGTCCCCCTCTAATGATATTCTCTCCATACCTGTTCTAGCACTTACCGTACCAACTAAGCATAGTTCCTGAATTATTGATGAATCACTTCCTATTATGAACATGTATGAAACAGTTGTCAAGAAATGATCAGAATATTGTAAATTAGTACTTTGAACCAAATAGCCAAGGTGTCTTGAGAGAAAAGTTACTGCATTAGTCAATTAATACTTGTGAGGGAGCTTAGCACAAAAATCCCCTGTATACAATCTACCACAGCAGCACCTATGTAGAGCACACATTTGCACTTAAAATCTTTAGTACAGTATCTAGACTTCGAGTAGAAGCTTTCAGTTATGTTTACACAGCAGCTTCAGTATTTTCCCTCTCTTCATGACCAGAAAAATATGTTCCAAGGAAAGAGATAAGTTTAGCATTTCTGTCAAAATTGGGGTCATATTCAGTTTCTGCAAGATCTGTACTCTAATGGTGAGAACAAGACACCAGAAGAAGCAATATTATCCACCTCCAGTGTAGATTAATGTTTGATATTACACTTCCTTTGCTCTTCTGGGCATTATGAAAAATGTGCATATTTCTCTGCTCTGTGAAAGTGTTGAGAGACTAATTAAGCGAGTTTGCCTACAAACAAAAGGCCACCTATGATAAATTTGAAAGTAGCAGCTCACTCTTAAAGTATCTACTTCAGTGTAAAAATACACAGGTATAATGGATCACCGACAAGCAAAAATTTCTTAATCATTAATGAGACATTGGACCACTTAAAAAAAAAAAAAAATGGTAGCCTACAGTGTTCCATACATAAAAGAGCTTCTTTTTTGAATTCTTTCACAGACGAAATCTAGTTAAACAGATACCCTGGACTGAAATTTTAAAAAACCCCAGAGAAACAGAACATTCTCACTCCACAAAAACCCCTCCACCTCACAGCAATTAAAAAAATAGAGAACTGCCAAAGGCATATTCAGAGGGAGTAACTGAGTGTGAAGCTAAAAGATGATAGAAACAGGTAAACTCTAGTAGTGTTGGGAAAGTATTGCCTCTCCAAGGGGTATTTTCACACATCTACCTTACCTCCACAGAGCACAGGCCAAGGACAGCAACTAAGCACGAGCTATTGGTAGAAATATTTTCTTCAGAAGTGCTTCCTTTAAATAAAATTCTCCCTTTAAAATGAAATGAACAATAGCACAACAGTCAAAAGTAGTTCTAACAGAAGAATAAACCAGCATTGGGACCTTAGGAAGAACTTTTCACAAGCAGACCTAGACACAAATTTGATTGTGCAGCTCTCCAGCCTCAGCTGTGAATATGATACCTGAACCATGGTGGGGTGCCATGGATGTCAGTGCAAAATGGAACCAAAACTCTGTATTCTATCACCAACTGATCAAACTGAGGTGTGTGGAGTGGTGTAATTGTCTGTCAATGGCCAACAGTCAAGAAACCTGCTGGGGCAGTTTGCTTTATCTCTTCCAAAACCCAGCCTCCCTCCAGGGAGAGATCTTCTGCTGATGGGCCAGTGAGTGTCACTGATAGAATTCCATCATCCCACTGGGAAATGCTCCAGCCAGGGGGAGGAGCCAAGCATTCCTACCTAGATAAAAATCTGAGATTTGGGACACCAAGCAGCCTTTCCCACTGGATTCTCAGAGGAACACCAGACCCATCTATCACCACTGGACCTTCAGTGCAAAACTCCACCTTTCTACAGGATCATTGCTTCAACAGAGCCACATCTGCCACTCCAGAAGGACTGCAGTCACCACTTAAAGGGACTGCTGCCAACAGCCTGATCCACGGGGGGTCAGGTTGGATTCTGACTCTGTCAGTGAGTTTGGTTTGTTTATTTGTTTGGCTTACTGCATATGTTTTGGTTTTATTATTTTAGTTCCCCTAATAAAGAACTGTTATTCCTATTCCCATATCTTCACCTGAGAGCCCCTTAATTCCAAAAGTTATAATATTTGGGAGGGAGGAATTCTCCATTCCAAGGGAGGCTCCTGCCTTCCTTAGCACACACCTGGCATTTGAACTACTATATTGGGTAAAGGAAACCCCTTTATTTTTCTGCAGACAGGATAGAAGGAACACTCTTTTAAAGAGCCCTCTGGAAATAACTGGTGTTTTTTCACATTTCTATCAAACTTCTAAAAAATGAAAGTCAAGTAATGTCAGACCAAGAGAGACAGGCAGTCTAAAGGAATCGAGGCTGAAGGAAGGGTGAGGGGTGCTCTAAGGAAGAGTCTGCAGTCTGACTGCAAAGATGCTCACATGGGCACAGAGTTTGCACTGCCCCATTGCAGATAAGTGGCAGAAGGGCTTCCACACTCCCAAAACCTTTAGTTTGATTATAGCTCAAGCAGGATTGAATTGAGCTTTGCAGAAAACAGGCAGGTGAAGGGGATTTTTGAGATGCCAAAAATGAACTGACATCACAATTTGGAATAATAGTCAATACGTGAATCAATTTTTATCTGACATGGTTTTAAAAGTGTAAGGAGAAAAACAGTGATTTTCTACTGAGCCTATAGAGAAAAAAATTAACAAAACAAACAGAAATAAACCAACAAAACAAACCCAGAAAAAACAACCAGAGAGCCCAAACCAAGCTGCCATTGAATTGCTTCATAATGGTCCCAGCAGCAATTCTAACCGAGCCCCCTGGCACCTCTCAGGGCAGCTGTTTCACATCCTGATACAGGAGTGTAAGGTCAGGCTGACACTCTGAGA
This sequence comes from Certhia americana, assembly GCA_018697195.1. Lineage (NCBI taxonomy): Eukaryota > Metazoa > Chordata > Aves > Passeriformes > Certhiidae > Certhia > Certhia americana. The sequence goes on from CM031865.1 coordinate 23,748,945, forward strand.
GCATCAGAGACCCAAATCTGCAATTTGTACCTTCAAAATAACTCTGCTATACACATAATTTGTATGTATAAGGGCAGATTTGCCACACACAACTGAGTCTAAACATTTTGCTTTTAGTCTGAGTGTTTTTCAGAAATAAGGGTGAGTAATGCCCAAGATGAGATGCTGGCATTTCAACAAAATATTGATTACCTATCACAGTGTTATTTCCAGCTAATGAGAAGGTCAATTCCCTTGCAGGGAAGAAGATTTGGAGGCCTGTTCTACCTCTGATTAACACACGGTGCATGATGACAGACCAACACAGTTGTGGTATTAGTAATCACAGAAGGGCAAATGTCAAAGTTAAAAATGAGTATATTTGGTCTTGGTTTTGAATATAGGAACGTTAGAAAATCTAAATCTACCCTAGTGTCTTGTGAAAGGAAGACTATTCCTAATATTTGCCTTATGGCATTAAAAATTAGTGTTTATTTCTCACCAACCTGGTTGCATTAACCTCTCAAGTCCCTAAGTAGTCTCAGGAATACTAATTTTTACAAATAAAATCAGTCAGCAATATTTATTTCTTAGGATAACTAATGCACTGCTCACACAGCATTCATTTGAGACATAAACCCTCAGTGCACGTGCATTAAAAAACCCCAATTCACCCGAATCACTGAGTGCTCCCACAGCTGCAGGTAATGCAGGTAAAATCTGCAATTAACCACCAGCACACTCAGCCTCAACAGAATTCTGGACAAATACAAACAAAATCCACTCGGCCTTTTTTCCAGCTGGAAACCACCAATGCTGAAGTCAAGCTATAACCTTTTAATTAGCTCAGAGTCATTCTTGATTCACCAGACACAGACCCCAATCTGAGGTTCATTTCCTGGTGATTCACAGGACAAGCAGGTTTTCATCGAGCTAGGAAAAAATATAAAAAGCTCACAGCATTTATATATTTTATAATTCCAACTTAAGTGCTTCTGGTTCATGGGATGGAAAACAGGTATGGAAACTCTGTGGTTTCATTTCAAAGAAGCTCAGTAAATGAAAAATCAGAGGGCACTTCAAGTCAGAAGTCTGGTGGCTCGAGTGCCCACCCACAAAGCTTCTGCTCTGTCTTGATCCTGAGAAGAAACAGAGAGACCCAGTGGAGCAGCTTTACCACAGTCTGTAAAATTGGATGTGAACAGCCCAATTTCCCTGCTGTGGACAGTGCTGGAAGAGACCAGATATGCAAGGCAGCTTCCAGAACCTCGGTTTCATCACCACTTACAGGCAGAACTTAACAACAGGAATTATTTTAATTAAAAGAATGCTGTTATCAGCAGAATTTTGATAGAAACTGTACTTGTAAAATATTCTTTGAACATGCATTTGCATACATCCCTTCTACAATCTCGAGACACTCAACCTGGCTTTTCTGTAATTACCAGGGACTTTGGCTAATTGCAGGACAGTTCTGCAAGATGAACTATTATGTCTATAATTCTTGGCTAAACTTTCTCCTATCATATTGCACTGGTGTAGGCACATGGATAATGGAGCCATCCTGACTGCCAGGGCAGACCCAGTCACGTGTGTATCCAACTACACCCACAGGTGGGAGCTCTGTTACTTCATCCATTTCTGTTTCCTCATCCAGTGCACTTATGACAGACATAAAAACTGCGGGATGAAGTTTAGATGCTGAGAAGTTGAAGAAAAGCCAGGAATAAAAAGCTTTTCAAGGGAAAGCCCAGGGGCCAAACAGGGGCTGGACTTTATGCCCAAGCCCTTGGTAGAGCTTAAAAATCACACTTTTACAACTGAGGAGTCTGGGTGGACATTCACATGAATGCTACTTTGCTCTCTAGCTAATTGGCAGTCAGGTAACAGGAGGAAAGGTTTTTGTCTGGCCAAACCCTGAAGCACAGGGGTTGTCCTAATGTATAAAGAGCACAGGGTTGTCCCAATGGGAGACACTTTTACTATTTGAAATATTTCAAGAGTCAGTCTCGATCAGTCAGCTGAAAATTGACAGTTACCAGAGAATAACCCAGTATTTGAATCACCTGCATTTGAGGGTCTTCCTTGCCATTTCATGCTAAAAACTGCAAACTGAACAAAATATTCTTAAAACCCCCCTGTTAAACCTGTGAGCATTTTTGTGCAAACTGGGATCATCATATGCACAAATGCAGGATAAGTCTCTGCAAGCATTTGTGAGTAATGGAAGGCAGAGAACAGAGCACAGCCACAGAGATGGTGACAGGATTCACACCTGGGTCTGAGGGGTTTCCAAAAGCAGCCCTGCACAGAGGTGTAAAGGATGTGTCCAAATTCACTTGCTCACCTGGACCCCAGCACTGCAGAACTGTAGGGACATGATGTCACAGCTTGCATCCCTCCCGAGGAAGACCACAGTGGAATAAACCTATGCACACTTCTTTAACTGCATGACTACCTTTTTACACAGTGCTCCCTCTGCATATTTTTTATGCCAGATTAAGGGTATTTTCCCTTTGCATTTTGCATAATTATTTAATGGATTTAATCTGCTGTTCTGTTGCTCTGGCAGGTAACATCCTGATTATTTTTTTTCGAAGTCTCCAGACCACCAAAGGATCTTCAAGACACAGAACGAATTTATTCTGCTTGGGAAGCAAAGGTTAAGAGACTCCCCATTGATCAGAAAGTTCCTCTTATTAATCACTAAAGGATCACCTGATCCAGCACAGCTCTGCCAGTGGCAACAGTCTGAGCACCTTTCCAAAGACTAGAAAGGCTGACAGTCTGGGAAAATTAGCCAAGGATGATGAGCTCTCTTAGAGAAAAGAAACCTCATGAATAGCTGCTACACAGCTGTAGCACCTCTACTTGAGAATAATTACCTGGGAAATCACTGCCTTTTTACTAACTCCTCATGACAAAATCCAATGTGTTGAATGATTTTGAGCCTACTTGGAAATACCTTATGGGGTCTCAGGTGGGTAAATGGTTCAACACAGAACATTACATTTTGTAATAATAAAGTATCACTCTTCATTTAAAGATAATCTGGATAAATTATTTTCTTCTGTTGCACTCAAAACTCCAGGCCTAATTCTAGAAAATCTAAGGATATATTAAATAATTAGTACAGAATGCTAACATTGTGCGATAAATCCGCTGGTAACTTTTAGAAATAAACTTTCATCAAGAAGGGACTTTTGTGGCTCTTTTTTAAAATCAGTTGCTTTAAAAAAATCCCCACCACATGTCTTGCCAAGTGCTAAATGAACACCTATGAAGGGAGGAAAGACTGACAGCCAAAACAAGCTGCGCTTTAGGGAAATTACATGACTGGATACTTGTTTTGATTAGCCCCATCAGTAAAGCCCTCTGAATACTTAAAAACATGCCTGAAAAAGGATTAAAATCTGAATTTCTTACAAAAGACAACCCTACAACTACACAGACATGTTCTCCATCAGGAATTCCAGAGCTCAGGGCTCTTGGGTATCGAAAGAGAACATAAAATGAACACTTGTCATCATTTTTAAGACACCTTAACAAAAAAAAGCCTTAAATAACCTCTGCTATGAAATTAGAAAGAAGTTATTTTCTATTTTCTGAGAGAAAATTCTCTGCTTTTGAAGGCATTCTGGAAAATGACCAGAACTCGACAGCAGAAACCTTCCTGTGAAGCTGTATGCTCCTTCCCATGCATGCAAAATCTCTACTGCTCTTCACACAGTTTTACCTAGGAAAAAATGGTGTGATCTTACCATGCAAAGGAATATTTGAATAAACCTTTCCAGTGGTACATACAAGTTGCATTTCTCTAATTCTCCACCTAAAACGTCAAACATTTTCACTAGCCAAAATTTGTTTGGAACAACTTCAAAACCTAAGAGGTATTGGCTCATTTTAATTTAGTCTCCACTCTAAAACTGAAGGCAGGAGGAAAAAATATCCTAGAAGGCATTAAGCTTTCAAATGCCAGCAAATTAAAATTAATTTATCCTATCTTCCCAAATTATATTTAAATGACCATATTTTGTCGAATTTTAAAGCAATTTTTTCCAAAGAGAAAGTCCCTTTGGTATGGAAAGGGATGTACAGAGACTTGGCTAAGCTGGGCACTTTAACAGCAGAACTCACAGGTTTTTGAGGTCTATTTCCCCCCTGCTTGTCTGATGTTCCAGGCTGGGTGGAACCAGGGAATTGCAGTGCAGGAGAGAGGCTTCACCCATGGCTTCTGTCAGCAGGACAGCTCCACACTCACGTCCTGCCAATGATGCCTTAGGATTTTAGCTTTTGTATTTTCCAATTATTTGTAATCCCGCAATTCGTTAGTGTATAACTCCAAACTCCATATTCAGGGTCAGCTGCTGCTTTCCCATTTTGGTCAGACACAGCAATTCCTCTCCAGGCCTGGCAATCAAGCACACCTCACTGCCTCAGGGCCCAAAAAATGTAAACAAAAGTGAGTCTGGGGGGAATAAACCTGGGGTAAATGACTTCATTACCTGAAGCTGTAATTGGAAGATTGACCCTCAATATGCAAATGGACCAAACATAAAAGTGGGAAACCTGTGACCATCATCCATTTTGGGTGTAGCCCCTGCGGGACTTTGCCTGCCCTAAATGTACCTCAAGGTCCTTCAATAAATATGATATATTTATTACATATATATATTTAATATATTTATTATATATAAAGAAAATATATCTATGCTTTTTTATTCTTTTAGTTTTGTCTGGCCTCTGTCTATCAGTAGCCCCCAAAAGGCATCACGCTGCCATACAGATAACAACTACTTCCTTTGCCTTTTCCCCCAAAACCCAAACACCCATCACACACCAGAAGTTGTTCCTCGGTCCTATTCTCCACCCTCCCTTCTCTCCATTTGTGCATTTTTGGACTCGTGGGACTGCAGCGATGCTGTGCTGACAGAATCCCACAAGGACACAGCACTAACATATAATGAGTTGTGCCACCAAGCCCTCTCCCTTAGAAGGATTTGCAAAGATGAATCAACATTATTGCAACTGCTCTAGACTTAGGGAAGACTGAGACAGGAAAATTATAGGTGGATACTTACAGGCATCCATCAGGATTTGGGCATCAACCATGTTGTGCTCAGTACAATAAAATATATCCACAAATATATTTAGAAATACCAATTCAGAGCATTCACTTGGCTCTAACTACACAGAATATTCCAGTTAATATTTTCAAATACAACAGCAAACATTTAAATATAGATGCAAATAAATTTAACTGACTCAGTAAGCAGTGGGCTGGTATTTTCAAAGCACCTGGAAAACTAAACTGCACTCCTCACACAGAGGCTGAGGAGTTTTGAGAAAAGTCTGCCCCACTTTTATCACCACATTCACAGCAAGCTCCCTACATTTCAAAATTAATAATTTCCAAAGCTCCTTGAGGGTCTGAGTATTAGCTGTGAGGTTTAGTATATTAACTGTGAGATTCTGGGATGAAAAACATATGAAACAAGTTTATTGTAAGTGGCCTGTCATGTTTTTGAAGTATATTCAGACCACCATTCCCTGCACTTGAAAAATGGAATCATTAAAATATATATGTAATTTTAACAGTTGTCAATTCACTTACAGTATCAAGCACATTTTCAAATCTGTTAATGACTATTTAGTTGGCATAAATAATTGTCATTAAGCACAGAGAATTGAAAAACAAGGGTAAATGTTGTTTACCTAAACTGCTTTCCATGACATCATCTATATTGCTTGACAGTGAAGAACCATGGATTTATCCCCATCACCAATTCTTTGCTGTTCTTAAACAATTGCAGACAATATTGTGCCTTTGTCTTTTAGTTCATGTCAAAGCATTTCACGGTTATATTAAAGGGCACATGATGACTCACCTGATATTTGAGATAAAAAGTAGCATTTCTGAATATCTCAGCTGAGTTCCACCACCTCTGAGGAACAGCAGCCATCCACAGGAAGGAGGAACATCAGGAAATGCTCAGTCCTGGCCTCTCACCATCCCATTCACAGTCCATAAGCACAATTCCCTCCTGATGTGCTCCAGGCCATAGAGAACCTCTCCATAATGGCACCTAAAAAATGCCATTTCAAAGAATTACAATTCATATAAGGGAGCTGCACTCGAAACCTACAGACAGGGCTTTGTGCAAAGGTCTGCAAGGAATGGACACAACTGAGCTAGAGGCTTCAGTTATTTTGTGCACAAAATTGCTTTTGCCTGTAACTGGGCTAGAGGAAATAAGAGTGAGCACAGCCAGGGAAGGTGTCTCTGCACCAGGGAGCTTCTGAAATCTAAACCAAATGAGATGGAAGCTGCATCAAATGAGATCCATTGCATAAGTAGCCTACACATTTTTGCTTAGATTTCTAATAAAATTACTTTATGTGAAGTATGGCCAGTGATTTTAGTAGCCACTAATCCCTAACACCCATGACAAAAACCATGAACCACATCTTTGTAGGCATGAAGGGAGGCAGGGCATACAAAACTTAGGAATATATGTTTTCAGCAGCTTTGGATGATGGACCAGAAAGGCAACTTGGACAAAAGTGTGCACACCACACAGCACAAGTACTAATTTAAGGTATTTAAAATGCCATCTGCCTTCAAATAAAGTGGATTTAAATAAAGCTGGGCAGCATGGGATGTCTGTGCCAGGAAAAACTTATTTTAGTTTTAGCAGTTACCACACCAGATGAAATCAAAGGTCAGCTGTGCTTCTGCATGATCCAGAGCCAAAGGCAGCTTTCAAGGGGCAGGGACTGGGGATGGGTCAATCTAGCAATACAGCAGGATATCAAGACAAATTTCTGGGATATTATTTTCTTTCTCCCAAGCAATGCAAGTAACAGTCCATGGGTTCAATTCAATGTTCCTCAAGACTCTCAAGTTTGTTCAGCTTACCTGAGAGCGTAGCTGTAACTGGAGCTTTATCAATTTACATCAAGCAAAAGGTGTTTCCTTCTCTAATGAGCCTGGGAAAACATAGCTGCAACCTTTTTAATTGCCAGAACAAACCCTCTGGGACTCTGCTGGTAAATTGCTAGTGAGAAATGATCACTTTTAATACATAACTTAACCACTTCTATTCCAACACAACCTTTTGCAGCACTGCAGTTCAGCATCCTGTACTCAGCAAGAAGTCTGGGTGGCACCTGACCAGGCAATTGAGACTGTGTAATTAATATTTTATATTAATTATTTCATATTAATTAACTGAAAAGTTCAGCTGCAAAGTCACAAAGTCAAAAACAGCTGAAGTGGATGACTCCAAACTGTTGTGCTCTGCTTCACCCTATGAGAAGCCCTCCATAAGCTCATGATTTGTTACACTTAAATCATTCCCCTTGAGCCTTTCTAAGCAGTTCTTCTTCCCATTTGTAAACGTTGCCCACAATCCCTTACAAGTGAAGAATACACACTTACATATGATTAAGATCTTATCACTCAAAGACCTAAAGCAGGAATTAATTTCACTGGCAGACACGCTTCAACAGCAGTGGGCAGCTCCAAGTAACCTCTGGGATCCCCTGTATGCAAACACGGTCACAAAGGCATCTAGAACAGCAGAGCAGATGGGAAACACATCCAGATTAAGTGATTTCCAGGAATACTGGCATGGAGCTAAGAACTAAGCACAGGTCTTGCAAGTCCCAGGTGCACATGTTTTCCACGAGATGATTTATTCTCTGTCAACAGAAACTTCTGTGTGAAACAAACCCAAAAAATAGAAGACAGATATCAGCCTGTAACTCAGGACCTGGACAACAAATACAAATCATTATTTCATTTATTAAAATAAAATATTAATTTTATATTTTTATACAGCTTATTTAAAGGTAAACCAAACTCTTAAAAGAACTAGCAAAACAATTACTGGCTTAGAGAAATAGCCCATTAAGCAACTGTACTGCAAAAACTGTGGTTGAACCACACCTGCACAATTTCTCTCTGGAACATTTTCTACCCCGAGCTGATGTGTCACCAAAAATTCCTGAAGTTTTGGAAAGCTTAGTATCTCAGCTGAAATTCAAGCTTCCAGGGTATCCTTCTTATAGAATTGACTCTGTGTTTGCATCCAGATTAGAGGTAACCTTATTCAGTAAACTCAGGCCACCTAGATCTGCCATCTGATTGTTGCTGTTATTTTTGAACAGAAACACACAGATTTCAAATAAATTCATCAGAAGGCTGAAAAGAGGAATTTTTATTAACAAAATGGAGTACCTTATATAAGGTACTTGGATAAGAAAAAAGTGGTTGGTGAATGGGAACACCACCTTCCCTATTACCATTGGCTAAGTAAGAGAAACAATATATTCTGTGTTATGGAAAACAGGATGAAAAATACCACCTGTTGTTTTGAGAAAGAATATTGTTTGGAGAATAATTTACAAATTTTTTCTTGGGAAAGTGAGAAGCTTTCCCTAGGAAAGAAAGGATCCTGACAGGCCTTCAGCTATGAAGTTTCAGAGACACAGAATTGTCAGCCCCACAATCTGATTCTGTGGTAAAAAACATCAAAGTGCCACAGAATCACACAATCACTGGTTGGAAGAGACCTCCAAGATCATCAAGACCAACCCATGCCTCAACACCTCAACTAGACCATGGCACTGAGTGCCACATCCAATATTTTTTTTAACACATCCAGGGATGTGTTAAAAAACATCCACCACCTCCCTGGGCAGACCATATCACTCTTCCTGTGAAAAACTTCTTCCTAATATCCAGCCTGTATTTCCCTTGGCACAGTTTGAGCCTGTGTCCTCTGTTTCTGTCAGTGCTGCCTGGAGAAAGAGTGAGCACAACCTGAGCACAGCCCCTGTCAGGGAGTTGTAGAGAGTGATGAGGTCACCCCTGAGTCTCCTTTTCTCCAGGCTGAACACCCCCAGTTGCCTCAGCCATTTCTCACAGGGTTTGTGTCCCCAGCCCCTCTCCAGCCTCGTTCCCTCCTCTGGATGTGCTCCAGCATCTCAACATCCTTCCCAAACTGAGGGGCCAGAATTGGACACAGCACTTGAGGTGCAGCCTCACCAGTGCCCAGTCCAGGGGAAGAATGACCTTCCTGCTGCTGCTACAGGTCAGCCCATTGCTGGTCTTCTCTCCCACTCATCTCCTGCATGAGGTGAGATGAGCAGGCACATGTTGATTAAAGGAATTTGATCTTGAGACTACATAACAGGTATTTTTCATTTCTAATATCTTGTTCTTCTTCTGCAGAGACTGGTTCTGCCTCTCTCACTCCTACTGGCTTTGATTTTTTTTTTTTTTTTCTGTAGAATAGTCCCATCTATTACAATGAAACTATTTGCAGAATAAAAGATTACTCAGTGAGAAAAAGCCCAGAACAAATCTGAACACATAAAGGTTCTTGTATCTGTCAAAACATCTTTCAGCAATTCCTTCCTGTAAGTTTTGGGAGCAATGTTCACCCAAGGCATGCTAACCACCAGGTAACTAATTATTTCCCGCTATCCATTGCCAGACACATCTACTTCCAGCAACAGAAACACAGTGCCTCAAAACACTGGGCCATTAGAGAATCAGCCAGCTCTTTAAACATTTCGAATTTGCCTAATTCTTCCACTGAGGTCTTTCTTAGCGACTCTTTTTCTATTAATGCTTATTTTTAGTTTCAACTATTTAAAAAAAGAAGAGAAACTAACGCAAGGAAAATTACGTGGATTAACGTTAAGCCCTTTATTCTGCTATTCTGATTAAATCTTCCTTTTCCTCCCACATTTTGCAGGCAGTCCTGCAGTTTTTTTGCCTGTGCAGCCCCATTTGAGAGCTTCTTTGATTCTTCTCATGGCACAGAGCAACACACACCAGGCACAGAGCCAGGGCAGTAACAGCACACTGGGGGAACAACTGTCTCCTCCATCCACACACTGATGTATGCTGGCACCCATTTTATTGATGTCATCAATGCTCTGTGCACTCAATCACTGCCTGTGCAAAGGTGGAACAGGGAAAGCAGCAGGACACATGCAGTTTAAGAGATAAATTCCATGTATGCAGTAGCTTATGTACTCCCCTCCCTTAATACACTCACTTTCAGCTTGGAGTAATAAGAATATGTTGAACAATTGGTGTGGTTTCCTAGCAGAGCTCAAATGATTTTACACTGTGCATCTACGGCCCCATAAAGTCTTCCTGAAGTTTTTACAATGTTTATATGAATATTTAACATTCAGCAGTCAAACACTGTTTTACAACTTTCCTACTTGACTTAGTGCTTGCTGTTTTATTTTGGCTACTATATTGCTGGTAGTTTTTATTTGCAGGAAGTTGCTTCACTAAAGAAATAAAGATGTATTTCAACTGAAACAGCCTGGAGTAGGAATAATTTTTCTCTTTCTTCTGCCTTTTTTCCTTAAAAAAAAAAAAAAAATTAAATCTTGAATTGCTTGAAAACAGAAGCAAAGAAAAGGAGATTCCTGGTAAGAAACACACCTTGTAAGAAGCACTTTAGGTAAATATACTTTAGGGCTACCTTTCATACTGGAAGTTAAAGTAATTATCATGTAATTAATACATACAATATAATGAATTATTACTGTTTCTTAAACTTTAGTGACAATCTTCTACAACTAGGTTGCTAATAATTATCTGTGCAACACTATCCTTATCTGCTGCATCTGGATAACTCTTTACTATCAAAGATATCTCTAAAGAGATATCTTTAGTAAAGATATCTCTTTACCCTCCAGAAAAAAGCAACTGCCAGACTTTCATCTTCCTGAAGGGGCAGGATGTGGACACAACTGATTTGTTAAGTTCCAATGCCTATGACTTGGATTGAAGTAAGCCCTCTATTAATAATAGAAATTAAATCCTTTGAAATTTTAAGACTTTAATTATTTGGTTTTTTGGTTGTTTTTTTTTTTTTGGGGGGGGGGTGTTGACATTTCTCCACGTTTATCTATTTTACTGCACTCACCTTGACCTACTATTTCTAACAGTTTGGAAACCAAGTTTAAACTCACAGTGGCACATGCTGCACAACCCCAACATGGATGTAAAATCTCCAGACAGAGGGAAATCCCCAAACCTATAGGCTGTCATCCACAAACAGTCCTGGTAGCAACCACACGCAATGGCAAACATGCTCTGGCAAGAAGGGTCTGAACTACTTTCCCCCTAGCACTGCTGCAAGCAGGAATTACAGTAAATATTAATGTTAACCTAAGTCACCTCCACACAGCACCGATGGCTTGGGCACACCAGCAGGAACAGGTTAAGGGGAAGGAAAACACCTCCACCTTCCTCTCTTCTCCCCTGCTTTCAGGACATCTACCTCCGAGGATTGATAGTTTCTCTGTACTCAACCACTGCCCTAAAGATGTAAACAATTTACTTTAATACTTTTTCCCCAAGTCTAAATATGTTCATTGAAACACAAGCTGGAAAGAGCCTTGATTCATTTGGACATTTCATGACAACCTTTGTCCCCAAATCCTGTTCCTGTCTCTCAGGGGAATGAGCTTTCCCCGGTATCTCCTCATAGTGCCCCTCTCAGAGGCTGCTCTCACCTTTTGAGAGAATTTCTTTTCCATGATCAGTGCTGAGCTTTTGGAGGGGCTGGCAGACAATCAATACAATCCTCTATACTACCTTTGCTTACTCATAATTTGAAGCATCTGATTCTTCCCAACATCAAATATGCACCTCAGAGAGAAGCACAAAGCAGAAACATGGGAAATATAAAACTACTATTCAATAATACCTTAAAGAATGTACTTAAACCCACACAAAACTGTGTCTTGCTGATATAACACAAACTCAGTTTTTCTCCTGTTATTTCACCATTTACTTCAGATTAGACAGGATCTTTCTGAGGGAAGCAATGAGGTGTTCCCAGAGTGCAGGTCTCCAGTCACCTTGTTTCAATGTCACCAGGTACAAACCCCCCAAGAAAGCTAAATCTGTACAAAAGATGGAAAGGGAGAGTTCAGCTTAGCTGCATTACTCTTTTACACTTACAAAATGATTAATGGATTTGCTAGAACTGTTTACAGAAATGCTTAACTGTAAGCAAGTATTAAAGTATCTTAAGAAAGTTCTAAAGTCTAACTGATCAGAAATCCAAATATTAATGCTGTGGTAAAGACAGAAACAATGCTGGGGAATTCAGTGGGTTTAATTTTAACCCAGTGATTTTTGAAAGCATGAAAGACACTGCCAGGCAAGAGGATCTAGCACATCACAGTCCTAAACCAGTGATATTTTTAATTAGCTGTAGCCAGGGAGAGGAAATCAATTTGTCCAATGTACCAGTGATGGAGAACCCACCCTCCAGGAGTGTTCAGAATATCACATGCTGAACAGACCTAAGTAACAGCTAAAGACCACCCAGAGCTTTTTGAAGGCAAAATAAAAGCAAAATACAGGTGATTCTAGTAATTGCTGCATGCATTAGGCCATTGGGTAGATAATACTACTGACAAACCTTCCTCCTCCTGCTCATAAAAGACAAGATAACCTGAAACAAAAGAGGCTTGACAGCCTTGTAATATCAATTACACATGAAAAATATATCACTGCAACTGCTTCTCCTTATGTAATGCATTATTAACACTGCTGGCATGTTCACTGTAACACGGTGGAGAAATAATCTAATAAGCCTGATTGAGGGAAGGAAAAAAAAAGTACATCTCACAAGCAGAAGTTAAAGGCTGCTGCTGTGATTTGCTGCTCAAAATGTTTGAGAGGATGTCAAATGAGTTCTAGCTTTTGCCCATGAATGCTAGTGCTCTGCAGAGCCCAGAAATTGATACAAATTTAACTTCAGGCACAGGTACATAAAGATACAGTAGGAGATAGAGATCATCATATAATAAAGAATAAAGCTAAATTAAAAGCTGGCCCAATGCATTTAGATATTGATATGTAATGATAAAGCACCCATGGCATTTACCAAAGAGGTCTCTAGGGAATGTCCTAGAGGAACTCTGTGCAATGTTTATGAACTGGAACACTCAACCACTGATCACCAATGGTTACTACAGGTGTACTAAAGCCAACAAGAACCTGCTGTCCTCCTGCATGCTACCCAACCACTGATCTGGCTTCTTAAGAATGACCCCAAATTATTCAAAAATCTCTTTCACAAGGAACAATGGCTGATTTAAAACCCATCAACACATACAGCTCCTCAGGACAGTTTTTCCTCCAGCTTTGAGTTTCATTGGGCATTGTATTGTTCCTTCATGGTATTTTCTACAACTCTTGACACCCACAGCATCAGAGTCATTCCAACACTCTGGAATAACTCAGACTGTTTCTCCCCTCTTTCAGTAAAATTTTCCAGGTGAATTATGAGCACAGTGAATGCTATAACTCTTAGTTCCACTAGTAATGAAATCTGGTTAGTAATAACTGTAACTCTCTGGGGAGGTTAACCTGTTTATTTACAATGGATATCTATATGACATTATTCTATAAACGCTTATTCTGTAACAGCCAGGATGCCTTAGAAGCCTTCAGTGAAAAGACTTTTTTCAAGCTGTTGGAAATACAAACACCACATCAAGCAGATCATTTTTCTCAATCTGCTCCTTCAAAGAGCTCTAAAAGAACAACAATGCTTCATCTTCCTTTGCAAGGGAGTAATGATTTTTTTCTGCTGATGTTATATTTGTTCATAACTGAGAAATGTTATCATTTTCACTATTCATAAAAGGATGTATTGGCTTAATAGAAATTGCCAAAGGTGGCACCTCTGAAAAAGGATACAATCTCTTCCATCACTGGAATGCTGTGATGAAAGCTCTATGGGAAGCATAGAACTACTCTCCTATTTGCATAATCTAATAAATATTGTTCCTTGAAATGAAGCAAAACTTCTTAGAAAAGAGAAAATGTAATTAAGAAGGCTCTTGATACAGTACATCCAGATTTTGCAATGCAATGAGAATGAAGTCCTTAGTTCTGCAGCGCACTCCATGGCTTGCTAGAGTGATGAAGCACTGTCCCAGGTGCAGGTCACAGTCCCAGATTTTATGGTGTCCCATTGAGCTTGCTTTAGGCTGGCCAGCAGTACTCCCACTACAAGCCTTCATCTGCTGGATTTACACAACTTAACGTGGTTTGAAAAACATGTGTGTGCTAAGGAAGGCAGGAGCCTCCCTTGAAATGGAGAATTTAAACCCCCTCCCTCCAAATTATTATAACTTTGAATTTAAGGGGCTCTCAGGCAAAGATATGGGAATAGGAAGGACAGCTCTTTATTAGGGGAACTAAAATAAACAATAAGACAAAAACATATGCAGTAAGACAAACAAATAAACAAACAAACAAACCCACTGACAGAGTCAGAATACAAGCTGACCCTCTGTGGGTCAGGCTGTTGGCAGCATTCCCTTTAAGTGGTGACTGCAGTCCTTCGGGAGTGGCAGATGTGGCTCTGTTGAAGCAATGATCCTGTAGAAAGGTGGAGTTTTGCACTGAAGGTCCAGTGGTGATAGATGGGTCTGGTGTTCCTCTGAGAATCCAGTGGAAAAGGCTGCTTGGTGTCCCAAATCTCAGATTTTTATCCAGGTAGGAATGCTTGGCTCCTCCCCCTGGCTGGAGCATTTCCCAGTGGGATGATGGAATTCTATCAGTGACACTCACTGGCCCATCAGCAGAAGATCTCTCCCTGGAGGGAGGATGGATTGTGGAAGAGATAAAGCAAACTGCCCCAGCAGGTTTATTGACAGTTGGCCATTGACAGACAATTACACCACCCCACACAGCCCAGTTTCAACAGATGGTGATAGAATACAGAGTTTTGGTTACATTTTGCACTCCAACTCATGACACAGCTCCAGCTCTGTCAGATCACATGCACCTCAATCACTCTCTGATTATGCGGGAAAATTGAACTCTACTCCCAGCCACTCACCATAATGTGCTGCTCTCCAGACCTAGGTACCAGACAAACCTGGGCACCAAGTGCCACATGAGCACCTCCCAGTCAGCCAGCAATGATCCCAGCAGCTGGCCACAAGTGAAATACATCTTTGTTGGTGTTACCATTTACCACAGAAGCAATGTGATTTGCCCTTCTACAAAGAGCTTCTCTGCTTCTCTGGTTACTATTTATGCCCAATATCAGAATGTAAGACACAGTAATCTGCAGGAAATGCAGTTTAGTGCCTGCACTAGTTTTTACTAGCCCCCTTTAATCAATGGCTAAGGGAACAGAAGTGTCCCTACTGATTATTAAAGACATACTTTTAAAGGGCTCATGATACTTCTCTTTAAAAAAAAAAAAAAAAAAAAGAAAGAAAAAAAAAAATGTTCCAGCCATTTGTTCTGACTCATTTCCAAGAGCAGTCCTAAAATAGGAGCTGAGTACTCTTTACATTGTGTTCAGGACACTGGCAGGAGGAATGACAATAGTATTGAAAAATTAACACACAGCTTAGATCAATCATTACTCAATTTTCTGAGCTGGAGTTCTCCAAGTGCTATGTGCTGAGTAACAACCAACTTCATTAAGCTAAAATGGATCTTTAGTAAAGCAACTATTTACAGAGCAGCTGCTGCCTGGTGTTCCTGACACGTGCAGAGGGGGACATTTTCAGATAACCCTTCCATTCTTCAGCTTCTGTTCCCTCCCAGATTTGCCATATCCAAAAAGGACAAAGTGCTAAAGAGGATTCTGCAGGGTCTCCCTTTTTTCTACCATGAAAAATACACCTAAATCCTTTTTTCATCAACTCTTCATGATAGTTAGTTCTGACCTCAGAAAAAGGATAAACAATATCCTCACTCCTCCAGTAGTTAGAGACCCTGTTTCCAGTATTAATATTTCTTACTCTATTTGTAGCTGGTTGGGTTTTTTTAACCAGGGGCTGAAATACAGAACAGCAGCACAAGAGCGATGTAATTAATGTTTTTCTTTCTGCTCAATCAAAGTTCAATCCAATTCTTCCAGAAAAGCCTTAAAACCACAGCAGCCCTTTCCTTGTGTTTTTGATCTCCCTGCAAGAGACTGACCACTACCAGCTTCATTAAACACAGCTTGATGATTGCCCCCTGCTCAGGCTTTTTCAGCACACTGCATCCACAGTGAGCTCACCTTAATCCTGCCATTCCTCCCACTGTGCAAACAGCTCTGTCTGCTGGGAATGTGCTAATCAGGCTCCAGAGGGCCCAGCACACACCATAAACACGTCACAACAGCAGGCTGAATTTACCAGTTTGCTCTCCATTCCTGCTGTTCTCTTCCTCTTCTGACTTCCAGCTCCCGTTTCCATTTGAAACAAAATGGCTTTTCTAGAAAGAACAGGCATATCTTAAGGTAAAAAAGCCCCTAAACACTCAGAAAACCCCAATGAAACCAACTGATTCTTTGTTAAGCATTTCCATGCTTTAGAAACACCTGGTTTTGAAACTAGACCCAGCCCAAAAGCACCAACATCTTGTTCCTCCTGTCCATTGAAACACCAACATTTACAGTACTTTCCAAGCAGTGCTTGGCCTCTAGGACTTTCATTTCCTAGCTCTGATGATTGTTAGGTAGCACTGGCACACTCAGCTTCTTCACACCCTCCAGCCATCCTCCTCATGCCTCTGCTGAGCACAGACTCAACCTCTGAAGTCACCACAAAACCCTCAGATACCCCAGTCATTCAAGTTTTTGGCAATACTCACACTGGATCTGCAGCAATTCACTCTCTTTGATAATCAGTGGGGAAAAAGAAAGTTAAAGGTTTACCCTAAAGCCAAACAAAATCTTTAAAGGACAGGATCCTATTCTCTCATAAGAGATGAAAAAATCTACAGGCTTCAAGTTATGCTTCCCCAAGCACAGGAAACCCTGGTCCTGCAATCTCATTATAACCCACAAATTGTGGAGGAAATGCAAGCACACCTGCATGGAATGGTACTCAGCCAGGCATACCTGGGGTTAACCACCACAAGGAATTCTCCTTTCAAAGTGAAATGCATTCATGGAGGCACAGGGCAGCTGTTTTTTATTTCAATAACTACCACATATGACTTCACTGGAAATCTTACTGAGGATTCCTCTATTCCAGCCCACAGGTCACAATTTTCCCTCCCAAAACAGGAGTTGTTAATGCATAAAAAAACCTCCATCCTGCATTTTCTCTCCTTTTTATAACATCAACAACCATTTGGGTATCTTTCTGTATTGCACTCACATAAATGTTTTCCTCAGACACACAAGTGGAAAACAGCACCAACAAGGCTGTTCCTTAAAACCATAACTGGATCTGCATAGCTTTAAATATTCCCATACTCCCACCAAAGAACACAGGCCATCCATGTTTAAAGAAACTCACTAATCACAGAGCATGATCAGATTTCTACAGTTTACAAGCATAATCTGATAGTTCTCCTACAGTTTGCCAAAAAATTGTTGAAGCTGCTAGGGGAGGATTGACAGCAGCAACTACAACAGCTACATCCACTGCCAGCATTTCAGAGTCAGCTTGGTGAGCACTTCAAAAGATACAACTTTGTTGTACAAATAAATGAGTGACACATTCCCCGTGGAAAAGCTGAGGAAAGAAATGTCAAGACAGAAACACAAATATCTGACTTTTCAAAGACTGTATGTTTTTTAGCAAACTAAACCAAGGGTGAGTTACCCATTTTGCACAGAAATATAATGAGAGATGTTAACAAGATATTTCAATTATTACAAAGAAATGAAAGCATCACTTAAGTTTCTTCTAGCCCGGAGTTTGAAACCTCAATGAGACTTTTGTTAAGAACTTCTTGATTTTTTCTGCCACTAAGTGAAAAAGCAGATAAAGACAGGGATTTCTAGCAACCATGCTCATAAACCTTCATACAGCCCTCCTTTATCAACTTCAAATATACACAGGTACGTGTTACATGCATAAAAAGGAACAGATACATATTTGTTGCAATAAATAGCATTACTTAGGGACGCAGGGTAAGATTTCAGAGCTCTTCAAAAGCACCAAGTTGGAAAATTTCCCCTGCCTTGAAAAACCCCATATCTTCATAAATGGTACTGATACCTATATCCTAGACTTGAGGACTCTAGCAGCTAGGCAGTATGGAAGCTAAAACCTTTCCCATGCTTTTTTTCTTTTTCTTCCAGTTGAATGTCATAGTATGAAGCCCAAATACAATCCACCTCTGCTAGAAAAATATAACTGGACTGCCAGCTGACTTCATAGATTAAGAAAGCCTTCTGAAAGGAATTAATTCAGGTCATTCCATCCCAGAGCAATTTGCCTTATTTAAGCAGAAAATTAATTTATTAAGAATCAGAAATAAGTCTTGATTTGTCTACATTTACTTCTCCTATGTTACAAATCTGGAATTGTCAAAAGCATGCACAGATAATGTGAAGCTAGAGAGTCCTCAGGACTGGAAATCCCCCTGTTCAGCTGTACCTGCCTGTGGGACAGTCACTTCACCCTCTTCTACTGTCGTCACAATTCCTACCTCCAGAGAGCTTGCTTTCCTCTTAAGTGAGTAAAAAAAGTACAAAATTGCTTCCATAAAGAAAAAAAAGACAGGTCACTGCCAGAGGAGTCTGCCTTGAGGAGGGAACAGGAGGCTCCATGTGCAGATTGGACCCACTTAGGGAAGTTTGCTGCTGTCTGGGGCTGGGGTTAAAGATGTGATGGGGAAGCTCCCCAGCCCGGCCCAGCCCACTGCTGATGTTTCAAGAGTATCTTGCCTGCAGCAGGGAAAGATGGACCAAAAATGAGACAGGATCTCATGAGAGAAGACCCTGTGCCTGGGGTCTCCACACGTGTGATGAGGCCACAACATCATAAGCAGCCTGCACAGAGAAAAATCAGGTTTGACCAAGGGAGAGCTTTGTTTTAGTTTATTCTGATCCCCACAGGAAAGACCCTGAAGACATGATGAGAATGACAAGCAGTTCAGAGAACAGAATCAGAACTGAGCTGGTGCTGGCATGTCCTTGCTTCAGCTTCTCTCAAGGGGCCAGCAGTCAGAGACATAGGGCTCAGGGCAGGGTAAACCCCAGGGCTCAGGGCAGTGGAAATCCTAGGGCACAGAGCAGGGTAAATCCCAGGGCTCAGGGCAGGTTCAATCCCAGGAACAGGACAGGGTAAATCCCAGGGCTCAGGGCAGGGAAATCCCACGGCTCAGGGCAGGGTAAATCCCAGGGCACAGGACAGGGTAAATCCCAGGAATAGAGCAGGGTAAATCCCAGGGCAGAGTAAATCCCAGGGCTCAGGGCAGTGGAAATCCCAGGGCATAGAGCAGGGTAAACCCCAGGGCTCAGGACAGGGTAAATCTCTGGGCACAGAGCAGGGGAAATCCCGGGGCTCAGGGCAGAGGAAATCTCAGGGCACAGAGCAGGGTAAACCCCAGGAACAGCTCAGGGTAAATCCCAGGGCTCAGGGCAGGGTAAATCCCAGGGCACAGAGCAGCGTAAATCCCAGGGCACAGAGCAGCGTAAATCCCAGGGCTCAGGACAGGGTAAATCCCAGGAACAGGTCAGGGTAAATCCCAGGGCTCAGGGCAGACAGCAATGGAGGTGCAAAAAGAAATCCCAGGGCATCCAGGGGAGACTTCAGCCCTGGCTCACGTGGGAGGTGCCAGCTCACTGGAGGCTGGCAAAGGTGATGCCCATTTAGAAAAAGGCCCAGAGGGAGATCCAGGGCTCTACAGGCTTGTCTGTCTGACCTTAGTGCTGGGGAAGGTCCTTTTCTGAGGTGAACACCTTGGCTTTATCTGGTGGCTCTTCTCAGGGTCAGGATTAAAAGTGTGAGAGACAGAATTCTTGTTCAGACTTGGATGTTTATTATTTCTAATCTTAGTTACCTCTCTGACCACAAATGCTTCTCCATGCCAAGTCTGTCTTCAAGGTCTTTTTAAGCCTAAACTACCCAATTATGAGATGCCAACTAATTTATTTTTACTTCTAACCCAATAACTAATCACCCTGTCTCGCACTGCGAATTTTTTCAACCAACCACACAAAGTCACCCAAACTTGTGCAGAAGGAGAAGAAGACTATGCCTTAAAACCTCCATCTTGTTACAGAGATATTAGTATATCCTGAAATCCCAAACTCTAAATTTTTCACCCTGTGAGATAACACACTTCTATTCAACTACACACTCATAATTTCAGTGCTATCACTCAATTTTGGAAGCGTTTTCCAGGGCCTCAGGTCAAATGCAGTGGATCTTTGTGGATCATGCTCTGTCAGCACAGAAAGTCTGAAATTCTCTGTGTCCAGGGTTCCAACATTTTCCAATCTAAACAATTCTATGATTCTAAGTGCTTGACAGGAAGGGAAACTGAAAAAAAAAATTATTTTGTCTGAAAAAATTAATTCTGACTTAAGCAATTCAGTCAAGGAGGAAGCCCTACTGCGGGAATTACATAACCAAACAATAACCAGTGAATTGTAACTCTTTGGAATTCAAGTTTATTTACTACATGTTGTAAACATCAAATATAACTTTGCGATACATTGGGAAAGATTCATAATGCATTTAATTCTCTAACTGCCAGGTCTTGAAAACTGAGGATAATAGTGGTTCAAATAATTTATTAAATTTAAGGTTTAGTCAGTTCAAGCACTCAAGGAAGCCCCCTTCTCTCTCCACTACTCTGAAAAGGAAGCACTTCTGTGATCCAGGGTGCTTTACAATTAAATTAAGTGACTTTAGAATTGCTGTATACTTTGAGGCTTACCTTCTTTTGCTGACTTTTCCTTCTGAGCACTTCAGAGTAGCATGGGCATGTGGGTTATGAGCAACTTGGAGTGTAAAAGCCACCTTCATACAACAGACCCAGACGCTATGTCTCTCCCACCACAGTGGGCCTATTGTAACACCCCCAGGCTCTGACCTCTCAGACAGAGCCTTGATCTAACACCAGAGTTCTCACTCTATTTCCTTAAATTCAGAAAGCTGAGCAAGTATCACAACGTAGGATATTAATAGCAAAATCCTGCTAGCACAGCTGTGCCACAGTTGAGTGCAGAAGCTTTAAACTCCAGTTTCCTTAAATACAACACTCAAATATGCTGCACTATAATTAATGGCCTCATCTGCTTACAAATGTGTCACAACTATTTTTGCAAGTAATCTCTCAAATCCAAGGAAAACAGACTTTCTGTATACAGAGATACTCTGGTTGGAATCTTTGGATCCATGAGTCTCAGTAACACTCCATCATTATCAGTGCAGCCTCAAGTACTAGATCTGCATGTTCATCTGTGCAATTTCTCTGTTGCAAATTTCCTTACCAGATGCTGCATATATATATTGGGATGTGGATAAGGCCAAATTTAACAACAAGAGTGTTTAATAAAAACACCAACTGAGAATCTCCCCAAGGATGCTGCTCTAGAGCTCAGGAGTATCTTGTCTGCAGCAGGGAAAGATGGACCAAAAATGAGACAGGATCTCATGAGAGCAGACCCTGTGCCTGGGGTCTCCACATGTGTGATGAGGCCACAGCATCATAAGCAGCCTGCACAGAGAAAAATCAGGTTTGACCAAGGAAGAGCTTTGTTTTAGTTTATTCTGATCCCCACAGGAAAGACCCTGAAGACATGATGAGAATGACAAGCAGTTCAGAGAACAGAATCAGAACTGAGCTGGTGCTGGCATGTCCTTGCTTCAGCTTCTCTCAAGGGGCCAGCAGTCAGAGACATAGGGCTCAGGGCAGGGTAAACCCCAGGGCTCAGGGCAGGATAAATCCCAGGGCTCAGGGCAGTGGAAATCCCAGGGCACAGAGCAGGGTAAACCCCAGGAACAGAGCAGGGGAAATCCCAGGAACAGAGCAGGGTAAATCCCAGGAACAGAGCAGGGTAAATCCCAGGAACAGAGCAGGGGAAATCCCAGGAACAGAGCAGGGGAAATCCCAGGACACCACACATCTCTGTGTGACCTGAGCAGGTCACTTGTCCCTCATGCTGACACTTGCAGAGATTTTTTTCAGCACAGTAACAGCTGTTCTTCTGTGATTCACACCTGATTCTGCTCTTGATACTCCCACTGTGTTGTCTGGTCCTTTTCTTTCTTGCAAGGCACATTATCTTGTGTCCATGCTGCATTTATGTCTTGAGTGTGCTTTCCTTTGGGAAGATGCTATGGGTGTAGACGGACCTTAGCAAATAAAGCTTTGAAACACAAATCTTGAGAGAATATTGGAGTTCAGAGCAGCACTAGGACAAACATAGAATATTCCTAATTCAATCTCTCCAATTGCTCTGTAGTCTTGCAAAATGTCTAAACTACAATCTACTTCAAGCTAGGCCAAGAAGCCTAAAATCTCTACTGGGTGGATATTCCATCAGCAAGAGACATAGGAAATGAATGGGAATCTTTCCTTGATAATTCCATGCATTGTTTCTACAGGATTAACTTTGTTTCAGTAACTCCCCAGTTCAACTGCCTTGAGGGAATACTAATTTTTTGCACTTTGAATCAAGGCTATTTGTCTAGCATTCTATACTACTGAAAAAAAGAAAGTTGAAAAATGGTGAATACCTCAAATTTTGCTCCTTCGAGTTGCTGTTTTAGCAAAAACAAAAAAGGACAAAAATGGGATAGCATCCATCCTCAAAAATTACTACAGACGTGAATTCCAGGCCATACTGTAAACTACATATGTGTTCCACACATGTCCTTTTGTTAAGACAAGTAGAAGCCATGGATCTGTAGCAAGAGTCCTGTCACCTCCTGTGACTTCTCCTGTCACAGAAGCAGCTCTGCAGGCTTCAGGCCCTGGCTGTGCTCTTACCATATGTTGGCAACAGGATAATGCAAACCTCTTATTCACCATGTGTTAAAGGTGCTCTCCCCTCCGAGCTTAATTTCTGTGTGCTTCACATAGGACAAATCTTCCCTCATATTCCTGATGCCTTAGGATTTTAGCCTTTATAATTTTCAAATTCTGTACTGCATTAGTGTAGAACTTCAGACTCCATACAAAGTGTTGGTTACTGTCTTCACACTTTGATCAGACAAAACAATTCCTCTGGGCCTGAGAGCCAAGGACACCCTACAGCCTCAGGCCCTGAAAGTGTAAACAAAAGTGAGTTGGGGGGAGCAAACTGGGGGTAAATGAACTCATTACTTGCAGCTGTAATTGGAGGATTAACCCCTGATATGTAAATGGACCAAATTTATAATTGTCTGAAAAACTCGTGCCCATTGTTCACCTTGGGTGCAGCCTCTGGGAGGCTTTGAGTGCCCAAGGTGTAGCTATTGAAGGCCTGTAATAAACACCC
This sequence comes from Certhia americana, assembly GCA_018697195.1. Classification (NCBI taxonomy): domain Eukaryota; kingdom Metazoa; phylum Chordata; class Aves; order Passeriformes; family Certhiidae; genus Certhia; species Certhia americana. Next base: position 23,772,167 of record CM031865.1, read on the forward strand.
ACTTTAATCTCTTAACCTTGTCTAGCCTCTGTTCTAGGAAGCCCCTCCAGGGCATCACTGCCAAACTGGAAAAGATAATTTTTGCTATACTGAGTAAAATACCTCTGACAAAGAAAAGTAGCACCTGGCAGTACTATGTGTGCACAAATGCAAACATGCAGTCAGGCCTGAGTAAGCTCACCCATGGCTAAGCATCCCATAGAAAGCAAAAGAGCTGCTCAGAGGGGAGACATACAATCCTTAGGAATGGAGAAATCATCCACAAAAACATCTCCTGATGATCTCACTCTTTGATTGCTCCCTGGGGAGAACAAGTCAGGAGTTAAAATTCCATATGCTATTTTCAGTAACTGTGCAGCTCAATTGACAGTTGCTTTTGTTTTAGATCCAATTTCTTTGCATTCCTAGGTCTTTACAGAGACTTGGAGAAACTGACATTCACCTACAAAGAGAGCTCAGGGCCAAACTTCTCAGCACAGGGACTGGACTTCAGGCTAGTCATGAAATGAGATTCACCTAACTCTTCCCTCCTTAGCCAGAACTCTGGGGTTACTTCCACCACTGTAAATTAATAAACACATTTTATATTTGTATGAAATACAGTATGTAATTGTATACACACAAGTTTAGAACTATGTGTCCTGCATAAAATCCCCAAACCAAAAGCACTCATGCCAAGCACACAGCTATGCTTCCTTCCCCTAGGATGGACACAGTCACATAAATGTAACCATCTAAGGGATGTTTATAATTACAAATCACATTACTTGTGCATTTACATAATTGCTCTGCCATAGCTGCAGCTTTTAGCTGTAACCACGTCAGAATTGATTTTGATTATCATTGAAGTCAAACAATCAAAAAGCTAGACTAAAACACTGAAAAAACAACTTTAAAAATTGTGCCAAAGCTGCTAACTGGAAGCATAATTGGGGGAGTAATTTCTGCTTTAATTTCGTAGAACCATAAATGGTTTGGGTTGGAAGGAACCTTAAAGCCCATAGGCAGGGACACTTTCCAGGGATCCCAGGGAGCTCCAAGTCCCTTCCAACCTGGCCTTGGACACTTCCAGGGATCCACAGCTGCTCTGGGTAACCAGAGCCTCAGCACCCCCAGATGATTTTTTTTTTCCTTTATCTGGGAGAGGCCCATAGTCTGATGGAACAAACTAAACCAGCAATTACAGTAATACTATTTCTGCTGAAAATTAAAGTTGTTTCCAACAGACTACAGGAACACAAGCAAGAATTGCAGAAACACACAGCTGAAGAAAAAAAAAATATTAAACCAAAATAGCATCAGGCAAATGTGAAATGCGTAGAAGCAAAAATTTCAGATGCAGTTACACCTAAAGCAAGAAGCCAAGCAAAACTAGGGAGTTATCAGCATTCAACCTTCAAATCATGTTTGAAATGTAATGGAAGTGTTCCAGTTGGACACAGGGAAAGTCTCAAGCTCCCTGCAGAGATCTAAGCTGCTCTTGCCAAGGAGGCTGAGGTGCTATTATATTGTATATTGATTGTGTCAACTATTTTATTTTTCTATTCACAAGCACAAATGAGATGGGATGGCTGGCGTGGCTGTCTTGAAGCTATTTTATTCCATTATGGCTATCAGTCTCATTTAACAAAGTCCTGTAGCTTGGGTCACAGCAAAAGAGCCAATAAAAGATTTCCTGTTTTTTTAAGCGCATCTTAAAAGGTTTTCAGCCAAGTACAGTCTGAAAAAGCTTTACAGGCAGATGCTTTAGCCAATTGCTAAAATTTCATGTACACTTCCTTCTAACAATACTGTCTTGTACTGGTCTCAGACAATGGATTATTATTCATTATTAAGCAGAGATATTTCTCCTATCTTGCTTAACATTTTTCTAGGCCTCACTTGATACTTTGAACTTAGCTCTGTTGTCTTTCCTGACCTTACTCTCTGTAACTTTCTCACATTTCTGAGATTCGTTTTCCCATAGCTTTCTGACAGTTTTATGGCTTTCTTATTTCCCACACTTAAGCACCAATTCTATGACACCACAGCAGCATTCCTCATCCCACCCCTGCAGAGCAGTGACACACTCCAGGTTTCCCAGGGGATTTGTTACACCTCAGGGTGAGGGCTGCCTGCTCTGCCTGCATCTCCCTGAACCTGCAGGAGCTGATCCAGAGAGAGAAAGGGCTGGTGTGACAACAGCAGCCTGGGGAAGTCAGGAGGGAGGATGTGGGATGGTGGAGCACAGGAGAGATGAGCTGCAGCCTTGGCACCAGGGACCCCACACTAGAAACAACTCACCAGTGGTCAGTTTAAAGACAAAAATAAGCCAAAAACCCAGACGTGCAGCTAGAGAAAACCTTAATTAGGGGTAACAAAGTGCAGAAAGAAATACCATCTAACATGTGCAAAGTGCACATGCAGTAATTTGGATCTAACCCAGCACTGTGGGTCAGCGGAGGAAGAGAAAAGTTTAACAATATCTTAGCAAAAAAGTAAAACCCATCCAGATTGTATCCTAGGGGGAGTAAGGGAAGGAAAACCAAGCAATACAACATGAGACTACAGATGACCCAGAGGAGGAGTGGATAGGGGAGCACAGCATCCAGACAAAGGGCCAGAGACAGGAGGTGTGTGTATCACAGTTTGAGCTGCATGGTTATTTTTTTCTGCAGCAGTTAGATCTACACTAACAATCTGACTCTCAGGATTTCTCTTACAATAACAAAATTCCTTGCTTTTACTTGGAAGGTGGAGATTTCTCTGTGCCTGTAAACAACATTTTGAGTATTTAGTAGAAGTCTTTGATAGGAACAGAGTAAAAGAACAAACTAAATCAATCCCTCTTTGAAACTTCCACTGTGCAACTTCCATTGTGAAGCCAGGATTGCTCACAGCATTTTCTGGTTTTCAGAATTGTGTCATTGAAAGCAACAGTGATATTCCCTCTTGCCTCACGTTATCCTAAACCAGTGCAGACAAAACCTTTCCTAAACTCCTTTCAGTTTGCTAAGAGGTTAGAGAAATTTTCTTAGAAATCAGGATGAATATATACAGCTTTGTCAAATGGCAAGATGGTAAAATATCAGTGAAGCATATAAACAACAATAAAGAAACTTTGGTTGGCCCAAAGGTACAACTAGAAGGGAGAAAGGAGGATGGATAGCAAGAAAAGCTTTTCAATAAATGGAAAGCATTCGGCACTCTCAAGAAAACTGCTGCGATCTCTGATCCTCAAGAGTTTTGAAATTAGACTCATTAAAGAGAACCCTCTTGGACTGGCAAAGAAACAAATTACATGGTCTGTCCTCTCTATTCCTCTCTCTTCCCCTGAAGTATTGCACTGAGACACTGAACTGATATAGCATGTGTTCACTGAAATTTTCTGCTTTGCTGCTGCACTACTTGCAGCTTCAACATAAATTCTACCTCTGCTGTACTCACAGGCAGGTGAACTGGGACCTGGTCCACATCAGCATGAGAAAATACAGCACCTTTCTGCACAAAGTGCTGTGCTGTCACCACTCGACTGGTCAGAGTTCAGCAGTCATGAGCTGTCAATTTACAGCTCGAGCTCAGACTTCAAGCGTTTGCTTTAGTTTACCTGTGTAAAATCTAAGCCATTTTGCTACAGAGTCAAAGTGCCAGAAGGACTCTCATGCTCAGCAGGGACAGCAACAACTCTTCCAAAGGCCCTAGGATAAACTTTACTGCTCAGTTTCCACAAGTGGCATGTACAAATAAACTCACATTCTTTGAGGCAGCAAAAAGCCTCACCACTATGGTCAAGTGTTTCAGAGCACATGAGTATATCCAGAACCTTCTGCCAGGGATGAGGGGTGAAACAAGTGCCAGCTTGATTCCCATCTGCCCAGCACAGCCGCTCCAGTGGGCACAGAGCAGCAGGAATACTCACAGCAACACCCACCTAGGGAAGAGTTACCACCCAAACCCTTGTCATAGTTTGAATGACAGGTGTCTGCTAAGGAAGGCAGGAGCCTCCCTTGGAATGGAGAATGTAAACTCCCTCCCTCTGAATTATTATAACTTTTGGAATTAGGGGGCTCTCAGGTAAAGATATGGGAATAGGGATAACAGTTCGTTATTAGGGGAACTAAAATAAACAATAAAACAAAATATACCTGCAGTAATACAAACAAATAAACAAACCAAACTCACTGATAGAGTCAGAATATAACCTGACCCCCTGTGGGTCAGGCTGTTGGCAGCATTCCCTTTAACTGCTGACTGCAGTCCTTCTGGAGTGGCAGATGTGGCTCTGTTGAAGCGATGATCCTGTAGAAAGGTGGAGTTTTGCACTGAAGGTCCAGTGGTGATAGATGGGTCTGGTGTTCCTCTGAGAATCCAGCGGAAAAGGCTGCTTAGTGTCCCAAATTTTAGATTTTTATCCAGGTAGGAATACTTGGCTCCTCCTCCTGGTTGGAGCATTTTCCAATGGGAAGTTGGAATTCTCTCAGTGATACTCACTGGCCCATCAGCAGAAGATCTCTCCCTGGAGGGAGGATGGGTTGTGGCAGAGATCAGAAATCTGCCCCAGCAAGTTTATTGACAGTTGGCCATTGACAGACAATTACACCACCCCACACACCCCAGTTTCATCAGATGGCGACAGAATACAGGGTTTTGGTTAAATTTTGCACTCCAAACCATGAGAACCCTGCAGGACAAAACCCCACAGCTGCCAGCTGAAGGTTCCTGTACCAGCCCTGCACACATTTGGCACAAGGCTTTGCAGCCACATGCCCATTCTTTATCGTGCCAGCCGATTCAGCACTCCTAGCAAACCTACTGGAATTACAGAGCTGGCTTCACTTTGATTAACCAGCACATTTTAGCATCCTTTCTTGTGTGTTCCTCAACCTCACTGCCTGAGACTGTGTGATAACAGATTTTCAGGAAAGTGTAATAGTCAATGCCAGCTGAAATTAACCCTGTTGTTTCATTATACAGCAGCTATAGCCATTCCTCAGACAAGAAATTGTAATTTAAGTTTTCTCTACAGAAATCTTATCTCACAAACCATGCCTTGGCAGTGAAGATCCATTATTAAATAACCAAAAAAAAGGAGGTCCAAATGAAAATAAAATCATTAGCTACTTCTCTGCTTAAATGATCATTAACTAAGTTATCATCTGCTAATTGATGCAGCTAATTCTCTGCTAAACACATAAAATGGCCTCTGTGGTGGAGAAGGATAAAGGAGCACTGCCATAGCAAAGAACTTCAGAACTGGAAACAATTCAGAACTCCTGAGAGCATCTCTTAACTCTAGTTTCTTCCCTTTAATAGCTGCAGGATCAGCTTTGGTTTAAGAACAAAAACAAGCATTTCTTGAGGAAATTTGAGGAAGCAGTTGAGATACATTAGGCCAAATTTAATGAGCCATAACAATTAAAGACCTTGATTCATTTAATAAAATTCCATTTTAATAAAAACACATTTCTTTACAGTAAGCATAATTTAAATCATATTTGATATGTTTGGGGAAAAAAAAAAAAAAAGCAAAAATTGTGGCAGATGTATCAACCTAAAAGGTTAACACTAATGAATCTATTGAAAAAGCAGTTTAGCACCAGTTACTGCCACCATGACAAATCTGACAGGTCTGCAAATGAACACATTGGATATCTAATGTTAACATCCATGTTCTGTCAGGTCCTCTGTGACTGATCGAAATGCAGCTTTGATTGCTGTGACTAATAAATAATCCAGGCTAATAAAATTGCTGTATCCTGTAATTATGACAGTGTGAACACTGTCTTAATTATAACTGTTCCAGACCCTCAGCCATCCATCAGTGATGAGCAACACTTCTAAAAGTTCTCAAGAGAAACAGACCCAGTGCCCAGCCAAAAAACTTGCAGAGATGGTCAGCAACACTCCCTTTGCTTCACAGAATGAATAACCATGGTCATGGATCAATATCAGATTTTTGAGTGGGAAATGTGCTCAGACTTGGCTTCCCGTTGTCCACAGTGTGAACTACCCTGCCACACTTGTTGGGATGAACACAGCAACCTTCCATGGTGTTTGGGAAGACAGAAAGCAGTGACTGGGATACACAACTGCAGTGTATTGTCCTGCTTGCAGGATATTATTACATATTATATTATATTACATATATTATATATGTAATATATAATATATGCAATATATATAACACATTACACATATCATATATGTAATATCTAATACATTACATATATTATATTACATATAATAGAGATATTGCCCTCTGTGATGTCATTGATCCAGGCCTGACACCTCAACACCCAAGAGTTTAATCATGTGAAAGGGTCAGCCCTGGACCTGCTCTCTTAGCCATGTAAATCAAGTGAAAACTACAGTTTTCAGGCTTTGGAAGGTTCCTCTGAAAGCAGAATGAATGGTACCAACAATCACCTCCTCCAGTTTCCATCCAAAATCCATGTATTCATGGTGTTGTGCCAGAGTTTCTCAGTTTGAGCCGATACTGGAGAAATCTCACAACAGATCAAGAAGTTAACTGTGAGGTGAAGGGAGAGTTTTAAATGCAATTGTTTTGAAACCCCAAGCTTACCTGCAGTCTTTTCCACCAATTAGTGGAAAAATAGGTGGAAAAATAGTATTTTTGGAATTTGTGAAACTCTTATGTTCATGGAATGGTCTCAGGTTTTATAAAAATATTCTTTTTCTCTCTGTTTTTCACTGCTGCACTGAGAAACCCAAGAATGTACAAATCTTTTTTCTCCCCAGCCAGAGATGGAAGAACTGGTTGTGAGCTGTCTCTTCTGTCTCTTTCTCATAATTGTTTATTCTTATCTCTAACATTCTTTTTCCCTGACAAGCAGAGCTATGCACTGCAGGTCAGTCCAAGGCACAAAATCCACCCACACAGGGTGTTATGTATTTTTATATTAAAACCCAGGTAAGCAATATTTATACAAAATATCCACTACCTATCATGTTTATTAGAAAGTTAGACTCTATTCTAAACCAACCAGAAAGTGCCACCTTCACAGCAGAAAATAGGGTAGAGAAGAAGAAAGCCCAGAAGCCATGAGGAATCTTCCATCTTGCCTTCCCTGCTTGCCATCCTAAAAACCCCATATATCTAAATTTCTCACCCTGTGATAAACCTACACACTATGCTATTACCTAATACACACTCTTGAAAGTTCTTGCTTCACTCTAGAGCCTAAAAAGCCTTTTTTCCATGAACAAAGGTTAAAAACATTGTTTGTCAGAGATTCTTCATCCATCAAACATGCAAAGAAATATTTCTCAGAATTCTTAATTCCCAGATAATGGTAGTTACAGGGAAATAAACTGTCCCTTCTCAGTGTGGGATGTAACAACTAAACAGCTTTTGTCTTTTAATTCTGTGCCAAGCAAGTTTCTTAAGTCACACTTGGCCACGGTGCAAATGCAGGAGCAGCAGAGCTCAGGCACTGTTTACTCCCAGTAAGAGCTGGAGAGCAGGAAAGGTTCCTCCCCCGTTTTCTGGCCCTACACAGGTGGCTGGGAGCTGATCAGACCAGTGGCACCATTGCACCTCATTGTTAGTTTTGGAAGTATTGCTATTCCAGGGCTGAAATTGTGTATTCCTCCAGAGGACTGGACAGCATTTCAAACACCAAAATGATGAAAAGGGAGTCTCTGCTTCTGCAATAAAGCACAGACTGCAGGAACTGTCAACATATTGAGTTCTAAAACTCAGGGTAGCATTACCATGCACACCCAACACACAGCACAAGTTCCTGAGCATGAGGGCAATACAAACAACGAAACTGCTTCATTATCTGCTTGTCAAAGCCAGAAGCCAAGACAAAAAAATGGAGATTTGAAGGCACAGGGACATAGACCTCAGTAGGGGACTGCATGGCAGGAAGGCACCAAGACTGCAGAGGACTAGGGCTGGACAGGCAAACTGCTTCACTTTCATTATCACACAAGGAGGAAAAGCAGAAAAAGAAAAAAAAAAAAAAAAAAACACAGACAAAAAATTGTAGTGCACTCCAGCAGGGTAGTGAAGGTCAAATCGGCAAGAGACAATGCATTTTAATGAATATTTTCTCAACTCTTGGAAGATTATCTTCAGAATATCTTTAAATCCCACCAATATATTAAACTGCTCCAAAAAAGAATTTATCAGACAAACTATGGAAATACCTTATTTTGTCCTGGCAGGCTCAAGTGCAAATATTAAAATAAGTCTTAGGACAGGTAGCTATAACCAGAAAAAATAGTTGTCTCATGCAACATCAACTATCACTGCAAGGAAACAGAGTTAACAATCAATACTATTTCCATAAGAAAAAAAAAAAATCTAATTTGTGTTGACACACAAGTACAAAATCTTCTGCTAGTAACCAGACCTGCTCATTTAAAAGCTAACAGAGCTGGAAGGATGGAACAGATCCCTATGCCAGTGGATCAGAAGGCCCCCTGAATCTCAGAGGAATGAGGGGTTCCATACATTTATTCACTCCATGTACTTGGGTTTAGATCAGCACAGCTGGTCAAATCCTCAGATTGTCCACTGTCCAAGGGCAGTGCAAGACCAGACCCAGAGCAAATCCAGAGAAGTAGATACACATAAAATGAAGAGTAAAGAGCTAAAAACAGTGCTAAATGATTATGCAGTACAGAAAAAGCCAGATTGAAAAACAAACAAACAAAAAAACATAGTCCCAGAGGCACAATCCCATGTTTTTACTCTTACTGCCTTTTCTCCATCAGAGAAGGGGAAGAGGTGGGGTGGAGGGCAAGGAATTCTGTGCAGGCAAGTGCTGTGATGGAATCTGTCTATGCAGTGGGACAGTGTCCCTGTGCTGCTGTGTGTGACACACCTCCAGCTGCAAAACCACTTCAGAAGGGGAGGGGACACAGCTCAGTCCCAGACACTGCCCCTTTTCCAGGTGAGGAATATGAACAGACTGAACCTTGTTCAGGCCTCAGGACACTGCAGAAGACAAGGACTGAATCTCAGTTTGTGAAGTTGCATTATTAAGCCAATTAACGTTCAAACAGTTCCTTTTTATTACACTAGAACAGACAGGAAACTGGTGCAGGAAAATTGTCCTGGTTTTTTTCAGCTGCCAGTTTTTCCTGCTTTAATGCACTAAGGCATATTTTACCTTCAGCTATCACAATTAACAACACAGTGTAACTAAAGAAGGGAATTTCAAGAACTTGTGAAACCAACATTTCTACTTCTTAAACAAACCCTGAAAATCCTCCAGATTATACTCCAGTAAAATTGATGCCTTCCAAGGATAAGCCTGCAGAAGGGGGCATAAAAATGATTAGTGGATGGGAACACACCGTGGGCATAAGGGCAGACAATGTCACTTCCCAAGAAAAAACCCAACTTGAGGTTGCATGCACTACACACAGTATTCCCAGCTGTTAATCTACCTATAAAATATACTGTAGGTCTTCCAAGGCACAGACTGTGAATATGGACAGAAAGAAAAGGAAGGGAAGTGTGAGGTAACAGTGCAAATGACCACACTATATAATTTATTTAATTTCCCTGTGACTGTGCTCAAAGAACTTGAACCTAGAGTGACTTGTGTAGAGGAAACACCACTCTGAAGTTCCCAGGCACACAGCTGATCTACTTACCCCCACACTAAGCATATCCTGCCATTTCAGCGTTTAGTTATTTTAATCTTGTCTTAGTACTTTCAGCCTTTACCACAATCTGCCTCCAGGGTGGGACCATGTTCAGAGCAGCTGTGAAACAAACAATTATTTTTGTATTGAACCGTTTTAATCTCTTTCTATTTTTTCCTCCCTCACTACAGCACAGATCTTCAACTGTTAGTTCTTGGCTTAAAAGCAGGGAGCCATGTCAGATAATTAGAAAAAGGCCTACCTGAGGGCTTTCCTGGGTAATTTACAGCTTGACTAACCTATAAAAAATTATAGGGAAATAAGTCTGTGGTACCTAAAGTAATGGTTGTTTGTTCAGTTCAGCACCACTTAATTACTCTTCCTTTAGTTCAAAGCAAAAAAGAAATAATTTATTCTTCAAAACATTTCATGAACTGATTTAAAATAATTGACTTTGAAAGAAACTGCAAGGACGAAAAATGTGGAATTCTTAGTATATTAAAAAGCAATGCTGACAAAAAAACACCCATCCCTCTTCTGTTTTTTAGACATAAGAGAGTTTTCCCTTCTAAGTAGGATACAGGAGTCTAGTAAGTACATGAGGGGAGTGGAACAAAAATAAATGACATTGTGACTTAAAAGACTGACAGGTTTGTACTTCACATGAGGCTGTTTGGGACAGCCATCCTCATTGAAATCCATTATGTAGTTACTGACAGCCATAAAGGAAGCCTCAAACTGACTCAGGATGTCACTTACTTCTACAAACACATTTTTGAATGGGTTTCAAACCTCAAAGAGCTCATAAACCTAAAACTATTTTAAATCTAAAAAGCATCTTCCCCCATTTCTACTACAATTAGCAAATATATTAAATATATGCTGGCATTTGGCCTGTGTGCATTAAAAATCCATCTTTATGTATTGCAGCACCTGAGCTTTCAGAGACCACATGGGGGAGAGGGTTTACAGTGAGATATTCAGCACTGCCCAGTTTCTGGTGTTCTTTGCCTCTTTTATTGTTGGCCAAGAGATCGTGTTTGAAGAGCACAGAATAAAACTGGAAACAGGTGCATGTACACGTGTGTGTATGTATATATATTTATACACCATCAGTCCAGTGAGATGAGCTCAAAATGTAATTTTTAAATGTAAATTCGACAGTAAGAAACTGCAATACAGGATTCTTTATTTGGGGAATTTTATTGCAAAGAAATACATTCCATAAAGGCATTTGATGTAATTCCAGGGTGTTGTAAATGCTGCAGCTTACCCCATGATGGCCATTCTACATAGCAACTCTGAGCTCAGACTGAGCAGAGGAGGAGGGAGAGTAATACAGTATATATATGTAAATGCAAAAGAAAGATGCCTACCAAGAACAAGATCTAGTCTTGAATTTGTGAGCTGTACTAACTCTGCAGTCACTCTAGTTTTGAAACATACTTTATGTCCCCAAAAGCAAAGCACTCATGGTGTATACCAAGGAAACAAAAATACTCTGTTATTCAAGCTGAATTTTTGAGCTGAGATACCATCTGGACTGAGATGCTCTGTCCAAACTTAATTTCCTGACAAATTCATTTTGCCCATTTGGTCAACATACTTCTTCCTTTTCTTGCAATTTGAATAACCTAGTTTATCCCAGAAATATTTTTTTTAAAAGTGGATTTCCAAGTGAAAATTATCTGCACAGAGAATATCTGTGTGCTTTTCTAATAGAGGCAGAAAAAATCTTCACAGCACGACTTTTGCATTCCCTGCTACAGTACAGAATGCAGTTTGCCAGCAGCCTACAGAAAGGAATTTACTGAATGCATAGAAGAGAAGGCAAAAGGAACTACAAATCTCATTGATATTCCTTAGAAGAAAAGAAGATTAATTTATTTAATAGATTGCTGAGTTACCAATTTACACCTGATACCAAAGTGCTACCTCTTTCCGTCTCCAGCTCCCGTTCAGCTGAAACACGGCTGTTTCTACCTCTAGCTGCAGTCTGGGTTTTGTTTGTGCTGCTGGGCTCTTTTACAGTTCTTCTGTAGGGGTAATTTTTGTTTTTCCAGTGCAAGTTCTGCAGTTGTGAAGAATTAACAGGCTGTGGAGGAGCGTTTGAGAGGGAACAGCAGCCAGCTTCAGACCGTGGATCAGATCCTTACAGCTGGCATTTCTGTTTAAAAAAACTTAAGCAAAGACAGTGTCCCCTCTCCCTCTTGAGTCTACCCTCTAGTTTTTCCATACTTTTTGGAATAACAGCAGAGGAAGCAAAGATAACTTGGTTCCTGTGAGTTTTATCCAGACTGAAAGGCAGAGGAAAAAAAAAAAGCCTGTAAATGTTCAATTTGGAAAAAAAACTTCCCGATGCAGCCGTCCGTAAAACACACAGAAAGAACACTTGAGCTGTGGAGGAAGCATCATAAAAGGCATCAGAATCTGTAGCTGTCAACCCTGTGAACACATCTTTAAGAAAAATGGTTTTCAGGTATTTCTGCAAGCACAAGAACATAATTTTTCCTCTCTTGTTATAGCTCTTCCTAACTGCACATCGCTTCAAAGGGGTCTGTAACACTTACTTGTACATCTGAGCTATTTCCATTGAAGAATGGCATCTAAGGGATGCTGAATTGATGATTTCACACAAATCTTGAACACAGGAACAGTGTGCAAGCACAGCAGAGTCACAAGCACCCTGCAGATATTCTTTAACCTTCTGCTCAAAAAACAACTATAATTAGCACAAATTTGTGAAAACAAGGGTTTTCACAAACTGAAAAGGAAGAAGAAAAGGTTGAAGCCAGTCCCCCCCTCTATACTGGTGAAGACCAAAGCTGTCTGCATACATGGAAAATAAAGCTGTTCAAATCCAGGTATCAGAAGCAATATTAAAAATCAGTAAATGCTGGGTCAAATTGACATGCTAATTTCAGGTTCCATCTCGAGACAAACCTGAGGAACTGGTGGCAGGCTGTGATGGCAGATCATATCTTTTTTGGAACAGGCCTGGTGATCTTCCTGCTCCTGCCTCTTGCACCAGGAAAAGAAGGCAGTCAATTAAATGGTTGATGCTGGGAAGCTCAGTCTGACCCTAACCTTGATCTCCTGCCACTCCACAGCCTGTCAAGGCAATCCTAACCATTGGGAATTAAAACTGCTTTCTTGACAGACTGAAAACCTGACAAGCAGGGAGCTCATGGAAGTAAATTTATCTTCCCCTCCTACTCAGCAAACATGTTCCTGGTGATCAGAGAGGGAGTACATAAGTGCTTACACATAGCATTAATTCCTGGAATGCTCTGAGGCATTCTTAGGCATTATCAAGTTCCTGGATGTAAAACTATGGGTACATTTAGTCTGGTATTTGAGCAATCAAGAATTCCATTCATTACTGCTCTGATTCAATGACCTTACACACATAATCAATGGCTAAACTGATAAATGGGAAGGCTTCTTAAAAATCTATTTCTTGAGTGCTGGAACTAAATGTTTTGTTCTCGACAGCTGTAATTTATAATTTAGTGACAAGAACATTTGTTCCAGCTGTTCAGACCTATTTCACACAGGAAAGAAGGGAGCACACTGTATTTCCAAAGCCAGACACTACATTTGGGTTGGGAACTGCTTGATTTATTTGTCATATCAAGTTATTATCTAACTCAAAACAATCAGAAAACATTCTTAATGTTTATAATTAGAACACTCATCATGGGAGTTACTAGGCTGGAATTCTTTAAGCCTTCAGAAATAATAAAGTGCCAGAAAAAAGTAAAACAAACTAGTAGCTTTTAATGTCAGGGCATATTTTTTTTCACACGGCTAAGTAATTTCCTCCACTTAATTGGGATGATTCATGCCATGTATGCTCTGTCCCAGTGTCTTAGCTTTCAGTTCACATGTTACTGTGTCTGATCTTGCTGGGTCTAATAACATTTCTAGTGTTTCTTATTTTCATTTCCACTTACAGCTGGCAGGGAGTACCTGTCTAGGTGTCCCAGCAGTTCTAGAGATCAGACACACAGCAGCACGCTAAGCTTCTGAATTCAGTAATCCTACCCCAGGTAAAGAATCAGAACCTTCATTACCTGTGTGAAATCAGTATGAGGGATTGGACAGAGATCTTTGACCTTAAAGCTTCAGTTTGTGTTGAAAGACTACAAATCAACAGCAGGGTTGTTCCTGTTTGAGGGAACATATTATCACATTCTGAAGAACCTGCAGGATATTGTGATGGCTATTGGGGCTTCTCTCATTTACATTCACTCATCCCTCCTACTCTGCATGTGGGGGAGAGGGTGAACTCTCTGCTTCACTGAGCATCTTTGCTCCCTGGGGCTGTGAGTTGTTTTACATTCTGTCCTTGGAAGCCAGTTTGCTGCATTTGAACGTGGATGCCTGGAGGCCATGAGAGCCAACACCAAACATTTCAAATTGATTCAGATACTTGAGAAAGCTGGAAGGGTTTATGCCTGGTCAGTGGTGCAGTGTGTGTGGCCAGAGTTTGACCTTGATGGTCAAGTGCTCATCTCCTGGCAGTGAACAATTCAATTGGTTTCCTATTAATACAGCCACACACAACAACTTGCTACTGCAACTGCACTTGTGGAAAACTTACATTCCACATGACTACATTTCTCAGTGTAACTTTGTCAGGTGTAAGAAGATCAGTCTTCTAACCAGACACAATGCATCTTACCTGAGAATCTTTAAGTAAAGGGAGGACCAGTAAGGTGTTGAAGAGTAAATCCAATACTACAGCCATCTATCCTAAAAAAAGACCTACTCATATCTGCAATAAGTAAGCTGTGAGGGGCCAGGCACTCAGAAGTGGAAAACTTGTGGAGTTTTTCAGTAGAAGTAAAACTTACTGATTCCACAAAACATTCTCCCCTAGATCAGTCTTTGTAAGAGTGAGGTTCCCAACACCACTGCCTTCAGATTAACACACCATTCCTAGCAACTTCCATGTGTGGATATGTACTCTAAACTTCTCCCTTAACCTCTTTAGTCTCTATCCATACCTTGCTCTTACCTTTCATGTCTGAAAGTAACATGAAAAGACTCTTCAAAGAAAAAATTCAGTGCTTTCTGAGATTTCTATTCCCCTCTACAGTTGCACAGAAAGGGTCAGTATGTTTTTTGTAATTTAGTCTTTTGTTGCTTGGAATGCAAAAGCACAGCCTTTATCAAGAGGCTGGCCACGACCCAGCTTTAGCTGAGTTGTTTCAATATTGTGAAAGCATATGGGACACTTTCACTTTTATCTTTTGCTTTCTGTAGTCTTTTAGAATTACTCACAACGTTTTGATTTTCACAAAACTGCTGAAACTGAAACACAATCACTGCAAACCCAAACACGCCATTCCCGTTTCAGGGCCCGGGGCTACAATTTCCTGCCTCTGTATCACAGGGAGAGGCACTCTGGATCCTGCACTGGGGCTGGGGTCCAGCTATTCACACGTGCCTGTGGAGATGCTGTTCAGGCCTTCCCCACTGTCCTGCACACATGGGGGGCTGTGAACTAATGACAATACAAATATACTGCAGGAACCTTAAAAACAAATCTCTTGGTCAGGATAAGGAGCTGTCAACTCAACTGCCTGCTTTCTGACTCTGAATTAGCTCTTGAGAGGATGAAAGGAAACCCTGATGGGAGGCCAATTCTGCTGTGAATAGTTGCAGCAGTGGTTTCCCAAATTACCTCAAGGCAAACATAAGACATCCACGGAGGAGACAGAAGGGCCCACAAGCCCACTGTGCTAGCAGTGGCCAAACCAGGAGCTTGGAAGGCACAGAAGAACAGGTCACACAAACAGCAACACTTAATTTCATGTCCCCCAGGTCTTGTTCTGAGTTAGATACATCAAATTCTACCTACTCACTCCATGCCATATGACTTCAGAGCCTTTATTACCATTTTCCTCAAGAGTCTGTTTTGCATGCTAACAAGCCTCAGTCTCACTGCTCATTTCTTTTATAGAGCCCATTCCATGGTTTCAAAGAGCCTTGCTGTCTTCTCACTGCTTCATCCAGTTTTAGTGAATTTGAGACTGGAGTGGAAGCAAAGGAGCCACAACTGTATACACTATTCAGGAGGCAGAAGCTCTGTGCATTGATATTAGCTCATGAAGCAATTAATGCCTCCTCAAGCTGCTCTCTCTTATTGTCCTAACAACTCTAATATTTGAGGTAGCTGTTGGATCATTCCTGAGCACTGAGATGCCATTTCTCTCACAGCTCAAGGTCTTGTCTAAGAAATAGCTCAGAGCACATCCAATTCTTCCCCCACTGTGATTCCCTACTCCCCATACACAAAGTGAGGTATCACTCTGCTTATCTACGCAGTCAGTCAGTATTTCACTGCCCACTCACTCAGGTTCACTGGGCTCTTACAAAATTTTTCCAGCATCATCAATAATTCAAAGCTATTCAGGACAGCAGTGAACAACAAGTATTCAATTCTTCCCAAATCGTTTCTGCATCTGCTGACTACCATGGATAGTCAGATGCATTTGCTATTTCATTAGAAAAGCTATGACATTTTGCACTGACTGACTACTCATTACAAAAACCAGGCTGACTCTTGCCTCTGTAGTCTGTAATTCCATTCTCAATACACCATTGTATAGCAACTTCTTGTGCGTTTGCCAAGCCCATTAGCCTGTGGTTTCCCTTATCACATTTCTAGAAAGCCATATCCCCATCTTTCAGTCCTCAGGTACCAGAGTATTTCCATGGAACACCACAGTTAGTCTTGCTATTTTACTCTTGGTTTCCTACAGAAAGATTGGGTTAATAAATTACTTGGCAACTTCTACTTGATTCATAAATTCCTCTACCAATTCATCAATTTGAAAGAGATTTCCTGATGAGTTCTTTAAGAAGTACACCAGCACAGGGAACTGCCATTTTTTCACAATGAGCAACAGATGCAAAGAATTCATTTGTGATTTCTGAGCATCTACCAGCCCTAGAGATTTTTCTGGCAGGCTCCCTGATCCTGATGTTTCTGAAGATTTATTTTTTACTAGTTTTGATGTTTTTCCCAAATGCTCCTCTAACTCTTTTTTTTTTTTTTCAGTCTGCCTTGTTGCATTTCTACATTTAAGTTGTCATCTTTTAAAATCCTGTGTATTTTGCTCATTTAGATAAAGCTTCAGGCTTGCAGAGGACTCTCCCTAGCTTTCAACACCAACCATCATGCTGCTATTAAGCAATGACTCTTCCTTTCTGAAGTGTTTCTCACTAGGTGGGAAACATTTGTTCTCTGCCTCCAGTATCATATCTGTGCAGTCTGTAACTTCCAGCCTCCTTCCTAACGAGCTGGCATGAGCTATTTCCCCATCTCCACATACCTCTTGAAGTGGAGCATGGCTGCAACAGATTATTTGGCGTCTGTTTCTCCTCCACAGATCCTGGAACTAATTGAACTATTCCTGCTTTTGGACTGGTGCTCTGAACCAGGTTTGTGTACTATTCAGCACTAAGAGGTTCCATTTTGGATTAGAAAAATAGAACTTGGGCGTCATGACAGGGCCAGAAATGAGAAGAGTTTTCACATTGCAGCTCCAAATGTTGATACCACAGAGAGTGGCTCTCTTAAACTCTACAGAGCACATTGCTACACTCATGGCAGGCTCAGCCCTGCTCAGGCATCTGACCCATAATCACCCATCAGGGAGGGTGGTTATGATGGAGGTGCCTGGGGTAAGCATTCAACACTTCCTTCACCAACGCATAAAAAAGCAGATAAACTTTTAACCACTGTTTCTGTAGGTTTTTGTATTGATGCCTTCAGTTTTAGCTTTCATATTTTCCAGATCCTGTACTGCATTAGTGTGTAGCTCCGAACTTCATACAAAGGGTCAGCAAGCTCTCCTCACAGCTCAGGCACACACAACAATCCTTTGCCAGCCCCACAACCAAGGACACTGCTGCAGCTTCAGGCCCAAAAAGTGCAAACAACAGAGAACTGAGGAGAGCAATCTGTGAGGGTGGGACTGCAGAACCTGGAGCTGGAATTGGACAATGAACTCCAATCTGGAAATAGACCCAAACTTATAAAAGTGAGAAAACTAATGGCCCAGGTGTGTCCATCTTGGGTGGAGCCTTGGCCAGGCTCTTGTACTGCCCCAGGTGTGTCCTTTGAGGGCCTTTTAATAAATCCCTGCTTTATTCCTTTAATTCTGTCCAGCCTCTGTTCCAGGAGCCTCTCTAGGCATCAAGGGTGTACGGGCATGCCCCCTGCCCAAACTGACAACTGTCTGCTGGCTTCAGCACTGTGCAGGACAACAGGGGTGTGAACCCACTCTCTGAGCTAGCTGAGGCAGGTGAATTCAGGTCCCTCTGCTTCTCTCAGCCAAATGTCAAAAATAAAAACATACAGCAGCAAATTGTCAAAGCAGGAGCCACAAAGGAAGGCTGGGAGTGGCCTCCCTCCAGCAGCACAGCTCTTACCCCCTGAGCTCCAGAGGGCACAGATGGGGACAGGCACCCAAAGTCCCAACCATGGTTGGATTTGGGTGCTGCCCTCCAGTCCTGCCAAGGGACCAGCACAACCCCAAGATTCTTACATTTAAATCCCTTCCAGAGGTTCGACAGCAGCTATGCAGACTTTTTCAGAAGAGCAATTTAAGCCCCTAAATTCTAGCCAGATCTCATGTCAGCACTTATTTCAGGTTGCGTTTTTTGTCACGTCAGAAAAATAAAGCTCTATGTTAAAATAGAGCATTTTCCAAAGCCTGGAATTTATTGTCCCTCACCCAGTTATTTCAAACTGGCTAAATTTCTACCTTTTTTGCCCCCTTGACTAACAAAATAACAGATGAGACTATTTCATAAAAAGCAATTAGGTCATCCCCTCTCGCACCAGCATTATCAAATGACTACAGGGCTGAATCAGACAACTGCAAGATGAGTATGTGAACAGAACTATAAGCAACCCCTATTCCAAGGAAATCTGAAGTGCATGAATTAAAAAAATAAGCAGAAGATGGGGAAGCTGCCTTTGCTAGAATGGTAGATTTTGAAGTTACTGAGGAGATGTAATCATCTGGGTTGCCAAACAGATGACACAAAATTGTGCAATAATTTAGCCACAGAGCCAGCATTCATGGTGGTCATGGTGAGGCCAGGTCAGCCAATGCACCAAGAACCCTGTGACTGTTTGCTCTGAGCCTCCTCAAATTTGTGCTGGGAAGGCTGCCAACAGCTCATGACTATTTTCAAAGTGCCTGTGGACTGTAACACACATTCTTCCCCAGCTGCAAGGCTTTACTGATTGTGTGAGGTGTTATTTACTTGAATGGGTTCCATCCCTGGCTATTAACAGTTTAATAATGGTTCTGTGAATTAGCATTAAATTACAGTGAATGTTACAGAAGGAGTTCTAATATTTACATTAGTGCCTAATGAGTTCCCGTAATTAATGTAATTACAGTGAGCCACAGAAATTAATATTCAACCAATTATTTTAAAGAGCTATCCAATCTACGTTGAGATTTTTTTGAAGAAACTGTCCCAATAACAAATTTTATAAAAGCACAGGTCCTAATTCTTCCACAAGCTCTTCAGGGGTGAATTATATTGCAGGATCAAGGCCTGGGTCCTCCCTGGAACTTTAAAATAAATTAATTTACCCAGCTTTCAAAGCATTTACATTATGTTTACTCCTAAAATATTGTAACATGAAGCAGAGAGCCTATGGAGGTCTGTGCTCACCTTCAGCATGACTTGCAATGTTACAAAGATGACTGAGATAAACTCACCAGGGACAGGTGACACAGGTCCATGAACAGCTTCCAGTAGCAACTAAAAACATCCCACCAGAAGCAGCAAACAACACTGCTTGAAGCTCCCAACAGTTTGTTTTAGAAGGCAAGAAGATTTTAAAAAAAAACCCAAAAAAGTCTAATCCAAACCAAACGAACCAAAAAACCCACAAATAACCAAATCTCAGGAAAAAAAACCAAAAAAATCAAACAGAAAAGACTAACTTTTGGAAAAGCAAGCAAACAAAAAAGCTCACAAAAAGCTCTTTTCACCTGAAGGAATATTTAATATTTAATATTTCTTCATGCCAGTTTTTGAGAGCAGACCTTGGTGTGTGGATGAGGAGCCGTTTTGTAGGGCAGGTGCCTTTAGGAACCCTCTGGTGGATGCTGCAGGGTCCTGTGCCTTGAGCAGCCATGTTCCAGCAGGAGCCTGAGCCCTTTTTTCCCATCTTTCCAAATATCCCGCATTTGGAGACAGCTGACCAAATTTTCTCCTTGTTTGTTTAGAAGCTCCATCTTCAATCAAAAGGCTGATAACTCCCTCTGCTCTCTGGTTACATTATGTTCAGATATGTACTACTGCTCCATTTCTCCATAGCAAGGCCTAGGCTAGAACTTCTGAGGCACAAATTACCAGGGGAACTGAGAGCACAAAGACCAAAGGTTAGCAAAGCAAAAAGGTTACATTTTGAGTGTCCTGGTTTGAAGGACAGGTGTCTGCTCAGGAAGGCAGGAGCCTCCCTTGGAATGGAGAATTTAAACCCCCTCCCTCCAAATTATTATAACTTTGAATTTAAGGGGCTCTCAGGCAGAGATATGGGAATAGGAATAACAGTTCATTATTAGGGGAACTAAAATAAACAATAAAATGAAAAACATATGCAGTAAGACAAACAAACAAACAAAACAAACCCACTGACAGTGTCAGGATACAACCTGACCCTCTGTGGGTCAGGCTGTTAGCAGCATTCCCTTTAACTGGTGACTGCAGTCCTTCGGGAGTGGCAGATGTGGCTCTGTTAAAGCAATGATCCTGTAGAAAGGTGGAGTTCTTTCACTGAAGGTCCAGTAGTGATAGATGGGTCTGGTGTTCCTCTAAGAATCGAGTAGAAAAGGCTGCTTGGTGTCCCAAATCTCAGATTTTTATCTAGGTAGGAATGCTTGGCTCCTCCCCGTGGATGGAGCATTTCCCAGTGGGATGATGGAATTCTCTCAGTGACACTCACTGGCCCATCAGCAGAAGATCTCTCCCTGGAGGGAGGATGGATTGTGGAAGAGATAAAGCAAACTGCCCCAGCAGGTTTATTGACAGTTGGCCATTGACAGACAATTACACCACCCCACACAGCCCAGTTTCATCAGATGGTGATAGAATACAGAGTTTTGGTTACATTTTTGCACTGCAAACCATGACATTGAGTTAAAGGATAATTAATCTCACATCCCAAGCCATCTCTGCTATGCCTTCTGACACTGGATCCAGATCTGCTCACGCCAGAGTCACTTCACATTTTGAATAGTGCTGGAGAAGACCAGCAGGGAACCATCTCTCTTCCTCCCTACCCCCTCCCCACAAAACCCATTGATAGCTATTTTCAGAGCAAACAAAAAGCAAATAAAATTTGTCAGCAGCCCACCCAGGAACGCGCTACAGTTTGAGACAGTCTGTCCCTGTGGAAGAGCAGGCATGAAGATGACAAGGGGAGCTCTGAACTTCACAGATTAAATTACACCATACTGGCAAAATGCTGCCCCTGGGGCACAAAGCTAAATAATATCTTTGTGAGAGGTGCCCACCTCCTCAAGCACTGCTGGGCTGGCTGCTCTCCCCCTCCCAGGGGCTCAGCACTGATCACCAACACGCACAGGGAAAGGAGCACGGTCCTTCCTCAAACCCAACGGTCCTTTGATACCCACCTCCATTAAATCTGCAACCAAATACTGCCCTGCTTCAGGCAGACAGTGCAGCAGGAGTTTGGGAAGGGTTTGTCAGAGAAAAGAGTGCCAAAAACATGGCCTGCAAGTTGATTATACTTTCTTTACATATCACTATCCCCCCATCCCATAAATGTGTCTTATTCCTTCCAGTTCTTGTTCATTGAACTGCTGGGATGGCTGTCTAGCTAGGAAGGAGAAGGAGAGGAGAAAAAGTAGCTGGAACATGTATGGGACATGATCCTCTCACCTTATCATGTCAAACAAATATTTTTTGCCTTTTATTTCTTGTCAATTTCCATTTACAAGAACAAAACCTTAATTAACCACCCTAAATTACTCAATGAGCTCCTTCCCAAGGGTTGTGCCAGTGTTGGAATGTGTTGGAATTCTCTGCATATTTGATTTGCCTGCTGCACCTGGAAATGTTGCATTATTCTGCTGCTGTTGGCCTCTGAGTCATTGAGCCCTGCCACACTTTGCCTTAATGATTTCCCAGGACTGAAAATGCTCCACACCACTTACCTGTCATGAAAACTGTTTCCCAAACTCTTTTTGAGCATGTTCCTTCTCATCAGTGAGCATTCCTTTATTCTTGTACTGTAAGACAAGTTGAATATGAAAACTGGATTTTTTTATGTGCTTCTGTTACAATTTCTTCTACTCAGGTGTGCACAAAAGACAGGCAAAGTATTCACAGAAAATGCAAATCCGAAAGATTCTTGTAACAGTAGCCAATTTAAGACTTCGTTGCAACCTTGCACAGTATTTTAAAAATGGGTTAAACATCATTCAAAACAGCAGTCAGGCTAATAAATCATTAAAAGCTCATCAAAATGGTAGCATTAGAAAATCAGAAAGTCATCCCACAGTTTACACTGGGATGTAGCCACAGTCTGAAGGAGAAATTGGGCAGGAAATTCATTCTCTTGGGGCAGTGGCACCCAGAATTGTGGGTGGGTGGGTGGGTGAGCAGGGACCTTGATTATAAAAAGCCCCCAAAAGCAATTTGTTCTACCTCAGACAGGCAAGACCAAAACAAAGCAGTGGGCATGAGGTTCATTAGGGAATACAAATGGATATGAGCACAGGTGTACAGCACAGATCCAACAGCACCACAGTGCTGCACAAGCTTACACCCCTAAAACCAGCAACAAAATGCACAAAATAGGCCTCACTGCCCCAAACCTCCAGGCACACTGACCAGCAGAACTCCTGGCCTGGCAGGGTGGCCATCCTGAGATCATGCTATGGCAGCTTCAATCAAAAGTAATCCCTTAAACCCAAGCCTCAGTCAATATTTTTTAGCACTGACCAAGAGCAAAGTTGCTGTGCTTTTTCTGCCCAGGCCCAAGTGCTTTCTGCACCAGCACACAGTTCAGCCAATGTTGGAAATTACAGAAACATCTTTACCTGCCCCAGCTCCAGTATTACCCATATTTAGAATTTGGATCATAAATTCCTTTCTTTGTAAATTCATTAAATTCTCCAGTAAAGGTTCAAGATACGCTTCAGACCAAGTTTATAAAGGCATAAAGTAGAATTTCATCTCTATCCAGAGAGTAACTTGCACAGAAACTTGCAGGAAGCTAATTATCTTTTAAGACCTCTACCTCTGTCACATTTGATTTATGTCATCCAACGGTTCAAAATTACTAGGGAGATGGACAGACAGCAGAGAAGCATAGAACTGTTTCCATAGTGAAGTACATTAAAAATAGAAAGAACGTGACACTGATGTTTCTTTTCAGATATTGCCAGAGGAATTCTTCAGGACACTGTATCCTGAAGCTCTAACCCCTAGTGAAATCTATTTAAAAAGCAGTAGTAGGATCCTTCATAATTCTTATGCTGGAAAAATTAATTGGACCAAACTCCTCTGCATATTGAGGAGAGAGGAGATGGGAAAAATCTCCCACTGGATGCCTGGAGATTTAATGTAGTTTAATTTAGAGCTACAATACCATCTGTGAATGGTCCACATGCACGTATTGTTACAACATAGCTTAACTGTCAAACTGAAGTATTGGGCTAGCTGCAGTTTGTGTCTTACATATTTGATATCCTGGTGAAGGTAATACCTTCATATTCTGCTTTACTGCTACTTCACAAGACTTTATTAAAAGTTGGACAATAAAATATTGCCTAGAGAAAGACTGTTCAGGAAAAGAAGCGTTAGAAGTGCTCATTTTTGGGTTGCCAAGAGACTTCTGTTTACGTTCATACCAATCTAATACATCACTGTCTGTGAGAACAGTGGGCTAGATTTCCAGCTACCACTTCTGCAAACAAGCAGAAAGTGCCAAACACTGCACCAGCTGTTTGTCCCCATCAGCAACAGCCTAAAACCAGCCTTTTGCCTCAGGGACCCCTCCATAGCTACAACAAACACTAAACCTGTGATGAGAGCAGCAAATATCCACAGTGGTGGCTGGGACAGGTCAGCTCCACCAAGCAGCCACTGCCCAGTGAGCAAGGGACTCTGTCCAGCTGAACAGGGCAGAGAGGAGCATCCAGGAAAGTGCAAAGACCGCTCTTGAGAGCCTGCACAGCTATTTTCCAAACACTTTGGTCCAGCCACGCAGCAATGAAGGTGAGGTTTCTCTTTCCAACACACCTTGACAGAACCAGTAGCAAAGGCTTGGCAATGCTGCAGTCTGTAAACCAGCCTGGAAAAAAACCTTAAAAATTTTAAATATTTTCCTTTCCCTATAAAGGCAGTAGTTTTGTCTGTAAAAGTAAGACTGTTTGGCCCACACCTGTTACATAAAAGTATGAATTCTACTGTGAAGTTTTCCCTTTCCCTCCACCCCCCCCCCCCCCCCAACAAGCTGCTAGATCAGATTTAGGGAGTTTTGGGGGAGGAGATCTTCAAGGATAGGGAGAAGAGATACAAAAGAGGCCCCTTACCTCAGGATGTATTCCAAAGCTTTATTTCCAATGAAGGGATCCCAGGAGGTAAAGAGAGAGGAAGCATGGAGGAACAGGGGTTTTATCCCTTTTGGGGTTGGGGTCAGATTACCTGGGCAAAGGCCATAGGTCAGAGTCAAGGGGCAGGTAAATCAGGCCAGGTTACAGTCTCTGGAGGAGGGGTTTTTGAGGAGAGACCATTCCCTAAAAGGAATGTAACACTACTGCTTTTTTATTTGCATGTAGGAGTACAGAAAAAGATTAAATACCTTCATTAAAGGGTCCAGGCAGAAGAGCAGAGTCTCAGAAGACCCCTTTCAGAGTGGCCATAGCAATCAACAGAAAAGCTCTTGGAATGATGAGCTCAGTGGGAATAATAACCAGAAACATGTCTCTAAAAGGTCACACTCTGCTTAAGTTTTAATCTTCTAAAGTGAAGAATTTTGGTAAATGTGGGAGACATGATGGTCAAGGCTAAGGCAGAGGCAATCTTTTTAAGCTGCACTTTATCTGAAGTGGGCTTTTGCCTACTTTCAATAAAGCAGCACTTTGTCTGGCTAGTTCATGAAGCATTGAATATACCAAATATTAGAACTGAAAGCAACGACACATATTTTTAGCTTTAGTGAATATAGATAATGGGAGAAAGATGGCAGTCTGCCTACATCACCTCTATTCTTTCAATCTCAACTTCTTACAGCAAATAGCCTGCACTCATCCACTGACAAACAGGCACAGACAAGCTGTTGACTTCATTCAAATCATGAAGCACCGTCTGAATCAGCCTGGTATCGTTAGCTGAGCTTGTTTTATAAATAAAGGACTTATTGCAAGAAATAGCAGTGCAGAGAGCACATATTCCAATTCTTTTTTAAGATGCAATCCAGCCTTTGTACCGTGTACCAACCTGGTTACCTAGGTAGTTTTCACTGAAGAGCTTGTGTGTTTTCCAGATGTTTTTCGGGTGTAGCTGCAGCAGCACTTGAGTCTTTGCCAAACTTTCTGTCTCTTTCAACTTCCTGTCCCCAGGACTGGTGCCCACACTGCTGTTGGTTTGGAAATAATCCCAGCCAAAGAGATGTACCAGCAAACGTGGCCTTTTTTTCTTTTGGTATGGGGAAACTTGACACTTAACACTTTTCACAATTACTAACAATGTCCACTAACATACCAAGATTTTCTTCCTGTTCTTTGAATAAAGCCAATAAAGGGATGACACTGTCAACAACTCAGTGGAAGCACCCCTCTTGTGCTGAATGGATGCTGTTGCATAGACACAGACATGAGTGCTTGCTGAAATAATTGATTGGTATGGTTTGCACTGGATAACGCTTCTTTAGAGATTGAAACCTCTTGAATAGAATGGCCAGTTGCTGTCCAGGTACTGACGGGTGCCTCCACTGCAAGTGTCCTTACAAAGATGCCCTCAGCCAAATGAGATAAGGCTCCCTGAACTGCTCTGGAGAATTCTTACATCCCACTAGCACACCTATGAGACTACTCCAGCACAGGCTCAATCCATATCTACTCATTACTTTAAATTATGTACAACCCATCTCATTACTATCTTGACCATGAACAAAGACTGTTCTACTAGACCACTCCTACTGAGCAGTTTTGTCTGAATATTTAAAGTTACCTCAGTACAGTTTGACCACCACCTCTGTCTACAGCAGATGCCAAAAAGAGAGCTCTCAAGAGCACCTGAATTTTCTGCCCAGGAAGTTAACCAGCATATACAAGCAGCAGCTACCAGTTTGTGCACAGCAGGAACCCACTGGGAGAGCCCCCAGGACTGTCCAAAAGCCCTGTCTGCAGGGCTCCTGTGTGTTGCTTTGCTGAAGACTGGGTGGGAGGTCAGTCAATCACCCTGTCTGTGGGCAGCCCAGCAAGTCTTCTCTGCAGAGATTAGCTCCAGAGTTCCCAGGCCACCCACCATCATTAAGCATGCTGGCTATCCAAACAGGTATGCAACCCTGATATTCAGCTACATCAAAATTGCAGCAGGGTGAACTTCAGTTTCATCCTTATCCCACAATTTTAATCCACACATAACTCTCCATAGGCTGTCACCACAGCATCCACTCAGCTCTTTTAACAGCAGCCACTTGGCAATCATTTTGATACAAGCCAAGTACCATTCCTAAGGCAGTCACACTGACCTCCTGGGGCATCCTCCTGGCCCCTGCCACATGTGCATATGGAAATGGGAACACGGGGAAATGAGCAGATATAAATGGTTTTGAATTTCGTAGCACTCAGGCTGAGTGGCTAGAGCAAGGTCAGTCACTCAGCTCCTCCTCCTCCTCAGTCTGACTCAAGCTGCCCAAAAATCTTTACAAATCCCTTTGTCACTTCCCAAACCATCTAAGTGCTATACCAGAAAGCTAACGGGTTTTCTGAGAAAAGTGGTTTTTCTGAACCTCCTGTGGGAGTAATGAGCCTCTCCTTTTATGAAGGGACAAGCCAGCTGAAAGAAGCAATAAGAGAACTAATGCCATTTGCTAAGATGGATTGCTATTATTTGAGCTGTCCATCCACATGTATTTGTCCTGGGTGTATTTTCAGTACTAGAAGCAATGTAGTTACAGATCACAGAACAGCCAAACTGACAGAAAACATGGACTGACTTATCTTCATCAAAATAAATCACAACAGATTTTGGGACTCCCATAACTCAGAAGCCAAGGGTGACCTTGAGGGAGAAGTTGATTGAAACTGTCACACCAAGCTCAGCGTTATACTTTATGGTTAATGATGCCAGGTTGCCAACTGAAACACGCTGTTGTGTCTGCAGTGGAGTTCAGATCTGAGGTTATCCCTAAATAACAACTGAGATTGGGAAATTCAGCAGTCTGACCTGCTCCCTAAGCTACTACCCCTTCACATGAGGATGTTAAACCAGTGCTGTTTTACGTGCCTCAAACAGAAATGGGAAGAAACCCAGTGGGCAAGGTTAAAAAAGAAACAGAACCCCATGAAAGTCACCACACCCCAATCCAGTTTGCTTTCTCTTCCATCAGTTTACTTGTACTGTACATCAGTTTCATGTACACCAGGAAGCATAGTGAACTGTTAGGTACTAAAGACTGAATCCTCACCTGGGGCAGACATCCGTGTGACTCTACCTTTGATGCCTTAAATTTTAGCTTTTATATATTTTAGATTCTGTGCTGTTTTGTGAATAGTTTTAGGTTTCATATTCAGTGCTACTGAGCTCTTTTCACAGAGTAGAGAGACAAAACAATTCCTTCTCTAGTTTGGTACCAAGGACAACTTTCAGGCCCAAGAACAAAACCAATGGTGAAGTGAGGAGAAAAACCAAGGAGGATGAAGCTTCATGACCTGAAGCAGTGGTTGGACAATTGATTATAATATACTGATGAACCAGAACTTATAAAAGTGTGAGACCTCGTGATCAGGTGTCCATTTTTTGCCCATTTTGGGTTCACCTTGGGTGTGGTCCAGCTGGACTCTTGTGCTGCCCAGGTGTATCCATTGAGGCCTTTTAATAAATCCCTGCTTTATCCTTTTGCTCTGGCTGGTCTCTGTTCCAGGTCAGCCCCCAGAAGGCTTCACCTTCAGCAGAGCACCTCTGCATGTGCCCAAGGAGGTCAAAACACAGGGGTTTTGTTTCCCCAGGGTCACTGCTGCCCCGTGCTGCTGTTTGTGAGGTCCCCAGGGACAGCAGTGCCCCAGGGAAGCAGCCTGGCTTGGAGGCCTTTGCTATGGGGAATGTTGATAACTCATCTATACAGAAAAAAAAAAAAAAAAAAAAGGACATGGCAGAGTTTCTGCTAGCATGTTCTAAAAATTTTGCAGCAAGTGCTGCCACAGCAGGTGTGGGGATCCTGGTCAGACTCTGAAAACTCGATGGGTGGACAAGGAATGGGAAGGTCCAGCAGGGCAGTTCTGGGGACACTCAGACCCACAACCAGGAGTGTGGCAGCCCTGAGGGCTCCAGCCAGCCAGGACGTGCCCTCTGCAGCAGGGACAGCCATTCAGGGCAGCCTTCCTGGCTTCCACAGCTGCTCCCACAATCCAAGGTCCCCCTTCCCTCTGTGCAACAGGGACTCAACTCCAGGCCTCTCACTTAGGAGGAGGAGAGCTCTTCAGGAGAGACATGCCTATTCCTACACAACAAGTCATGTACATTTTTAAGTAAAGGATTTCAAATTGAGCAGTTTCACAGTTTTGAAGCACAAGCCTGCTAAAGCAGCACATGCCCATGTAGGCTGAGTTACTCTCATGAGTGTTTTCCCTATGAACACCAAATTCCACCAATGCCTATTCCCAGATTTTATACCATACAGAAAGGCTCAGAGGTTGACCTTCCCAAAGGCAAGCACTTTTGCTGAAAGATCTTATCTCAGCCATGTTTATGAGACCCCAGCCTTGAGAGAAGAAGGAACTTTTTTTTCATCACAGAGGATATATTTAAAAAAAAAAAAAAAAATCTGGGACAAAGGTTTAGTACATTTGTTTCTCTATACCAGAAGATTCTCACCGAGGAGACATACTGAAGAATGCATGACTGAAAACTCTGTGTCCCAGAAATACGAGGCAGAAAAATATATTCAACATTTTTATAGTTTTGTTCCTAATGGTTTAGTGGCCATAAGAATAGTCCTTTCTCATGTCCAATGAGACTGCACAAAATTCAGGATTTTTTGAGGCAAATGACAAATGAGTCCTTGTCTCAGAAATGCAAGGATGACTAGATTCATCCCACCCAGGTAAGACATCCAATTTCAACCACAATTGCCTGGACTTCCAAAGCAGCCAAAACAAATCCAGGCTTCTCCAAGAAGCAATTCAAATTTTTGGTGATTGTCCTTTCACTCAAACCTCCCCCCACCTCAAAGGCAAATACATTTTTTTTTAGGCTTTTCAGCTTGTCATGGAGGAGAATGAATTAATACTACAACCTCTAGCTACCCTGCTGTGACATTACCCTGCTTCTGAAATGTCTAAAATATTCAGGGAGAAAGAAAAAAATTAAGAAAAGAGAAAACAAAGAGACACTGGTTAGAGGGCAGAGTGAGAGACCAGTCTTTCTTTTAATTCAAACAGCAACAACCAGATCAAAACACTGCAATTAACAATTCCTTGCATTTTGCTTACAAACACTGAAGAAATATTCTTGTGTCACTACCTTAAGAACGCACATAGGCCAGCTTCTGACAACAGAGCACAGAAATTGCTAAATCCTCCATATATTTTAATGTTCCTTTTGATAATCCATATAGGCAGGAACCCCAGAACAGAGATTACCTGCTGATAATTCAGTTTCTGCAGCCAGTTTTGACTTTCTATAATGCTGAAGCCTGACATTTACACAGATCAGGATGGCAGTGACTGCCACCAGTGACCAATATTCCCTCCCTCTCTTAGTGGTAGCAAGTTACCTGACCTTGGCTCCAGCATAAGAAAGACAAAAAATTCTTCAGGGTTCTTTAATTTCCATCTTCTTGTCAGGTAACAGCCTGATCTGCTAAAAACAGAAGCTGCAGGAGGTCTGAATTTCACCTCAGGAATCTTTCCTGAATTGTTCCAAGCAAACCTTGATGGTAGCTCTATTCCTGAGCCTTGGCAGTGTCCTTGCCATAGCACCACCACAGAAATATAAAAAGGACACCTTGCTGCTGCCCTGTTTCTGGTCTCACACAAGTGCCAAGCCCAAACTCATTCAGACATTTATTTCCTCATGTAATTTATTTATATTATGGTCACAAGCCTCTTCCTGGCCCTCCTCACCGTTCCTGATGCAGCTGGTGTTGGGCAGTGACTCCCCGTGCAAGGCAGAGCTCATTATCACACTGGTCAGGCTGTTCATGTGTTCAAACACCACTGAACAACCAGAAAAGAGAAGAGAGTATTAGCACTTTCCTCCTGATTTCAGAAGAGTGCTTTTCCCAACAAGCTTTTCATTGTGAACAAACTTCTCCTCAGGATATAATGTTAAAGAATATCAAAGTTCAGTGCATGAGCTTCTTTGATTTAAAATAATGGACTTATCATGGATTTATAATTTATAAATGATTTTATTTCAAAACAACTCCTATACCAGCAATTTTTTCACAAGCATTAAAATTCATGAGTGCAGGTGAGGCAGCCAGCACCAAGGCATGCTTACCTATCCTGTCTCCATCCTGTCTCACCTCTCTGCACCATTAGGATTTATTATCCTTTATCTCCTTCTCCCAGTATCTGGCAGAGTTGTTTTCTGGCCTTGCCCACTGCTCCTTGTGCAGGCTGTCCCTTGTTTTTCTGATCAGGTGTCCTGAAAAGCTGCAGACAGGATTGTGGTAACCTGCTAAAGCACAGATCATCCACACCTGCCATTCTGATTTCCTTTCCTTTTGACACATTCATATGTTTTTCTGATTTAATTTAATTTACTACAGTTGCAGCTGCAGGAAACATGAAAAATTCTGGTGGACCCATCAGCAGGATTGCATCCTACGTGGATAAAAAACCCCATTATATGTTACATAAATGGATGACTAGATGTTCTGGTTTTTGCAGTAGTGTGGAAGTTCCACTGAATGTTGTACTTCCATGCAAACCTTTGAGTTTAACTGATAGCCTAGTGAAGGTAAATGTCTTCAGAACTGCCCTTGGCACTGTCATCCTCTCTGTTAAGGAAGCAGAGCAGCAGCAGCCACCTCGCAGTTACACATTGCAGTGTGTTACTGCCAGGCTGTGGGACAAAACACATTCAAAATTTGATTTAAAGACTTAACCTACATCTTCCTGACCAAAACCACCAGATTTTGTTCTGTACTTGTTGGCCAAAATGAATAATAAGGCTCTGCCTTCTGCACAGAAGCCCTACCCATACCTGATCCTCCTGAGCTCCTGGTCCCCAGTGATTAGCCTGCCAGTCCAAGCCCACACCACTTCATTTTTTCATTGCTTTGAATTATATGACACCCCCCACAAAAACAGCCCCTGCCACCTCCCATTTCTGGTACACTCAGAAGAGAAAGGAATCTCAAACATTTTGGAAAAGATGCCCTGATCCAGGTTCTCGGGCCTGATTTCAGCAGCCCTTTCAAACACCCACCTGGAAGCTGAACTAAGCAAGGAAATGAAGTAACTCAGTGAAGGAGGGCTAAGATAAATCAAACTGGGGAATCCAAACTTAAACTTTTCTTGCTCTCAGTATCCACATTATGGAAATGATGAAACATCAACTCAAAAGGTATTAAGAAAAGCATTTGTGTTTAGGAAGCAGCCATACATTGGAGTTTCAAGCATTTCGGAGCCCTTAGGTTGCCATCTTATCTTCAAAGCAGTAACAGATGGAAGGTTTGGGGAGCAGAACAAAATTAATAGCTGCTCCTTAACCATTCAGTGTATACCTACCTGACACAGCCTACTAATACATCATTCTTAACTATCACCACATTTCCTCCCAAATTTCTCTCTCTAGTAGACTGAGCTTTCTGCTGCATTTCCTCCAAAGCAGGACAAGATATCTGGGAGGATGGGTTTTTATTCTATGATAAACATCCTAGGAATTCTGAAGTGTTGCAATGCAAGTAAGAGAGTGAGCTTGCAGTGTTGCAGCTCTGCACACCTCTGGTTACGTGTCAGGGTGTGACACAGAGAAACCTGAGTGTTCATGTTGATCACAGAGGCTCCAGCCCCATCTCTCTGTGCCAGCCATGGCAAGCACAGCTCACTCAGGACTGCTATTTATGGAGGGTCCTTCTCCAACAAGAGCTGCAGTAAGAAAAGCACAAAATCCTTTAACAGACAGCTACCTGAAGATTTGGTCTTCATAATGAGAGGAATGAGGGGTTTGTCTTTACACACAAGCTGTGGGGCTGCTGGTAGATAAAACTAGCACTGAGACATAGAGGAAACAATGGGAAGGATTCCACTGATTGATGAATGGAAAAAAGATATTTGCCTTACAAACAAACTGTAGGTTTGCTGATAAATGAAATTGGATATTGAAAGGTGGAAGAAGCTCTTGGGATTTATAAAAATAAAA
Source organism: Certhia americana (assembly GCA_018697195.1). Lineage (NCBI taxonomy): Eukaryota > Metazoa > Chordata > Aves > Passeriformes > Certhiidae > Certhia > Certhia americana. The sequence goes on from CM031865.1 coordinate 23,804,384, forward strand.
TGGTTTTGGTGGTTTTTTCACGGTGCACCGAGAAACCCGAGAATGTACAAAAGTCTTTTTCTTCCAGCCATAGATTGAAGAAATGGTCATGAGCCATCTCTTCTGTTTTTTCAAGGTTGTTTATTCTTTCTTTTCTATAACATTTTTTTCCCCTGACCAGCAGAATTCTGCTCTGCAGGTCAGTTACAGGTACACTCCCCGCCTTCAGGGCAATGTGTACTTTTTATACTAGAATCCACATAAACAGTATTTACAATAATTTTCCAATATCTATTATTCATGTTAGAAAGTCAGACTTTGCTCTAAACCAATTAGAACGTGCCACCATCACTGCAGAAGATGGAGCAGATGAAGAAGAAGGAAGAAGCCTAGGAACCATGAGGTCTCCTCCATCTTGTCTTCCCTCCTTACCATTCTAAAACCCCCATAAATCTAAAATTCTCACCCTGTGATAAACTACACACTATGCTACAATCTAATACACATCCTTGAAAGTTCTGCTTTATCCTAGAGCTTAAAAAGCTCTTTCCATAAACAAAGGTTAAAAGCATTGCTTATCAAAGGTTTTTCATCTCTTAAACATGCAAAGAAATATTTCTCAGAATTTCTGATTCCAACAAGAAACAATGGTGAGAAACCATGAATTCCATAAGAATTAAAAATTAAAAGGGAAGGTTATACATCAGAGGGGAATCTGAGGGATCAGGTGTTCTGGGAAGTCTGTGCCTCTCAAGTGCCTCAGCCAGAGAGGAAAGAAAGAGGGAAATGGGGTTGGGAAATTGGGATAAAAGGGAGGGAAATTGGGAAAAATGGGAGACTGCATCCTCCAAAAACCTGAGAGAACCCAGGGGAATGCCCCATGGCCTCTGCCTTTATTCAAATAAAATAAAAGGACTCCTCTGTCTCCTTTTTGGACATAAACCTGTGATGTTTGTGGAGCAATTTTCCTGACAATAATAGCAATGTTTTGGAAATAAAAGTATTGTAGCCTTCTCCAATGCCTTTGATTTTTAACATCACAAATTGACCTATTCTGATTAGCATTAAAAAAAAAAAAAAAACAACCAAAAAAAAGAGTTGTATTTCACCATGAAAAAATAACTATGGTCACAAAAACCCAAACTCCGGTCTGAGCCACTCCAACCAGCCTGACCATTTTGGTACTATCTTCAGAAACCAGTCTGGTACTGCACATGAATTTAAACTCCCTGCTGGGGCTTGTCATCATGCCCTTGATTTCCCCAGCAGAATCCAGGGCTGCAGATCTGTTGCAGCTGGAAGTAACCCAGGCCAGAATTATCCATCCAAGAAGCAGATGGTTTTGAGCATGTCAGGCTGACACTCAGTTTGTCAAAGCTATTGGGTGTCAGCAGTTTCCAACCTCATTGTTTTAAGAGCTGGGGGGGAAAAAAGCCCACAAGAAAACAATTTAAAAGAAAGAAAAGGACAGTTAAAAGCAAATTATTTCCTGTACAGGGTAATTTCCATATAGAATAAGTTCCTGAAGTGGGACGTTCAGCAAAGAATACGAGTATGTTTGGGAGATAAGTAGACAATTTTCTAAAGATGAAGATGGTAGGTGCATGGAGAAAAGAAAATAAAGCAAAGGGAAAGGACACATACTTCACTCAACAGCCTCTTTTTTTTTTTTTTGTGAGTGTTTTACAGTTCTGGGGCCCACAGCAACAATAAACACAGCCTGTCCTGATATCAGGGGGCAAACCTGCTACAGACGAGCAGGTCAGGAAAATCCAAACGCCAGAGGTTTATGTCCAAAAAAGGGAAGATATATGTCCAAAAAGGAAAGAATGGGGTCCTTTAACTTTATTCAGATAAAGGGAGAGAGTTCACCGGGGCACACGCCCGCGGGGTTTTCTCTATTGGGGTTTCAGAGGGCACAGCCTCTCTTTATCCCAAACTCCAGCAGCTTGGTGCCCTCTCCTTTCCCCACTGGCTGAGGCACCAGGAAGGTACAAGCTTCCTGAGTTGCCTGCCACATATTCCTCCCCTTGGACCTTTGTTTCACCCCAAAGTTCAGAAGTTCAGCTTTGTGCAGACCCTTGACTCTGTCAGAAGCTAAGCTGCCTGGGCTCTGCAACAAACCTGCTGCCCAAAGGCAGGAGAAACATCAAGACCCATTTCAAAGACCTTAACACCCACCCCTTCACCCATCCCATTATTTGTAAAGACATCAGCACACATCTTTCCTCTCAATCCTCAGCCGTGGACGTGGCAATGAACTGGGTCTAGGGTCCATCCAGAGGGTCTGGTCAGGAGCAAAAGAGCTGCAGCACAGACCTGTGAGGCTGGGAGGACTGGAATCAGCCCCCCCACAGCAGAGGGGCTGGACTGGCAGGGGTCCCTGGTGAGGCTGCTGTGGGTGCCCTGGGATAGGAGCATGGCTGCTCCTCATGGTGAGATGTCCCTAAACCCCACACTGAACCTGGGGCTGAGCCCAGCCAGGCTGCTGGGGCAGGCACAGCTCAGTTACAGCCCTGTCAGCTTATGTCTATGCACATCCCATGAGGAAAATGGGAAGCAGAAAAGCCAGAGTTATAAGTACATATTATATTACTATCTTTTTGCAAATATTGTAATGAATGCTATATGTATAATGCTGGAAAACTTTGCTGTATGAATATAGTTCCTTTTATTTATGCTGTTAACAAAACTTAGGAATAGCAGTGTGATAAATATATTTTTCTTAGGCCATAGCATGGTGATGTAAAAAGGCTTGTAGCTAACTCAGAGAATGGTAAAAAGATAATCAGGAAATTCCTCACACCTTGGATTATGCTGTCTGGATGGAAATGGTGGTGATGGGCACCAGACCCCCAGGGAAGGAATTTATTGATCATTTATTGATCCATTATCAGAAGATCTGCAACACAGTGGAGCCACAAGGAGACATAAATTTTGATTTACAGGTTGGGGGAACTCAAAGGAATGTTTTTTTAAAAAATGCATGAGGGTCTATGAATATGCAACAAGCTTGTGCATGTAAAGAAGTGTTTCTGAGATGGCAAGGTGTGCCCTTGACTGAGTGACAAAACTTGGCCATATAATTTTTTGCTTTATTGTCTTGTCTTTTATTAAACTTTTTAGATTTTACCAGGAAAGTGATCCTTGTTTCTTACACCAGGAAGGCAGACAACACAGGGAATAGATGCTGGTGGATCAGATGATTCCCAGGAGCCCCCTCTCTACCACACTGAATGGAAAGATGGTGACAGAGGAGGAACTGCCATTTGGTGTCCCCAGTCTGAGTTGTGCTCGAGGGATGAATAATTAAAAGCTTAATCCCAGCAGCTGAGCACCCATCAGTGTGAGATCCAGATACAGGATCATCCACTTAGGGAGAAAACAGGAAAAATGCACAATCTGGAAGATGTAAGGCAGTATACTTGCTCCATTTCAAAGCATTTAAGCATCCTCCCTGCCTCTGCTTGAGAAAACAAGGAGTTGTATGCAGCAGGAATTAACACACCATGGCACAGCAGCTGCTGTAAACAACAGGCAGGATCTTGGGGCACCACCCCCAACAGCATAAGAGTCTGCAAAAGATGCAGATTCCTTCCCATCTCTGAAGCAAGAATGAAAGTAAACTCACGCTTCTGTGGTTAGAAAGTCCCTCTTGTCTATTTGAAAAATGTCTTCAGACCTAACTAGTTGGCTGTCTATGACTCCAGCACCTGAAGCTTCCTGATCAGACTGAAAATGAAATCTGGGATTCAAATCTCTGCTAAACACATGAGTATCATCTGTCATTAGCTACAGATAGTTTAACACTCAAAGCCAGAACATCTAGTGCTGAAGGAACAACAGGAGTTAATAGGAGTCTTCATGTTACAAGGAGGTGAACAATCTTCAATGGAAGAAGGGAAGTTTCCCTCTCTTGCAGAGACAGGGAAAAGATCATGCTTGAATGTGTGAAAAATGAGGTTCACTTTCCTGGTAAATGTGGGAGTTCTCCCATTCCCACAAGTCTCTCCTTGACTGGGGAGGGTGTTTGAAAAGTCCTTGTTAAAAAGGCAAACTGGACTCCTGGTTGTTCTCACTCTCCAGGTTGTTTATTATTTTCTGATCAGCAATTTCTGCACACCAGGCTTTATACCAGCTTGGCCTGAGGGAGAAAAGGTGCCAAAAAGCCTCCAACACACAGAATCAAGCTTCTCTTAAAGATAGTTCACCCAATTATCACCAAGAGCAGACATTATGTCTACTTTTCTACCAATAACCAACTAATTTCAATTCACATGACACTGCAGAAAATTCTGCCCAATGGTCCTGTGTCCCCAGTGCTGCAGAATGTGGAGGAGATGAAGGAGGAGGAAGAAGCCTGAAAACCACAAGGATCCTCCAGCTTGTCTTCATCTCCTTACCATGCTAACAAACCCAACAATCTCAATTTCTCACCCTGTGATAAATTACATATTATGCTACTATATAATTTATATTCTTGGACGTTCTGTTACATGCCAGAGCCTGGGAAGCCCTTTCCATGGACAAAGGTTTAAAATAGTGTTTGTCAGAGGGTTTGGATGCCTTAAAACATGCAGAGAAATATTCTCTGCATTCTGGATTCCAACAGTAAAATTTGAAAAGTTTAATAAAAGACAATGAGGACAAGACAATAAAGCAAAAATACAGCCGGGTGTCTTGGCACTATCTCAGAACACACTTCTTTAAATGCACCAACATGTTGCATAATCATAGACCCTCATGCATTATTTGAAAACATTCCTTTGAGTCGTGTGTTGTGGTTGTGTGTGTGTTCCCCCCACCCCCCCCAGCCTGTCCCTCTTCATTCCATTTTATTTCTCTTGGTGGTTCCAATCTGTTGCAGATCCTCTGATAACAGATGATCGATAAATTCTTTCCCTGTGGGTCTGGTGTCTGTCACATCTTCTTCATCCAGATAGGATCATCCAAGAATGTGAAGAATTTCCCGATTAGCTTTTACCATTCTCTGAGGTAGTTACAAAAGCCTTTTTACATCACACTACTATTTCTGAGTTTTGTTCATAGCAGAAATAAAAGAAACTGTACTAACACAGGTAAGTTTTTCTACATTATACATATAGCATTCCTTTTAATATTTGCAAAAAAGCCAACTTTATAATAGGTATTTATAACAAGTGCAAGTCCAGCAGTGACAGTGCCATAAGTTTCTTGCAGTGCACAGTCTCATGCAGTACAATTCTGTGGCAGGACTGCTACCCAGCCAAGAAAGTCACTAGCTTGGAGGATAACTGCTCTTCTCAAAGGTACTCTGTTCATAAAAGGAAAAAAAAAGGTCTTGTTTACATATTAAGCAGAAACAAAACAAAGTCAAAAGTAACTTTAGTAGAGATGAATTAAACTCCAGCGACTTGCACCAGTTAAAAATGCAATCGATCCTGCTTAGAGACTGCTGTGTATCTGGCATTATTAATGAATCATTTTCTGCTTCTTCCACTTAATTGCCCTAACTGTGTTAACAAAATTAGGAGAAGACCCTAACAAAACAAAAATAAATTATTTTGAAAGCAAAGCTAGCAGCCCCAGGTACTGTGGCATATTGCTGAGAGAAAGCAGGTGGCCACAGGTGGCTGTGAGCCCCAAAGGTAATGACTATCCATATGCTGTGCTATAGGCCTTGCTTGCAGTTTGATAAAATACTCTGTCTTCAAGCTGGCACACCACATTTGTTTTCAGAGCAATTAAAATCTACAATAGATGGGAAAACACCATTTTTATGAAAACCCCCAGCAAGACAGTACTTTACAGGTCTGTCGTAAAATCAGAAGGATTTTGTCTTTTGGGCTAAATCCTTGTTGGTTTTCATCTCATCTTTTGGACTTGTTTTTTCCCCTAGCAAAAAGAGGTGTAAAAATTTAAGTACCACTCCTCTGTGGCATCTAACAGTCTGCCCATGTCAGGGACAGGGTCTGTGAAGGTTGTTATCATTTCTTACTGGAGGATTTATCTGACTTTCAAGGCACAGATTGTCCTGTAAGCTGTGCTTGTGCAGCTAACCAGTTTCTAGTGAGCCACTGCCACAGAGTGAACAATTCATTAATTGGTACCAAGAACAAGATGAAGTGAAGCCTCACCTAAGACGCAAAGATACACTGAGATAAAATATCATGTCTGTAAAGTTTACTGGTCAACAATAAAATTCTTCATTTGGGAATAAATTCAGCTTCCCAATTAATCTACATGACTTGTCAAATACTTTATGGTTCATTTTCTAGACATTTTAGACATTTTTCTAGAATCCTGGGAAATGATGTTTCAGTTTCCCCATAGGTCTTGTTGTCATTTTTCTGCAGCAGAACAATTTTTTAGAGTACTGCAGTATCTCATCCATATTTACCACTACAATGTTTAAAAAAACCAAACCTTCCCTCTTGCAGGTTTATAGTGTACATTGTTTCAACAGCTTTTCCCTCTGGGAATGCTACAGGAAAAAAACCCAGGGCCTTTCCTTTTACCCTTGGAAGACTCCAAAAGAACCAAGCAAGAAAACCCCAGGCTGCTCTATTTTATCAGATTCCTCAAAAGATGCTTCTTTACAAATCTCCTGGGTGCCATACCCTGGTGTTAAACACCTCATCTGGTTTCTTTCTGAGGACATACACTGTAAAAGTCAAAGTCAAAATTGGGCCACAGCTCTTAGGAGCCTTGGCAGCTTCCTGCCTTCCTCCCTGCACACCACCCCTCTTCTCTCTCTTTTTCTACACCTGCCACCCCTCTATTTTTGTTCTGCTCGCCAACATTCTTAGGGAAAATCATCATTTTAGCTGCCCATTCTAAATTGCCCTGTTGAGAAGCAGAGGTGTAGCAAGAGCATGTTCCCCACTCTAACAGGAGACATGGTCAAGCTCTTACAACACCAGCAGAAATAGGTACAAGGGGGAAAAGTCTATTAAATTTCTTTAAGGTCTGTCTCCACCTCCCCTAAATCAGAAATATTTAAACATCTACATTTAAACATAACTATTTACATAAAGATCATGAAAGAGTTATGCAAAATCTAAAATTAAATTTATTAACAATTGGGAAAAGCAGCTTGGAGGAGCCTAACAAACAGCAACCGAGGCCGGTTCTGTATCTTTACCCAGTCCCTCTGGCAAATAGGAAAAGAAACATCTCTAGCTCTAGACTGCATCAGAATATTAAGCATTTTCACGTGGTGCACCTCTAAAAAAAAAAGTGCTGTGCCAATTAATTTTTGTCAGAAGTGTCCTTGCTTTTGCATCCAAGGGACATGTGCTGTTACAACACACCAGGCTTCTGGAGCTGTGGCATCTCCTCTTACATAGCTCAGCCTTTTCCCTTTTCCTCATGGCATCTGAAGCAGAGCTGGGTTGCTGTTCCTCAGCAGGGTCCCCCCTCCACCACTGCTTCCCTCACAGCCCTGAACCACTCTCTGCTCTGCCTACAAATTCCTGCCCTTATCTTGCTTCAGCCCTGGCTTGTCTCCCACTGTGTAAAAACTTGCTGCTTCTAATCTCAATGTCTCAGCCAGCAGTCCTTGCAGTTACAGCTCACACCCCAGGGCATCTCCCGGGCAGGAAAAGCTCCCTCTCCCCCTGGCCCCCATTTCCAGGGCACCTCTGCCCCTCCTGGCCTGGCCTGAGGGGCACACATTGCCCATCTGACACTTCTGAGCCCCCTCAATTTTACTGCACTCACACAACGACTGACATCAGAGCATCGCTGAGTGCTCCCTGCATAGCTCTGAAGAGTTTATAAGCCTGAAATATCCCTGTGGCTCACTAAAATGCAGGTATTAATGCCATGGTCCCTGCAGAGCACACGTCATCACCCCACCCAGCAGGAGGCAGGGGCACTGCCCCTCCTAAGCCCACAGAGTGCTGAGCACCTCACTTTCAGAGATGTCCATCCCCTCCCACTGCCTCTCTGAAATCAGTTGGGGCTGTATCAGGAAGCAGGGGGCAAGGGTAGTTTTTATTATTCACTAACTAGGAGTCTTTGAGAAGCACTAGGAACATTGGCCAAGGAGGAAGAGAAAATCAGAGTGTTGGAGTCCTGCATTTCATAGAATCCCAGAATGAATTAAGTTGGAAAAGACCTTTGGGATCATCGAGTCCCATCTATGACCTGACAGCTTGTCAGTGAGGCCGTGGCACTGAGTGCCTCATCCAGGTTTTCCTTAAACATCTCCAGAGACTCCACCACCTCCCTATGGTCTTCCTGTACCACATGAAGGCACAAAGAGGACAAAGATTCCCCCCTGTATTTCTTACCTTTCAGAAGGACATGAACCTAGAAAAGAATGTTTGGCCCCAGTCTGAGTCTTCTATATTCTGTATTATATGTGAAGGGTATTCTTTCCTACTGGAGCTTCAGAAGGATCACTTATCACTTCAGAAGGATCACAGAAGGAGACAGTGTTCCTCAATTCTGTACACACAGGAACATTGCCTTGGTTTGAATGACAGGTGTGTGCTAAGGAAGGCAGGAGCCTCCCTTGGAATGGAGAATTTAAACTCCCTCCCTACAAATTATTATAACTTTGATATTAAGGGGCTCTTAGGCAAAAATATGGGGATAGAAAGGACAGTTCTTTATTAGGAGAATTAAAATAAAAATGCATTAATACAAAAAACCCAAACCCACTGCCAGAGTCAGAATCCAAGCTGATACACTGTGGGTCAGGCTGTTGTCAGCAGTCCCTTTAAGTGGTGACTGCAGTCCTCCTGGAGTAGCAGATGTGGTTCTGTTGGAGCAATGATCCTGTAGAAAGGTGGAGTTTTGCACTGAAGGTCCAGTGGTGATAGATGGGTCTGGTGTTCCTCTGAGAATCCAGTGGAAAGGCTGCCTTGGTGTCCCAAATCTCAGATTTTTATCCAGGTAGGAATGCTTGGCTCCTCCCCTGGCTGGAGCATTTCCCAGTGGGATGATGGAATTCTCTCAGTGACACTCACTGGCCCATCAGCAGTAGATCTCTCCCTGAAGGGAGGATGGGTGTGAAAGAGATAAAGCAAACTGCCCCAGCTGGTTTTTAACATCTGGCCCATGAACAGAGGGTTACCCCACCTGCACCCCTGCCCCAGTTCCAACAGAGGGTGACAGAACACACACTGCTGGGGACAGCCTGCACTGCAACCCCTAACAAACAGCAAGAGTGGGCTTCCCCACTTGGGTAAAAAGAAGTGAAATCAGAGCACCTGAACAGAATATGCTCAAAGAACACAGTGGGCTAAGTCTGGGATCAGCAGTATTACTATCGTTTCTTCTTACTATAGTAAGTATTTATTCTAATTCTATGGATTCAGATCAAATATCCATGTCCTATATCATTTTACCTGCTCTGAAGATGGAATTCCAACTGGCTTTAGAAATGGCTTTGAAAACTTAACCCTACTAAAATGCCCATTAAACCTCTGCTTAAATTTAATTGTAGTGTTTTACAGAACTTTCTTCCAAAACGTTCGCTCCACCTTACCTGTACATTAATTTTTTTTAACACTGGTATTTGCTTCTTAACTCAATGCTGGCAAAAGACACCTGAAGAGGTGATTTCAAGAAGCACTGGAAACAGAAAGTACCCACATTACCCAAAGCCAGGACTCACAGCTTCTCCAATGCATGCTGTTCCACACCATCAGCCTCTTGGTAAAGGACTATGTACCAATTAAGAGGCAGATTTGTTTAGTTTACAGAACTGACAAAAACTCACTTGCTTCAATCAAGAAAATTCAGTGAGACATAAAACTGGTCCATAAAGCTTCTCCATTGCTCCAGTTCTTTTAGCACCTTACATTTGTAAAACTGAACCTGGAGGCCCTCATTCAGCAAAGCACTGAAGTTTCTCTAGAACTTCATTGTATCAAAATACTCCATTAAATCAGGGCCTCTGATGTTAATGATTTCTGTGCCACTGAGAGGAAAGATGGACAAAATGGTTATTTTTCAGATTGAGGCAGATACTGGAGCATAGATCAACAGAAAAGCAGCCGTGCAGAGCAAGATCTCACATTAAAAAGCATTATCACTAGCCTGAAATCAATCTGTCAACCTTTAAATCAGACTTCAGCTGAAGAACCATAAAGAAATCACTCCTTCCTTCACTCAGTTCGTGTACAGCATAAAAGCCCAGCAGCCCAGAGATTTTGCTTGGCCTGGTAGACAACAGCACAGCTGAGGTGATGCTCTGATGGATTCTGTCACACAGCTGCCAAAGGCAGGGATTCTGGCCACTGTTTGGTGCAGGCAGAGCACTCAGGGAGATGGAAGGCAGCAGCCACGGGGCTGCACCTCTGGAAACAATGAACAGGGCCAGGGCCATCCATCAGTGCTGCCACCCAGCTGGTCCGGCTGCAGGAATTGCACCCAACAGGATGCAGCAAGAAGCAGACTTCTCCTCCTCTCCCTCTGCTCCCACCCAGGTTATAGAATTAAATCTAACTGAATGCTCAGAGGAAGCTGACAAATTTGAGGGGATCTCAGAAGTAACTTTCAATTTAACCTTATGAAATATGTGCAGTTTGATCCAAGCCATTCACATGAGTTCATTGTGAGAATCAGTTGGCAGAAATAATTTGCTTGAGAATGAAACCTGGCCTGGTCCTTCAGCAGTACTGTCCCTGTCCATACTCATGGACAATTCCTTAGTTATGTACAGAGCTGCTTTAAATAACAGAATAATAACATCTGCCAGAAAATCATTAAAGCCCCAGTTCAGCAAAAATGGATTTGCCTATGGCAGACCCTCTGCAAAATCTCATAGCCAGACACTAGTTTCCATGCAAAGGCAGGTAAACCTGGAATTCAGAACAGGTTCTTGCTGGTTAAAATATTCAATAGCTGTTCCTGACTTGTCCAGATGCAGCTCTTCCCCTGTAGCAAGTCCAGTCATCAACAATTTCAGCATTAGCCAGTTTTGTGTCTCCTGCAAAAAAGTCACAGTGCTGTGAGCAATTAACCACCAGTGTAAGTGGATTTATCCCAGGAAGGAGGAAGGACAGCTCAATAGCATAACACAGACATGCCTGGATAATTAATAATAACCAGTTAGTGGGGGGGAAATAACTGTAAGCTATGGAGAATGTTGTATTTGGGATTCATTTTTACTCTGCTAAGTAATTCTGGAGCAATAGATTTTATTTGATATCCAGTAGGAAATACCACTATGATCATTTAATGTAATTTCAAACACAAGCAAACAACTGCCACAGTGGTATGTACCATCATCAGAGCAAAAAAATTCATAATGTTTAATCAGCTGCTTGCTATAAAAGGACATTTGCCTGCTGGATTGCTTTTAATCAGTACTAGCAGAATTAAAAAGAAACATATTCTGAAATGGAGAGAACATTAGATGTGCCATTAAACTGGTTCATGCCTGAGATTTTGTGAATGCAGTCACATCTGATGTGCCTAAGGGTCCATCCCAGTTTTCTTCCCTGTCAGTGGGAGGTTTTGCTTCAAGGATACTGGATCAGATTGGAACTGGAGGAAGCTTTAAATTTTTTTTTTTTTTTCCTTTGAAAGTTCAGCACATGGTCACAGTTGGCCCTGCTGTAGATGACACCACACACACTACTCCATCATTAATTCTCTGCATTTCTTTTATCCTTCACTTTTGGAGCTTTGCAATATAGGAACAATGCCAAAAAAAGTAAAGGGATTCTTGCTCTAACCACCATAAAATGTATGTACTTTTTATTTAAAAAAATACCCAAATTTAAATTAGACAAAGCTAAAATACCTTAAAATATTTTCAAGTGTTGACTTTGAATATTTTCAGACTTGTTAAAAACATTGTAGGAAAGTTTACAGAGTTCTCTTTGTCCAAAGAAACGTGCAAGATATGAAAGAACACTATTCCTAACATTTAAGAGAGAAACCAAAGAAGGAAATGTTCAGACATAAGTAGATCATCCCCCTTTTTTTGTTCTGATAGCTCATGCTCCTGCTCTCCTGACAACCCAAACTTATGCATTGACACACAAGTAACTTAATGCCATTAAAAAAAGTCTTCTAAAGACTTCCATTCTTTTCTGTCCCCACCAAAAAAAGAATCTCAGTAATAAATTTAAACCAAAGTGAGTGATGAATAGGCACACCAGTCTCATGGTGCAGAGCTTTATTCAATCATAACCTACTACATGATTCACAAAATGTGTCTTGCTGGGTTTATCATTTAAAAAAAAAACCAAACCCACAAGCAAATTTAAACCCACCAGAATCTGTGTGAACCAGACAGTACAAGGGCTCTGCAGCCCCTGGCCAGGCCCCTGCTCTGCAGCTGCTCTCCCACCCTGGTTCAGGTGATGTCCTTTGCCTCCCTGCCTCACCATTGTGGAAAAATGAGCATTCAACCTCCTTTGAAAAGTGCTATTCAGAAATGTTCACTGAGCAAAGATGGATCACCTATTAGTGCTTGCTACAACAGAGCTACATGTGTCCCAAAACCACAGTGGAAGTTGGACTTCCTATGTGATTCACTCTCCTCTATGTCACATTCCCAACACTGCATGTTTTACTCATAAAAAAATCACGTGGGTTTCCCAAAAAATTCTTGCAAGAGGATTTTTTAAAGCAGTATAACCTTACTTGTTCATGTCCTTTATGTCTGTAGGTATTTAATCCAACTGAAAAGCTGTCAATGTTTCCTGTGCTTGTAAGAGTCTGCACTGGATCTTTGTTTCACAAGCCATATGTTATTAAAATACAGGAATTCTTGAGAAAAGTTCACCTGGGACTATCTTCACATATATCAAACTCTGTGAGAGGAAACAGCATTTCTTCCATTTATGGCCATGAGAAACTTCTTGGACTGTAGATTTTTCAGTGTGTGGGTTTGTGTATTTCACATATGCAACCCCACATCCTCATTGCACTTACCCTTACATTACTCCAACTTATATAAAGAAGAATCCAAGTAATGCCAGAGCCTGAAGTATAAAATAATTTCCTTATCTACAGTAATATATATAACATAACTGACTTTATATAGCCTTTTGGCAGCAGCACATCTACTGAATTTGCATTTCATTTCACACGCCACTTTCAAGGCTCCAATATTTCAGCACAATTACAAATTAATGAGATAGGTAGTCTCTGTTGCAGAGATAGCAGCAATCTGTAAAAGGGTATTAAGAAAAGGAGTAATTTATTGGCTCATGAAGGTTCCAAGTGTGCAGTCACATTAGCATGACAGTGGGAGGTCAAGAGACTCATTAGCCAGCAGTTACAAGATCTGCAACTCAGTATTTTATTGTGGCAGGACATGCAGGCAAGGTACACTTGAGGAAGCAATTATTGGGGGTTCACTTTGGATTTTTTGTGCCTCTGTCTCTCAACACCCAGCAGGGTCACTGCTGCCTGCCTACAACAGGAAATCCCACTCAGATTTCTTTCCAAAAAATCTTGCCCAGTAACACTGGAGCAGCAGGGAGTCTGCTGTGCTCCATTCCTGGGAAAGGGATCCACATCCCCATGTTATAAATACCTATTTTAATATGGGATTTTGCAGATATTAAGATGAGTGCTATATGTAGAAGTTTGTTGTAAAAAATAGTATGGTATTGGCTTTTTGGAAATATTAGGGTGGATACCGTATGTGTGGTGTGGAAATGGTTTTAAAGATTGCTTTAGGAGTGAAGGGAGTTGACAAAGTGACTTTGCAGTGAGTGTCCTGACTGCCTGATCAGGGTCACACCCAGGGAAGGTACCTGCTGCAGATGTGAACACATCTGCTGCTGATATTCCAGCTACCAGCACCGACCATCTGCAGGAATTATAGATTATAGAAAAATTATAGAAATTATATATTATAGAAAGCCCAAATTAAGGCTGATAAGAAGACATTAATTAAAACCACAGCCAAGAAACACGCATGCTCTAAAAAGGCAGGACCAAGAAGTGGCCATGCAAAACAGTTCCTAGAAACATGGAAATAAGTTGCTAGAAAAGCTTGACTATGCATGTAAATTTGTGAATATGCAACAGGGTGGGGTGTTTAAGGGGGTGTCTCTGAAACAGCAGTTATGCTCTTGGCTGAATGCCAGGCACCCAGCCAGGAAAAAAAAACTATTGCTTCGTTTGTCTCTTACTGTCTTTTTATTGAACTTTTTACATTTTAATTTTACTTCTTTTTTCTTTTTTTTTTTCTTTTTTTTTTTTTTTTTTTTTTTAAATTTTCAGGAAAGTGAATTGTGTTTTTTCACACCTGCTCCAGCAGAACATCAACCTTACTCAGCAGAGGGGGCTCATTAATACCTGAGCTCACCTGTGCAGCTTGAACAACAAAGGAAGCATGGTGTGGGTTTGAAACTTGGGAGTGGGGACAAAGGGGAAGACAGATGATGGATGGTGAGATGCAGCAGCAAGGCAGTGCTACCAGCTCTCAAACTGAGGAGAAAGAGTGTGGAAACTTTCACCTTGGTTGAAACCCAAAATGTGTGACAAGGTGCAAAACTGAATAAATTACAAAAACTGAAGGTGTTACATCCTGATAAAATGAAGTGCATGTCTCCATTGACCACAGTGGTACTCTGGTGTTTCATACCCACTGAGATGGCTTTAGCTCAGTTTGTACATTCCCTAACTTCAAAGGCAATAAAATCTGCAAACAAAGCTTCTGACTGCAATTCAGTCACATGGGGGAAAAAAGGACTGAAACAACAACCTTGCAGAAGACAACTGAGATAAGATAGCCCAATGCCAGTGATGCCTTTTCTGGGCTACCTAAAAACAGAGGCCAGACAAAGTCAAGGGAATAAAAAGCAGTTAAATTTTTTAAGGGCCTTCAGGTACATTTAGGGCAGACAAATTTTGCACCCAAAATGGATGATGGGTCACAGGTTTTCACACTTTTATAGGTTTGGTCTATTTGCATATTGGGGGTTAATCTTCCAATTACAGCTTCAGGTAAGGAAGTCATTTACCCCCAATTTGCTCCCCACAAACTCACTTTTGTTTCCATCACTCAGGCCCTGAGGCAGTGAGGTGTGCTTGATTGCCAGACCTGGAGAGGAATTGTGTCTGACCAAAATGGGAAAGCAGCAGCTGACCCTGAATATGGAGTTTACAATTATACACTGAAAAATTGCAGGACTACAAATACATGAAAAATATAAAAGTTAAATCCTAAGGCTTAACCACAGGGCAGCCAGGGACTGTGTTTAAATTAGCATCAGGTTGGGCTGGCATTTCTTGTCGACCACCCCTCCCTCTCTGGTGAGACATCTCACATCCTTTGTCTATGGAAAAAGGGACTAAAGCAAAGACATGCACTTGGTTTTTGTCTAAAACAAATATGTAGAATGCAATAATTGCCTCTGAATGTGCTGCAGGACTAATATCAGCAAACAACTTAATTATTAATTGAATTTCTTTAAACTAACAGTATCAAAGCCTATTACATCATTTCTTATCACAACTGCAGCACTCCAAGACTTCAATGTTATTTGTAATTAAACACAGGGGTACCTATATGAGAGGCAAATAACACAAGCTTGACTATTTTCATAGATTTCAGATGTTCCTTAAATTTTAGAAGAAGTCATCTCTCAAGCATTCGGTCACTTCTCATTAAGAGCAGATTCGGGTTTTTTAATTAAAAACATCAGATATTGCCTTCCCTTAGAAGTATTTTGGCCTAATTTTGATCTCACTTCAAAATGGCAATAGCAGACTAGCATAAAAATCAGAGTGAGAGCAGAATTGTGATCAAATCTGGAGTCAAATAAGCAGATCTTCAAAGGTTTCATACAGCTGATACCTGCATTATTCAGGCTTTTTATCAATTCCAGCTTCTGATTCTCCTTCCCCTTGGTCATGGTTTCTGCACATAGCACATCATTATGCTGTGGAGTTAATTGCCACAGGATGTTTGGAGGCCAGGAGCAAATATGGGCCAACAGAGAGATTACTAAATAGATTAACATGAAACAGATTCCTTGGGGAATTCTGCCAGGAGCTCAATGCCATCTCTAAGTCAAGGTCCTGTAACTGCAGGTCACTGGAAAGAACTACATCTCCTTGTAGTCTGGCTCCTTAAACAGAGAAATCCCAGCTCCCTCTTCCTGTGCAAAGAAACTGCTTGTGCTGCACAGCTGTACCATGTTCTTCACCTTTAAGAGTGATCCTGTGAAATATGAAGTTATAGTTCATGTCGGGTAAATAAAAATAATTGCTGTAATTGTAATTGTGAAACATGTGGAATATACAGTCATGGGACAGTTACAAAGATGAGTTATAATAAACATGGAAAGCAAAGCATAGAAGAAAGCCTTTTGAACTAATCTTTTGTTCACAATGAACTACTATAGGTCTTAAGTTGTAAGAATATGTGAATTATAATTTTAGGTGTTGCTTTTCTTTTAACAAATACTTTCTACTTTTAATTAAGCCTTAAACTGTTTTAGAATATTACTCTGTACTACAGATTCAAAAAACTGTAGCTTTAGAATGTATAAAAGGTTTAAACAACAGAAGGAAGTGAGCCTATCTCACAAACAGAATAGAGAAGAAAACACCCTGAGAAAGGAAGATGGACATCAACTCACTGACTAATGGTTTCAAAAAGGGAAGCTGGACCCCACCATCTGGAATAGACATCCCAGGATGTACATCCTGAGAGGAATGGATCACAATGGAGTATAGAAATTGTGATGCAAAAACTGGAATTACAAACTGCTGAGAATGCCTATGGATATACATATAAATACCAGCAGGCCTCAGCATTCAGCGTGCAGTTAGATGGGGAGATCACACTTCTGCACCCAGCCCTGCTTTGCTTATATTTTACCATATTAATTAATAAATTGAATTACTGCTTGGTATATTGGCTGAGACATGCTCCTCATTTCTAATAATTTTATTGCTGCTTCCTTTCATCAATGCATGGGGCTGAAAAGACAGATGTTCAACAATTGCACTGTATAGGGATGATATGTAAATGGTGGAGTAGGAAAACTAACCAGAGGAAGCTATATTTAAAAAAAAAAAAAAAAGATACCTACACAGTAACAGTAAAAACAAGTAGTTCAGCTCCTTACTGAAATCCTAGTGAAAAAACAGCTAAATAAGATGGAATAAAGATAAATTTTAAATAGCCATTCACATGTTGGTAGAAGGCAATATCCAGGCCCAGGGCAAGTATTCCTTCTGAGCAAAACCCCCAAGTGTACACAGACCTTCCACGCAGACCTTCCATGATGTGAGGCATTTCACCAGAGTGGAAACTTTGAAAACATCTTACACCACTGCTTCAAATTCCCTTTGTCTTGAGAGGAGAGCAAGTCTGTTGTCCAGTTGGCTGAAAGGCAAAGACAGCTGAGATTTTGTTCTGCTCCACATCTCAGCATCATGCCACAAATGACACTGCCCTGGGCATAGGAGGTTTTGACAACCAACAGAAATGCCATCTACCTGGCTTCTACTCCATAGTGCCCAGGGGTCTGGAGTAGCTGCTTCATCTGCTCCTGAAAGTTTCATTCACTCTGTCAGTACTGCACAACCTTTGGTGTTTGAAAAGCCAAAAAGTATCTCTTGTCAAGGCAGATGCTGCCCAAAATGTTGGGAGCCTCAACCAGAACAGCTGGCTTAGCATCCTGAGTTAGGAAACAACCTCTGTGTAAAGAATTTTTAATGAACTGATCAGGCTATAAGAGCTTTTGTGGCACATTCTCCTCTGTTCTCATTCCATTACAAAAGAGAAATACTCATTTATTCACATTTTAAACATAGCCTACAAATGTAACAAGCTTAGTAAATTCAGCCTATAAGGATAAGGAGCATTTCATGCTCATTTTGCAATGTGTAGCCCTTCACCATCACCCCCTCCTGCTTCTCTTTTAGGCCAGCACTGGAGTTCAGTGTTTAAGGAGCCATTTTACTGCTGTTCTTCACAGTGAATCCAGTGAAACCCCAAATCAGCAATTATTTAAGTCAGTAGAATTGTGTCTAATTATTCCAAAGTAGTTGTATGTATTAACCTACATATTAGGACATTCATAAAACAAAGAGGAAACACAGACTCACCATCGTTTCACAAATACCCAGGTGACCACTTGTGAATATCAACAGGAAACACTTCAACTGTTTGCTGGTACACATTTCCTTAATTTCATTCTTCATTAGCAGGACACATTATGTTTTTCAATGACTGCAGTAACAATTAATAAATTCTTCTTTTAAAAAACCAACCTGGGTGACCTCTGTATGCCCTCAGCTTTGCATCCAGCCGTCTCAATAGCTGCTTCAAGGTGAGATCCCGTCCCGAGCCTGAAAACAGCCAACACTAGAAATGAGCTTCCCCAGACCTTTGCACAAAGCCATGATTCAAACTCGGGGGTAAAAAAATCATATAAGTGACCTAGACACTGCCATGTGGTGGATTTCTTATGTCTGTTTCCATTTGCTTCCAGCATTGCCTCACAAAAACTACATTTCCATTTTCAGCCTTCCAATGCAAATGGAGTAGAAAGGGCTCTTTTCTGTCATTCTTACAGGTACAGACCTCAGCCTACGCCAGAATTTACTGAAGCATCAGAAGGGAGTGTTCACACCTATACACAGTTACTTTGGGTCCCTCCAGCCTTTTGTTTAAAACAAGAAGTGGCAGAATGGATCAACCAAAATGGTCTTAATATGCATACATATGATGTATTCACATACATACAGTCCCACAAACACATCCACCGTGCCAGGGACGCCAACACACAGAATCAGCAAATTTTGTGTCTTAATAATGTGATGTAATAATGCAGATCAAGTTTAACTACAATCCCTTCAGTTATAAGCTCGTGATGGGTGGATTTCAAATGGTCAGACATGTAAAAATGCAACTCCTGGCCAATGCAGGAGTCTCTTCCCCAGCCCTCATGTCCTCTCTTTTCTACTCCTCCCATACTTACATGCACTACTCTCTCTGAATTTTGTCATCACATTACCTAACCATCTCCTTCATACCGTATTCCCCTTCTGCCACATCTTAAGAGAGGAGTAGCTCTCAACTATCTGGAACAGATGCACAGAAAAACCCCTTTCTTAAGGGGCTTTGCCATTATCCCAAATTACACTACAAGGTTGTGCCTTTTACAATGTTCAAAGAATCAGACCTGGAGCCCAGCACAGGAACTGAATATCCTTCTCCTGGAGAGAACAGTCCTGGAAGACTGCTAGGTCTCTCTGCACTTATCCTAAAATCAGAACAGACAGATTGATGCTGGGCTGGGCTTCCCACCAAAATAAAACCGAAGGTGACCGGCAGAAGGGCTCAAGCTCTGCAGCCATACACTTGTCTGACATAGCTCTTTTGAAAGACAATGGAATATAAATGGGCATGGAATCTGAGTGCTTCTGGCAAGCCCAGGTCACACAGGGCAATGAGTTAGCACTGACCCTAAAGGCTGGCCAAATACCTCTGAGGTACAAGTGTTCTCAGTTGACGTTTGGAAGGTTGAAAACAAGACAGAGATCTGAAGGACTCCCCTGTAATAAACCCACTTTCTTCCTCATATTTAATCATCATTGCACCTGAAATGAGTAAGGCAAATCTCAAATTGAGGCTGCACATGCATGAACATTTTAGCAGACCAAAAAAGATCCTTCTGCACATCTTAATATTTTGCTATTTAGAGATGCCGGGCAAATCAGAATTCCCTGTCCTACAAACCATCCAAACACACACAGATGCTGCCCCAGTCCTGGAAGGCAGCTGTGCCCTGGCTGCTTTCACGCTCGACACAAAGCCTACAAACACTGCAGCTACCTTGTATAGGCTTGGGGTTTATCGCATTTTTATGGAAATTCAGTTCAGTGCTCAATTTACCCTTATTTAAATGCTAATTTCAGTGAAGTGGTTTAACAAAGCAATTATGAAAAAAAGGCTCTAATCTTCCACCGACTGAGTGGGGAGAAACTCAGAATGTGGTAGACAGATTAACCATGTAAATGCAACATAAGCGATCTGTTTGCTCCTTAATGCACTCAGTGATAAGTGATTTGGTTACAAAGGTGACAGTTCAGCCTCCTTTTCTAAATACATTACACCAAAGAATCAACAAAACACTAACACCTCATGCAGGGTGTTGGGTATAATAATTATCCTTAGCAATCTCTAGTGTTTTCTGTACTTAACACTCACTCTTGTTTTGCTTCTTAATGTATGTTTATCCATTTTATTTAGAACTTCTGACTGTAAGATATAATCAGACACTTTAGAAGGCATTTTACTATAATTGTAGTTAGTCGAGTTAAATGCCACAATTTAAAATGGTTTAATGCTAATTCCACCTCCCCCCTCTGCCAGAGCTGCAACTACACCTGACAATGCCAAGCAATTCAAGGGGTCTCCACCCACCAGAATCAAAATTTACCAGTTCTACCAGCTCTCCAAAGCCTCTTTGGGCAGAAACTAAACACAAATGTCCTACCTGTGTGAAATACAAAGTTATAGTTCGTGTCGGGTAAATACAAATAATTGGTGTAATTTTGATTGTGAAATATGTGGAATACAGTCATGGGACAGATAAAAAGATGAGTTATAATAAACATGGAAAGCAAAGAATGGAAGAAGGCCTTTTGAACTACTCTTTTGTTCACAATTAACTATTATAGATCTCAAGTAGTTTTGTAGTAAGAATATGTGAATTATAACTTTAGATGTTGGCTTTTTGACAAATACTCTCTGCTTGTAATTAAGCCTTAAGCTGTTTTGTAGTAAGAATTTTTGAATCATAATTGTAGAATATTGCTTTGTATTAAGGATTTTTAAAACTGTAGCTGTAGAATGTGTAACAAAAGGAGGAAGCAAGTCTATCTCAAATCCCTAACAAAACAGTGGGAAAAAAAACAGCTTGAGAAATGAAGATGGACATCAACTCACTGACTAATGGTTTCAAAAAAGGGAAGCTAGACATCATTGTTATAGATTAGTAGTCCTAGAAAATAGAAGCAGGACCCCATATCTGGAAGCTGGACCCCACCATCTGGAATAACACATCCTGGAATGCATATTCTGGGAAAAAATGGATCACAATGGAGTATAGAAATTGTGAAGGAACCAGCTATCTGAAATATAGAATTGTGACATAAAAACTGGAATTAGAAACTGCTGAGAAAGCCTGTGGATATACATATAAATACCAGCAGGCCTCAGCATTCAGTGTGCAGTTAGAGGGAGAGATCCCACTTCTGCAA
The DNA here is from genome assembly GCA_018697195.1 of Certhia americana. Classification (NCBI taxonomy): domain Eukaryota; kingdom Metazoa; phylum Chordata; class Aves; order Passeriformes; family Certhiidae; genus Certhia; species Certhia americana. The sequence goes on from CM031865.1 coordinate 23,825,552, forward strand.
CCAGCACTGCTTTGCTTATATTTTACCATATTAATTAATGAATTGAATTACTGCTTGGTATATTGGCTGAGTCAAGCTCCTTATTTTTAACACCTGCAACAAGACATTTCTCAGAGCAAGGGTAAACGACAGAGAGAAGTGCAACACAGGAGTTTTAGGCCCGATACCCACTTCTTGGATAGTCTACAGTGCCATTAAAATTTGCAGCATCTGCCTGCTTGAGAACAGGTAACATGTGGCTGACAAAAATCTGTGAGATAGTGTCAAATACTCCATCTTTTGCCTCTGAATCTGTGGGATTTTATTTAAGTTGAATACGCAAAGGATTCAATGTCACTGTTGATTTATGAGTTTCAAATAGAAAATTTTATTTTCTGAAGTTTAGTCATTGCAGTTCTCTCCTTCCTGAGGCCTGTTACTTCTCTTTGAGAGCTTCCTCTCTGACTTTCTGTCACTGTTTCCATTCTCCCCTGTACTTTACTGGTTTCTCCATCTCATCCTGAGTGTGTTAACTTGAGGTTGCACAATTTGTAGGGACAAGGCTGTGAGGGAGGAGAAAAAAAGCAAAGGCAGCAGCTCACCATAGTCAGAATCCAAGGGCTGAAGAAGCAGGGGAGAGTCCATGACAAGTCCACGACAGGAAAGATTTTTGGCCATGAAGTTAAGGCATTCACCTTTTGGACTTATTTTTCCATCTGAAGACTGTCCATTAGTAACAAAAGAAAAAGCAAATTATAAAAGAGGATGCAAAATTTTCATGGAATTATCATCACAGGAGCAAATTTGGCAATTTCCAAATCTCAGCTTAGCCTTTCTCATGCTTGTTGCTCCCCAGGGCATCACGAGGTACCTGCACTCTGTGGTTGTGCCACACAGCCGAGGGTTGCTGTGGCACAGGGAAGTGCAATTGCTGAAAAGTCAGTGGAATGACTCCTGGTTAGGCTGAGGCATAGTCCATGCTGTGGAAAACAAAGTTCACTTTCCTGATAAAATCTAAAAAAAATAATAAAAGACAAGACAATAAAACAGAAAGTGATATGGCCGGGGGTCTTGGAATTCAGCCAAGAGCATGCCTTAACATCTCAGAAACACTTATTTAAATGCACAAGCTTGTTGCATATTCATAGACCCTCATGCATCATTCAAAAACATTGGAGTACCCCAAATCTGTCCCCACCTTCATTGTAGATGAACATTTATTTCTCCTTGTGGCTCCACTGTGTTGCAGACCCTCTGATAATGGATCAACAAATGATCAATAAATTCCTTCCCTGGGGGTCTGGTGCCCATCACCATCATCTTCATCCAGACAGCATAATCCAAGAATGTGAAGAATTTCCTGATTAGCTTTTGCCATTCTCTGAATTAGTTACAAAAGCCTTTTTACATTACCACATTATAGCCCAAGAAAAATATATTTATTACACTGCTATTTCTAAGTTTTGTTAACAGCAGAAATAAAAGAAACTATATTCATACAGCAATTTTTTCCAGCTTTATAAAAATAGCATTCACTTCAATATTTGTGAAAAGCCAACAATATAAGATGTACTTATAACAACATGTACTTGCAGGAACTGTGCTTAACACTGGAACATCAAAAGAATAATTCTACACTGACCAGTGTCACCAGGTATCCTGTACTGATGTCAAGCCATCACCTGAGTGCCACAATGAGACAGATTTCCATCATCCAGCTAATGCAAATAGTAGAGCATTTAACTAGAATGCAGCTTTCCACCTTCTCTAAAATGATGGGCAGCTTTGTGGGGCTTCCCTGTTACAAAATCCACAAGCAAAGGCAACTCATTGGACTAGGAGGGCAACACCTGGGTAGGACTGGTAATGCACTGCAATTCCCAGAACACAGAGAAAAACTGCAACTCCATGATCCAGAGTAGCTCTCCAGCTACCTAGGGGTTCAGCTTAAGAAACAAAGATCTATGATGTGAAGTTCAAGGTCTGGAATATACCCAGTAATTCTGGTTACTGGACATTTCTGAACAAGACTTGAAACTCCCTTTTTCAGAATTCACTTGAGGTTTTAAACAAAAAAACCCTTCTCTTATGTAACAACAGAATGGTCCAATGTGGGAAAGGAAGAGCATTTGAGAGAGAAGAGATGATAGCAATTCAGTGTGAACACAGCCACACATCTTTGACTCGTATAAACCTCACTTTGATCTTTGCCTGTCAACTCTTCTGGACTGGACTGGCATTCTAAGCACAACAGAGTGAAAAACCATAGCATTTCTGCAAATTAGCAAGAGCTTGTACATCTGAAGCCAGAAAGGAATTTGCTTTGGTGGGAGATAACTTTGGTTGTTTCCATTCTCCTCACAGTCTAGTGCAACCTCCCAGAGATCTTGGAGCCTGTACTTGTGTATTCACTTGTGGGCACATGTAGAGAGTGAAGGAGAAGGGCTGTGAAGACAGTGCAGGTGAAGAATAAGCTAATGTCAAAATACAGGTTTTGTGAATTTAAAACGCCATATTTGAAACTGGAAAGGCTCAGAGAAAGTGCCCAGTACCATTATCCTAGGGGTGAACACTGGAGCTCCACCTCACACACAGAGAAGTGCCCTGCTCAGTCCTCAGGCCACAGTGGGGTTGAGATATGAATATTCCCAATATAATCCCTAAGTAAAAGGCTCATGGATACTTACTCACCTGCAAACATTCAATTTGATAGTCAACAGTGCTCTCCTGAGATTATCTTCTATGCATTACCGATGCCCCTGCCTGAGGGCAGTGCTGGAGTCTGGAATTCTGAGAAATATTTCTCTGCATGTTTTAAGGGATTTTAAAACCTTTGACAAACACTGGTTTTAACCTTTGTTCATGGAAAAGGGCTTCCTAGGCTCTGAGATGAAGCAGAGCTTTCAAGGATGTGTATTAGATAGTAGCATAATATGTAGTTTATCACAGCATGAGAATTTTAGATTTATGGGTTTTTAGAATGGAAAGCAGAGAAAACAAGATGGAGGAACCTCGTGGTTTTTAGGCTTCTTTCTTCTTCTTCATCTGCTCCATCTTCTGCTGTGATGGTGGCACTTTGTGGTTGGTTTAGAGCAGAGACTGACTTTCTAACAAAGGTGATAGGTACTGGGAACTTTTTGTAAATACTGTTTATGTGGTTTTTAGTATAAAAGTACACACTGCCCTGAAGGTGGGGGTTTGTCCCTGAAAATGACCTGCAGAGAGGAGCTCTGCTAGTCAGGGAGAGAACGTATAGATAAGAAAGAATAAACAACTTGAAAAAACAGAAGAGACAACTCACGACCATTTCTCCAATCTCTGGCTGGAGAGAAAAGACTTTGCATTCTTGGGAATCTCAAAAAAAATCAAACCCATTTTTTATAAAACCCGAGAGGCAGGAGAATGCCCAAACCTAAGCAACTCCAGCAGTCCCCAAAGACACCTGCCTCGACTCCACCTGCAGCACTGGGGCACTGTGCCAAAGATGAACCACACCAAACAAATTCACACTGGGATGATGAGGAGAGCTCCTCATCCTCTCAGCCCAGTGCCAGCTCAGCCCAGCTGGAGGAAACTCTGCACTCCCATAAATGTAATCCAAATGTTGAATGCTCACAACTGATCTCCTGTCTGCAGGGTGCCAGGAACAGTGCACGGCCTTGGCAGGAGCAGCAAGGACCACTTGATAAACGTGTGCTGTTTGTGAGCTGGCAGCCACTGCTGGTCACAGCCAGGACAAGGTTCCCTGGTGGCACTTACTGCAAGCCTTGAACAGGAGAACACACTTGGGAGTGAATCCAGAGCATTCACTGCATACCACAAAGTACGGCAATGAAGCAAGTGGCCAGTGCTGGCACGGTCTTGACTAACTCCTAGTAGGGAACTACCAAGTATCTTTTGGACAAAAACACCATTAGTGAAAAGTGATCAAGGAAAGGAAAGAGCAATGACAGCAGGAGCTCACCCAGCCTTCCACCGTATGCACTGAGGATTGGTAAGTACAAGTGAATAAACACAAAAGCTTTTGAATACCATTCACTTAAGGCTGGTAGGGAAGTGAACCAAAATGCCAGAATTCTGAATTCCTGGTTTCAGATAAGATCCATTATTCTTCATAAGTTGTTTCACTCTAAATAGCAGGTTACAATTTTGGACCAGGAAGATTTAATTCAGATTTAACTCAAAAATCCATTTTTCTTGTGTTGGTTTTCAACACAATAGATTTTAAAGCAATAAAATCAAATTGAGTGCTCCAACTGTAACTTAAGTTCACCAGGGTCTCTACCCTACACAGGTTTCATTAAAACAAGGCTGCTACTTTTCTTTAAAGAGAACAGGACAGTTATAACTATCCCTCTCTGGGTTTTCATACATCAGAGTTTTCATTCAATATCTTGACCTTTTATAATCCTACCCTTGATTGCAATAGCAATATCTAAACATAAGAAGGAGGAAAAGAAGAACTGAATTAATACACAAACCATCAGATCCTAGAATCTTACTGAAATGCACAAGCCTTTCAATGAATCAGAACAAGACCCCAAGTTTGGTCAGAAACACAAGAAAAAAGAATGCTAAATTTTGTCTGAGGGAAATAATACTAAACCACATGAAATCAAAATTCATTTTTCAATCAAAGTGTCTTTTACAGAAAAGAAAATAATTGTTGTTCACTTTTTAATATAGTCAGTTTGCATTTGAGCTCTCATGTTTACTAGAATTCAGAGCTGAAAAAGAAGGCAGTCTGTACAGGCAAGACAGCAATTGTTGTGCAAAACCAAAGCTTGTGAGCAGTTTTCTTGGTTTTGATGCACAATTCTCCCAGCTAAAGAGCTCATGTCCTGAAGTTCTGTAGCAAACTGTCAGTTCACTGAGAAACCCCAAATGAGCACGTACACCCTAATGAAAGGAGGTTTAATGCTTCGGAAGGTAAATGAAAATAAAAGGCTGCTGAGGTGAGCCCTGGTGGCATGGACCTGTATAAGAAGAGAGGTCTCAGAAGAAAAACTGAATTCCCAGCACTACAATATTCAGTGCTATTTGAATCAATGGTTACCCACAAAGACTTCACACAATACATGGAATAAATTTAAGTTAGAAATCCATATCCATTTGATTTAAACTAAGTACTTTGGGAGAGTAAAGCAGCCTCCCTTGACAGAATTTGTTTCATTAAGACTTTCCTAAGCTTTACACAGCACAGTAGGCTCAGTAATTTTATTTCCAAATGAGTTAAAACAGCTTCTGATCTGGTAGAGGCACTTAATTATGATCAGAAGGGCAAGAAACTAAAATATATGTACGTGTGCTGGGCAATTCATGTCATTTCAGCATAATTATTCTACCTCAGGGTCAGCTCAAGTTGCTCCCACAAAAGCTAACTTCCTCTGAAGGGCTATTTGTCATGGATGCTTGATTTTTAATCACCTCATCAGATCAACTGCTTCTCTGCCTATCCCTGACATCACTGGGAAGGTTTCAGGCCCCTTCTACTGAAGTTAGTTGTTAGCCAGCTCCATTCCAGCTGTGAGGCTGGAAGTTTCCTGAAAAGCAAACACATTTAACAGTGTTTCAGCTCATGCAGGAGAGTCCTTTCAAATACTTGCAAAAAATCCCACTAAGTAATATTAAAGAAAAAACACCTGTTTGATATGACACTCCTGAATTTTTTGACACACAGAATTTGGGCCTGAGCTCTGCAGCTGCCAGGAGGACAAGAAATCTGTTTTGTTTTGCTACACTGCAGAACATGCATTCCCAGTAAGGCTCTGGGGTCCCTTCTGTGTTACTGTTCAAAATGAACACACCTGCACAACAACTCTTCACAGAGAAAAGAGGAAAAAGAAGGAAGTTTAGTGTGTGACTTCAATATATATATATATATCATTGCAAAGGTGACCAGGGATTGGAGAATGAATTTCAACCTCTCTAACCCCACTGATAAAAACTAAAAATCTATCAAGTCTTGCTTCCTCTAGAGATAAATGCAAAACAATCATTGTTTATAAGAACGTGCATGAGAAACTCCACTACAAGAATGTAAAACATCAGAAGGCTTTGAAAAACATGCACAAATCAGGGTGACACTTTTGCACCTGGCCAAGGGAAATGCTGCAAGATAAATTCCCACCCAGTCACACCTGTGGAGTAACATTGCACAAAGGGCAGACTCATGGAACAGCCTGTGGACAAGATTCCTAAAAGTGATTTTGGACACACACTGGGAAGAAGTTCCCTGTGGGAATTGGCTCGCTGGGGACTGGACACTGAATACTCTTAAGGCAGTGCCTGCATTATCAAAAGGAGAAGTTTTAAATGTGTATTTCTAACTCATTCTGAAACAGCAGACGAGACAGCAACTTAAACCCCAAGGTTCTCTGCAGCCAGCCTGTCAAGACAACCCAAAGCACAAGGTTGGTGTGCTATCCACCCTTAGAATTACCCTGGAGGGTCTGGAGTGTCGTTACCTGAAACACTGCATTGAGGTACCAAACCTCACTAGTAACATACTGCTCTGTTAATAATAAATAGAAATAACATAATAATAACTAAGTAATAAAGAAATAGTAATAACATACAGCTCCGTTTCAGCTTTCCAGGTAGGTCATAATTTTTAATTACAGTATTTGTATTTAAGCTCTGCACACAACAAATAAGTTTCAGCTTTGCAGTACGTGCTGGACTACCTCTCAGTAACTTTGGAAAAAAAAAAAATAAACAAACCAAAACATCAGCCAGTTGTCTGCTTGTTCCCAGAAACAAGAAAACATCTATCAAGCCTTGGCACAAACAATTCTTATTTCTGTTTTATCTATTGATTTTCCTAAAAGCATCATTGAAACAATTCACAAGATTCATAATCCGCAAGGAAAGCGATTTAAGCCCACATCCGCAGAAAAATATTAATTTATAGAAAACAGTAATCTACCTAAAATCTCCTTAGGAAAACACTTCTGCAAATTCATGTCATAAGACTGTGCCTGAAAAGAATGGAAAAATGTATTATTCAGTTGTTTGTGCTTTGTAGGCGTAGAAATGAATGTGTAAAAGAAGAACAATAGGCACAAAGCCAGCAGGAAACATTATTGTAGGAACTGTCCCTCAGTGGCAAATCACAAATAGAAAGGCAGGATAGAGAAAAAAAATACATCCCCAAGCCCTCAGGTACAGCCTGTGCTTTCACACTGCCCTGCCCTTACAAGCAAAGCAGCACAGCAGAGGAGCCAAACACCAGGATCGTTCAGCAAGTCCAAGAGTTTGGAACATTGTCACTAATTCTGTTTGCTTCAGGGGCAAAAGCTCCATTTGCTTTATTTCCTTTGCCCTGAGCCTCAGGGACAGCGTGCCCAAGGTTTCTCCACACCACCACCGCCCTGCGGTTCTCATGCGCTGCCACAGCGACCCCAGCAAGTCCAAACTACCCTCATGCCTTCCTTCCAAGCTCTCCAGCACAGAAAAAACAGCATCTGCCCTACAGGCTGACACAGCAGGAACTTTTAAACCCCAATGTCCCACCTGGACGCCTGGGGTCTTGTTCCTGTTATTCAAAACTCCCTGTGGAGCTGACATGGCTGGCTCCTGTGGGCTGAGCCCCCTGTGCCCTGTGAGCAGCAGGCAGGAGCAGCTCCCTCAGCCCAAGGCTGCAATTGCTTCTGAACTCCCTGCCATCCACAGCCCTCCCTCAGGAGCACCCCAGTCCCCTCCACACACACAGCTTCTCATGGACTACACTTGGCTTGGAGAAAAACCGAAAGCCTCCTTTGGTTTTCCACTCTGTTCAGGATGTCAGGAAAATTACTCCACAAACACCAGAGGCCTTTGTCCTAAAAGGAGACAGAGGAGTCCTTTTACTTTATTCCAATAAAGGCAGAGGCCATGGGGCATTCCCCTGAGGTCTCTCAGGTTTTTGGAGGATGCAGCCTCCCTTTTATCCCAGTTTCCCTCCCTTTTATCCCAATTTCCCTCCTTTTTATCCCAACTTCCCAGCCACATTTCCCTCTCTCTTTCCTCTCTGGCTGAGGCACTTGAAGGTACAGACTTTCCAGAACACCTGATACCTGAGATTCCCCTCTAATGTATAACCCTCCCTTTTAATTTTTAATTCTGATGGAATTTATGGTTTCTCCCCATTGTTTCTTTCATCTTTCAATATCCAATTTCATTTATCATCAAACCTAAAGTTTGTTTGTAAGGCAGATATATTTTTTCCATTCATCAATCAGTGGAATCCTTCCCATTGTTTTTTTTATGTCTCAGTGCTAGTTTTATCTACCAGCAGCCCCACAGGTTGTGTGTAAACACAAATCCCTCATTCCTCTCAAGGTGAAAAAATCATCTTCAGCCCAACCAGAGCTGCTCCACCCCTGGAGCCCTCTTGTCCCCCTTGCTACAAAGATCCTTCACTGACTCCTCCTGGGCAGCCAGGGCTCCAGAAGAACACACAACAAAAGAACACATGGATGGTCAAAGGTATCCCACACGTTTCATCAGCTGTTGCCAACATTCTCTTCCTTTGTATGAGGTAAAAATACTATTGGATAATCCTGACCTTAAAGACAACTGTATTTAAAAACTTGAGATGGAGACTACTGCATGGAAATTATTTATCTTACCCCCTCTGCAGAATATTTTCACATCGTTTTTTGTTTCAGATGTTACCAAGGCCTCAGTCTGTCTCAGTGGTGGGGAGGAGAATAAATCTGCATGTGTTAAGGGCACAGGGAGCACGAACAGACACTTTGCAGGGCTGTATTCACTGCTCTCACTCCAGATTCACACATGGAACTCACTTTCTTTGGCAGAACTCAAGGGTTCTTGACACTGTTCAGGAGAGAAACAATCACAGGGAACTGTTTTAGCTGAATGGCTCTTGCAGGTATGTGTGTTCTGGAATAATGAGTGCAATGTTATGGTGCAAGAGAGAGACAGGACAAGAACAGATTCTTCAGATATGCTTGTAGTCTTGTTGGGAACAGATCTAGAATTTTATGTTTCATGAGGATGAAGGGACAGTGCTTGCACACCTGTGTTCTCCTGCCCATTTCTTTTTTCCTTCTGCCCTTTGCAACATAACATCAGCAGGGCTGCCAGAGGAGCCCATCAGTGAAATATCAATACAAATCCATGCAAAGAGTTCATGGAAATATTCAGGCTAACTGAAATGAACAACAAAAAAAGCCATAGGAATAAACCATTCCAGGCCAAACACTCAAGGCAGCCGTCACTGGCCCTAGTAGTTCTTGTCCTGGGGAAGTGCAGAGCCTCCCCTCAGCCTGATGTCACAGGCAAACACACGGGCCATCAAAAGGTAAAGAGGTCACAGAGGTGCCAGGGAAGAGCACAGACACCATCCAGCACAAAGTGTAAATTTTGTGCTGCATTAATCATAATTTCTTCCTCTTTTCAGATTAATGGATTGTAATTTATCTTACATGCTCCAGCTGGAACCCACAGACAGTTTTCATGAAGTTTTAGCTCGGAAAAAATTTTAAGGCACCAATATGATACAAACAGAAAAACAGTCTTCAAATAATCTGTTAATGCTGAATTACACTTTCTTTGTAGTAAGAAGAAGTTGAATGACATGAATGAAACTACAGAAATTAGGCTATTTAAACCATGAACTGAAAGAAGGAAGCTGGCAGGATATCAAGTAGCATCCAGGCTTCAATGTGAAAGACTCCTGTCCCCCACCCATCACAAAGGCTCCTCAGGCTATTTCAAACCATTTTAATCTGGTCTTGTATAAAATTACCTTCTAACAGAAGAATCAGAAAAGCACTACTTTGGCTTGCCTTCTCCCTTTGCAGGCTGACATCTGTATTTTCTTTGCCAAGGATGCTTATGTCCTCCTCAGATCTTTGTCTGTAGAAATCCCTTTAACTGCCAAAGCTTTGCTTTACTAAATTTTCATTCTAGAAAAAAACCAACAAAACAAGTTTTCTCTTAAAATGTTCCTAGTCAGCCTGCTCAGGACCCTAGACCAGGATACCTTTTCATCATTACAGGAATAACAGTTCAGTGTTCCCTAGTTGTGCCTTTGACTTTTTGCTGGATTTCAGGAACTGCTCAATCTGCCCACACCTGGATATATAGACTCTTCCAAGAGTAGAGTTTGGGGTTAAAGGATGTTTTTCTCACTTTTTCCTGAATAGGATTCTCATACTTCCCATTGCTATAATTACCCATTCACTGTGCAGTAGTAGTGCTGCCCATATTTCCCTTCCTCTACCCAAAAAGAGCACTGCAGCCACCTTTCTAATTAGATGCACATGCACTGAGCTATCCATCTTCCTCATTAACTTCACCAGTTATGGGGACCAAGACTTTGCCCATCTCTGTCATTCATAAAGTGACAACACCTTAAACACAGGCACAAGCATGAACTGTGGCAAATGCCTGCTTTCAGCCAGTTTCATAATACTCTGCTCTTTAATCTTTCATGTGATCATCTTTTCCATAATTGCATCCATTATAATTATATCCATCCTCCTACAGTCAATCCCTTACATCTGTGAGGAAAATGACAAGTCTTTCAGGAAAAGGAAAGAAGACAAGGAGATTTTCTATACTGGAGGTAGGCACGGTTCAGGAAGTCTACAACAGCACACAACATGCAATCAGAACCAATGCACCAACATCCCACTCAGTATTAGTATAGTGCCTTCAGTTTTAGCTTTCATATTTTACAGGTTCTGCACTGCATTAGTGTGTGACTCTGAACTCCATACAAAGGGTCAGCAAGCTCTCCTCACAGCTCAGGCACACACAACAATCCTTTGCCAGCCCCACAACCAAGGACACTGCTGCAGCTTCAGGCCCAAAAAGTGCAAACAACAGAGAACTGAGGAGAGCAATCTGTGAGGGTGGGACTGCAGAACCTGGGGCTGGAATTTGACAATGAGCCCCAATCTGGAAATGGACCAGAACTTACAAAAGTGTGAAAACTCGTGACCTGGGGCCCATCTTGGGCTCAGCTCTTGTACTGCCCCAGGTGTGTCCTTTGAGGGCCTTTTAATAAATCCCTGCTTTATTCCTTTAACTTTGTCCAGCCTCTGTTCTAGGGAGCCTCTCAAGGCATCAAGTAAGTCCCTAAGAAAGGTGAGGCTTCATCTCCACTCCTCTCCAACCTGTGTCACTGGAAATCTTCCTCTCATACTGTTGATTTTAGGGGTGTGTTGTTTTCTTGTGTTTTCTTGTGTTTGCTCCTGCTTTCTCCCACTTCCTAGCACAATTACACCTCATGGTCTCTGCTGTTCTCTCAATACCCGAATTCCTTTCAGAATTTCTTCACTCAAAAATCATTAGCAACGTCTCTGAAACTCAAATTAATTGAAATAGGTTTCTGCTCCAGCCCCACTCAAGCTCAGATCAGTCTTCTGTAAGAGAGACTTCTCTCAAACCTGGTTTTATTCATAGGGATTTGGCTGTGGGATACTATTGAAACTCTGCAGTGTCTCAAAATCCATTAAATCAGCAGATACAGCTGCTCTTCCACTGCTTCCACCAGAGAAGCAGTGAAGAGGAAGAGGAAAGAATCTCCTACAGAGTCACTGGGCTCCCACTTCCCATCTCCTGCTGCTCCTCTGGAAGGCCTGACCCAGGGAATGGCCCCTGCACCCTCCCAGCATTGAACCCAATGCTCCTCAAGCACCTTCCCAGCCTTGGCTTTGGTGTGAGACCCGAAACCTCTCTGCTGCCATCCGATTTGGAAAGTTCTGTGCTGCAGCTGAGCTCCTCTACCAGACTTCTCCACAACTCTGCAGCCCATGCCTTTGCTTGCTCTGCTCACACAAGTGCCATAAATCATCACCCACCACAGGCTGCTCAGATTAGTCATAAGGCAGCTACATCATAAGGGCTAATTGGCCCAATTAGCTGTTCTCAGTTGAGACTATTATCAGAAAAATCTTTGCTTGTTCTCATCTGTTTATGAGTTTGCAATGAATCAGCACATCTATTCCACAAAACATTTTTTTTGCCCTTGCTGATTCTGTATTCCCAAAGCATCTAGAGCAACTTGCATTAAGAGAATCTGCAGATTTCCCATTTCCATAGCTTTTCAGGAGCTGCCTCACAGTGTAATTTCACTGAATGAACCTTGTTTATCTTCAAACAGGAAACAGACACCATTTCCTAGCTTGTACTTTATACTAATTTAATTTATTCCATTAGCCGAGGAAAACTCTTGATTTTTTATCTCAGATCTGGGATGTATCACATGCTCACCAAAATGCCTGAAACTAAACAGAAATGGCAGTATTAAAACTGTGCAACACAGTTTTATCTCCAGCCATAGAGGCATTTAACTAGAGCCAATATGTGACAACACCAATGCATGGCCAGAACCATCATCTGTGAGCAGAGTTGTGCTTTATCAGAATAAAGAGCTCGAATGCTTGGCTCCACTGATTGAATTCAATATCCTCAAATCACATCTGGACTGCGTGCTCCAGGATGCCAAAGCACCCTGGTACTCCTGTTGTGCCCTCCCATCCCAAGCATTGCCATGTGGCTGCAGGAGATATTTGGGCCTTCCATCAGGAATCTCATCCCTGTTCCAACACTCTGGTGCTTCACATGGGCAAGGCAATAGGAAAGGACACTGCTGTCTGTGGCAAGGTCAAGTGTGATAGAGAAGTCCCTTTTATCATGATGGGTATTTATGGGAGGCTTCAAAGGATGCTCTTAATTTCCCACCCAAGTTTTGTGAGAGACCATCTGAGACAGAGCCCTCCTGAAGACTTGATGGCACTCCAGACCTGCACAAGTGCACTTCTGTGCAAGGAATCCAAAGAGACAGTGAGGAAAGATGTTTTACACACATGAAAGGTGAAGACACTGAGGCCACATCCTGGGTTTGAGCCCACCTCTGATGTAAATATCAGGCCCACAGCAGCATTCTTGTATCTATTGCTACCAGGCACCATGAACTTCATTTGCTTAAGTGTTGTCGTTATTTATGAACAGAAACACACAGACTTCAAATAAGTTCATCAGAAGGTTGAAAAAAGGAATTTTTATTAACAGAATGGAGCACTTTATATAAGGTACTTGCCTAAGTAAAAAGTGATTGGTGAATGGGAGCACCACCTTCCCTATTACCATTGGCTAAGTAAGAAAAACAATATATTCTATGTTATGAAAAACAAAGATGAAAAATACCACCTGTTGTTTTGAGAAAGAATATTGTTTAGAGAATATGTTTACACAATTTCTCTTGGGAAAGTGAGAAGCTTTCCCTAGGAAAGAAAGGATTCTGACAGGCCTTCAGCTATGAAGTTTCAGAGACACAGAATTGTCAGCCCCACTTAAGTGTCTGGTAGCTGCCCAGATCCATTTGAGTGCAAATACAGACAGTCAGAGCAGGATCTTCAGAAGCATTCCATATTCAGGGCTACTCACAGGATTATGAGAAGATGTCCAGTGCTTCAGAAGAAAAGCTGTGGGACTCCCACTGAGACAGAGCTGTACAAACACATCACAAATCAACTCTTGCTTCAACACTCAGGGTCACTAACTGGTCTCCTTCCAAAGCCAGTCTCATTTACATCACTTCCCGAGGTAGCCAGGGGCCAGCTGAAGCCCAACAGCCACACAACCAGAAACCTTCACCCACCAAACAGAGTCTCCCCCTCACCACAAGGCTCATGATTTGGACACTGCAATTCTGTGACTGGGACGGATGAACCTGCCAGTCTGGGAGGAAAAGCCTTCACTCAGACCTGCCAGCTCTGCACATTCCATATTTTCAGATAAGATTCCTAGCTTTCTGCCACTTGCCACTTATATGGGCAAGGAGCTTCTCCCAAAAGCTATCCCATCTCCTCTGCACCCTCAGTGATCTCCTATGTGCCCTCTGCCCACGCCAGAATGCAGGGTGAGGTGCCCTTACCCTGCACATCAATGCCAGACACAGGGGCTCCAACACAGGGCAAACCCAACCTCTCCTGTGGGTGGTACAAACCTGCTGATGCACACTATAGCCCAAAGAGAAGAGAGGCAAAACTAAAGCAAGGAAACTGTTAGAATCCCCTAGCAAACAGAACTAATTATTCTATGGAGAGCTTCCCAAGGATGTCAGGACATACACTCAGGGGACAAGGCATTGAGCAGTGGAAATGATCGGAGAGGAAGGAAAGCAAAACTGTGCACTGAAAAGCCTTGGACAGCAAGCAAGCTCTATCAACATGGCCTGAGGAAAAGCCAAAGAGGATAGCTTTTAAGTGAGCTTTCTTGAGTCCTGCTGTGTTCAGGGACACAGGCCTTTGTAAATTCTTCATAAATACATAGGGCTGCATCAAAGTCATGCTTAACTCACCAATTTCTCATCTTAAGTGGAACAACTGACAGAAAATGTCTCTTCCCAGCCTTTTTTCATTAGCTTCTGGGGTCAAGAGAGGCTACAACAATAATCACAGCCTCAGCAAGGAGATGATATCTTGTGTTAGAAGACACATTATTTGAATTGGGATTGAAGGGACAATGCTTTTTTAGCAGCAGCTAGACATAGGAGGAGCTGATTTTTCTCTCTTATTAAATATTGGAGGTTTCATCCTCTTTTGTTGATAACAGATAGATCCGTGCTCTGCATTTGTAACATTCTATATTCTGACATAGTCATGGGTGGGAGGGAGCCCTCTAGACTTAACCTGACTGGCACATCTAGAAGAGGACATTAAACTGAAAACAGAACCTTCCTCACGCTTTTTGTTAAAAAAAAAAAAAAAAAAAAAAAAATAAAAAAAAAAAAAATTGAAAATCCAGAACCAAAAGTCTTTACTTTTGAAATAAACAGTTTAGATACCAATACTATAAAGAGGATGGGGGTATAACTGTGAGCTCTGACTGTTTTCAGAGCTTTCCCCACTTAAAAAAATTTACTTGGAATTTTGTTTAACTTTGTAAGGAAGAATCTAAGCTATGCAAAGCAGATACACTGTACTCTGATGGATGTGGCACACACAGAGATGAGACAGTCCATTTAGCAAGAGAACTGAAACACTACTGAATGTTGCTGAGTGGAAGGAAAGAACTGAGTGCATGTGTCTGTGTGCATATCAGACACACAAAAGGAACCTTAAAAGAACTGCAGGTGCAGGGTTAAACTAAATTGAGCACAGGGATTGCCACAGCACTATTAATACTGGGTTGCACTATTAATATTGGGTTGGTTTAAAGCTCACCAACTGTGCCACCATGGCAAAAGTCTCTGAGGGTGGTGTTCTGGTTAGAGTGAGGGTTTTGGTACCCCTGATGGATTTCACCTTCCTCACCTAGCTGCTCAAGATAGCCTGGATTTTGTGATTTTTACTCAGGATAAATATTAATGAATAACCCAAAGAGAAACATATTAGGCCCCCTCACTCATTCTGACCCCAGAGAAGCATTTCATTCTGCAAGAGTCATGCAGAGTGAAAAAAAAGAAAAGGCTGATTCATCTGCAATGCAGCTCACCCCAAAGTGCTTGTATTTGCACTGTCACACTCTGTGCTGGCACTGCTAAGTTGCTGATTGCTATTTGAGCTAATTATTTAACTTTCAAAGGAAAGACTGTTCTTTACAAAGCACTGAAAGAAGAGTGGGAGGCATTATATCAGTCTCTTACACATCTCACACCGTGTATCATGAACCTCCATATTCTGAGATGTCTGAGGAGATTACATCTCTTCATGGCAAGCTGGATCTGCCCCAGAATGTGAGATTTGCAGGGAAGGCATCTTTGCTTTCTGCCCTCTGTTGTTAGTGTCCAAATGAAACCTAGCAAAGAAACACTATCTATTGGCAGGACTGAAAACTCCATGTATTCAAACTGTCCGACATTATTAAGTGTATGAATAAAATCATTTGAGATAGAATCAAATTCCCTGCTGTCAAAAAGGCTATTCATAGGCAACTGGAGAGAACTGCACTGTAACTCCAGATTCATGCAGCTTCAAATTGTCTCAATTGAGATGTTTAGATAACAGAGCCCCCTGAGCTTTTCTATTCAGCTCAATGTGCAGCAGAATGATGGCCGAAGGAAAACTCAACACACAAAGGATTGAGAGATGCTGTTTCTTCACAATACAGGGGAAGATGGAAAATGCCATCAGGTGGGAATGGCTTAGAATGTCTTGCCCTTGTCTTTACAGCTTGTGAGCAATCAAGCACGGCTGTGGGTATTCAATACTAAGTTTCATCAAAAGCACAAAGTGTGATTAGGCCACTAAAAAAAGCTGGCAAGTATCCAGGGTTTAATTACCATCATATCAGAGTTTTAAATGCTGATGAGAGCAAGTGTCAGACAAGAAGAATGGTGTGCAATACAGTACACCTTAGGGACTGCCTGTGCATGAGGCTGATGAGTGCCTGGCAGACCAACTACAGGAGGGAATTACAGAGGGTTTATACACTGAAGAAAAATGGAGCTATTACCTTACATGTGTTGCGGCCAGTATCTATTTCTATTTGTTATTTCATGTTTAATGTTCATATTGTTAAATGGTTCATTCTATGTTCCTCCGTTTTTCCCCCTGTTGGTTTCTTCTTACATTGTATCTTCCCCAGTTTGTACCCTATATGGACTTTCCCCACCTCCTATTCCAGTACCTTCCCTATCAATCATCCTAGCCCTACCCCTTGTTCCAGTACCTTCCCTGCCAGTCCTTCCTCCATCCAATCTTGGATGTGTTCCACCCCCTGGGCGTTCCTGGGTGTCACCCTTTACTCGATGCCCCATTGGGGCATGTGACTCCCTTCTCCTCCCCCCTTGCCCTATTAGCCCAGGGACCCTGGGGTAATCCCTCTACTCCTCCCCTGTGCTTCTGTCATTGATCAAGCAATTGTACCCCACTCTCCGTGTAACCCCATATAAAAACCCATGCACAGCAGTGCTCGGGGTCTCTTCCTGTGGTGTCCCCTTCGGCTGCATCATCCTCAATAAAGGAACTGCTGGAACTTCACCGAGGAGTGGCCTCCCCTTGCTCTTTCGCCTTGACCCTGTCGCGGTGGGTAGACATGATCACCGTCGAGTGCGCAGCTCATCAGGTTCCACTACTGGCACAGACGCTGCCGTAGCGGTTCCCCGCTCCAGATGCGGCGCCGGGGAGATCCGATCCCCCCCAAGCTAGCTGGACTCCGGTGAGCCGCGTCAACATGGATCCCAAACAAGAAAGCTGATAAAATAAGAATGTAAACCCCAAAAAACCCAGTTGGATTTATTATAACCAGGATACTTTCTTTCATTTGAAGGAAAAGATATGCCAGACTCCTTTTAGCAAATGTTCCCCCAATTACACCAGCCTTTAGGCTCAACGCTGCCTAACAGAGCTACCCAAATTCCAGTCCACATTCTTCTCACACTTACACATACAGAAAATCTGTATGATTTTCTGTATGATTTTTATGAATCTGATCTGAAAAGGACAAGATAGTACAGGACTTGTAATCATCTGTATTTTTTGCATATAGCAAAATATTTGCATACAGCTGGAAACACAGTGCATGCCATAGTCCAGTGGTGACAGATCAAGCTGGGCCTTGCTGTGCACTCTCCCAAAAATGTGTCTCTGTCCCAGACACAAAACCTTAAACCTCTTCCTACACCTGGTAGGAAGATCATATACAGGATATCAAAAACAAAACCAAGAAATATAAATAGGTCTTCTTAAGAGCAAGCCAAATATCTTCAACTGTAGACATTATCAGAGCCAGTTCACAGGTTTTATGTTGTACAATTCTTTATCTTTTAAGTAATTCTGCTTAAAATATCATCATCAAACTTTCAGTGTCCATTCAAAGGGACATTGCTCAACACAAGAGTCAAATAAAGAGGGTTTGCAAGACAATTTGGGCTAACTTTTGCAAGAACATCAATACTTAAAACCTTCAGTCTGATATTCGGTGCATCCCTTTCCGCTGCCACAAAACTTGAGAATATTGCACACAGCAGCCCAAAGAAAACAGACTTGATGAGATAGAGGAATAAATTTCTTCAAGGTGAGCAGAATAAGGATTGGCCATTGAAATAAGGGGCCCATAAATCTTAGTACCAGAGGAGATTACTCTTGGATATTTCAATAGCTGTGCAGAAGTTGCAAACAGGAGTTTTCTCCTGCGAGCATGGAATCATCCAGAACTGTGGAACACAGAATCCACATGGGAATAACTGCACCAGAGTGATTTTGGTCAGGCACAGCTTCAAAATCTGATTTCTGTTTAGCTGGCCTTAGTGTTTCCTGGAAGAAATATTGCAGTACCACTGCATATCCTCTTCCTGTAGAGTCACTCAATGATTGTCCAAAGGTGACACTTGAGGATTCAGTGGACGTGTGGCTGCTCTGTCATTTTTAAATCTGGTGATTTTTAATAGCAAAAGGACTGATTTCTCACTAGAGGAACCCCCGCAGACCAGCATCTCTTCAATGATTTTCATGATTTGAACGCCAGGTGTGTGCTAAGGATGGCAGGAGCCTCCCTTGGAATGGAGAATGCAAAATCCCTCCCTCTCAATTATCATAACTGAAATTAAGGGGCTCTCAGGCAAAGATATGGGAATAGGAATAACAACTCTTTAGTAGGGGAACTAAAATTAACAATAAAACCAAAACACATGCAGTATTACAAAGGAGAAAAACAAACAAACAAACCAAACCCACTGACAGAGTCAGAATGCAAGCTGATCCCCTGTGGGTCAGGGTGTTGGCGGCAGTCCCTTTAAGTGGTGACTGCAGTCCTTCTGGAGTGGCAGATGTGGCTCTGTTGAAGCAATGATCCTGTAGAAGGTGGAGTTTTGCACTGAAGGTCCAGTGGTGATAGATGGGTCTGGTGTTCCTCTGAGAATCGAGTGGAAAAGGCTGCTTGGTGTCCCAAATCTCAGATTTTTATCCAGGTAGAATGCTTGTCTCCTCCCCCTGGCTGGAGCATTTCCCAGTGGGATGATGGAATTCTCTCAGTGACACTCACTGGCCCATTAGCAGAAGATCTCTCCCTGGAGGGAGGATGGGTTGTGGCAGAGATAAGAAAACTGCCCCAGCAGGTTTATTGACAGTTGGCCATTGACAGACAATTACACCACCCCCACACCCCAGTTTCATCAGATGGTGGCAGAATCCACAGTTTTGGTTCCGTTTTGCACTGCAACCCATGACACTGATACAACACAACAGACAGAAGGTGCCATGGGGCCACAGACCCTCCCTACACCACAACTCCTTCCTTTCATCTTCCAGACTAGATGAGACCTAACCATACACAAGTACTTACAGCCAGGACCCTGAACTCCTCAGAGTTCCTCAGCCCTGCGCCTGGGCCTGTCAAAGTCCCCAACTAAGGCCAAAATAAATCAATACATTTGACAATTTGTTCAACATTTGATCCAAATTTTGCTTCTTCTAGATTGTTTTGAGCAACCGAGCAACTTTTGGCTTGAAATGGGTCAGCGAAGCCAGCAGAGCTCCTGGCCCTCCCTATGGGCAGGGGGTTTAGTACAGCACAATTTGTCTCTTGTCAAGGAGATTTATTTTCCTGCTGTGAAGTGCTGACATAAGTACTCATGGATGAAATACAGGAAGAGATCCCATACTCCTCTTTAGCACCTTTGCAAAAGTCTTTTTCATCTACCATTCTCTATGCAGGGGAGCATAAGGAGCATTTTTGCCTCCTAATACGTGCTCTGCTGATGCAGCATCTCCTGCCCTGCAAGCACCCCAGCAAAGCTGCTCTTTGTATCTTTAGCCAAACCACTTCCTATCACAGCATACCACAGTTAAAACCCCAATCCCTCATTAAGGAACCCATTAAGGAGTTTTAATGGCACAGATTTTGGTCATGTCTCTTTGTACTTTAATCACAAAACTCCCTGGTATTGTCCTAGAACAACTGAGAGCAGGGGAATGAGGGAAACCCTCATCCCAGTAGGTGGAGTTACTTCTTCCATGTTAGGAAGTAAATAAGAAGGATGAAGAGCTCCATGTTCGTAAATAAGAAGGATGAAGAGCTCCATGTTCAAAGAGAAATATTAACCAACAACTCTCTAAAAGACACATGTTTCAGTAGAGTAAATTCTACACATCTCCTTCATGTGTCTGTTTAATCCTTTCCCCTCCACCCACTTCATGAGATTACAGGTAAGTTCCTCCATCCTGTTTGCTTCTTCCCTTGGTACTGGTAACAGAACTTTCAGGATTGTTTCTCCTGTGCAAATTTTTTATGGGTATGGTATGATTGTGCCCCCCCATCTACCTTCTTTGGTAATTATAAAGGAGGAATATATCATCCCTCTCTTTCATGCACCAGTGATCCTTATCCACGAATGTTCTCCTTCCCCATATGGCAGAGAGCCAGCAATTTGTCATGTCACAGTGTTCAGGGAATTCTTCCTCAGCTGCTAAGAAATTATCAGTCTGTTTTCATTTCCCTTGAGCCTTTAGGAAGAGATAACTTAAACTTTTAACTTCTGATTAATGTTGCTTCCTTCAACGGAAGGTACAAAAACACAGAAAAAAATAGTAAGTCTGCAACAAAGGATAGGATTTATCAATTATTTAAGCACTATCCACACATGAAAGATTCAATGAGACTCAATGTCTTTTTGTCCCCATGGAACATCCCTGTTATGAAAGCACCAGAGATGTAAATTAAGTCTCTACCTGCTCCATGAAGTGACTTAATTTTGGTGAGTTTTTGGACTCACCTCAAATTACGTCTTCAAACTTAATCTTGGGTGCCACAGGTTAAAACCAACAGGAGGTTATCAAAGGCTGAGATGTACCCTCTCATGCTCACATGAGGTGAGGTCCTACACTGGCCCCTCTCATACTTGCAGAGACGTGCATGTGGGTTTTTTATGTGTTTGTAGAGGGCTTGGACCAAATGTAACTCAGAAGGCAGCAGCTCACTGGGATGGTTGTCAGTTCCATCACTGATGGAACCCAGAATGCAGAGAATATTCCTCTGCATGTTTTGAAGGATCCAAACCCTCTGACAGACACTGCTTTTAACCTTTGTCCATGGAAAGGGCTGCCTAGGCTCTGGGATGAAACAGAACTTTCAAGAATGTCAATTAGATAGTAGCACAATATGGAATTTATCACAGGGTGAGAAAACTAGATTTTTGGGTTTGCTAGAATGGTAAGGAGATGAAGACAAGCTGAGGATCCTTGTGGTTTTCAGGCTTCTTCCTCCTTCTTAATCTCCTCAATATTCTGCAGTGTTGGGGACACAACATTGGGCACAATTTGCCACAGTGTAGTGTTACATATATAGAAATTTAGTTGGTTGTTGGTAGAAAAGTAGGAATAATGACTGTTCTTGGTGATAATTGGGTGAATTATCTTTAAGAGAACCTTGGTTCTGTGTGTTTGAGGCTTTTTGGTGCCTTTTCACCCTACACCAAGCTGGTGTAAAGCCTGGTGTAAAGAAATTGCTGATAAGAAAATAATAAATAACCTGGAGAATGAGAACAACCAGGAGTCCAGTTTGCCTTCTTCTTAACAAGGACTCATGAAAAGGCCTCCCCTGTCAGGGGAGAGACTTGTGAGAGTGAAGAACTCATACACATCACCTCCACCCCTCCAGGGGACTGTAGGAACATCCAACATTAACCAGGGTCACTGTGGCTGAGACAGACACCAAACAGAGTAGCTGCAAACAGCTCAGCTCCCAAGCCAGGACCGGGCTTTAGGCTATCTCAGGATTGTTCTGAGACTGAATTTTGAGTAAAAGATATTATAAAGGCAGATGAAGGCAAAACCAACTAGTCAGTGGAGAAGAGGATTTAAGGCAGGAGTTCTGAAAGAACTAAGAATGAAAGGTTTCTGACTCTCAGCTGTGATATGTAGCCTCTTCATCAAAATCACCTTGATGCTGGAGGTGGAGATGTGACTCCTGGAAAAATCAAGGAAACTAGGGACAGTAAGCCAAATGATTCCAAGGCAAATAGATACAGCATAAAGAAATCATTTTGTGATATACAAACAAGTGTAGCATTTGGGGATAAAAACAAACATAGTTTCATAGATGGAAATCAAGTTTTGCAGTCCTACTGAAATTCCCTGAACAGGTCAAGAAGAAAAGCAAAATCAAGTTCCTACTGCACACCTGGACTTTACAAAAGCACTCAGTGAGGTTCACCTAGCAGCAGCTTTTAAGGAAATTGAGCAGCTACATAATCAGAAGCAAGGGTCTCATAGATAAATAATTAGTAGATAGATACTTAATAGATAGTTAATTGCCCAAGAGACAGAAAAATGAGCAGGAACCAGTTATTTTTTGTAGCAGGGACATCACCAGGAGTTTTCCAAAAGAACAGAGGCTGATATGTCCAGGTCCTTCAAAATTTTATAGAAGTACTGCAAAGGAATGTGAACAACACAGTTTGCCCATACTAAGTTGCTCCAGATGGTAAATAAGACATCATCTTGCACAACTGTGGAATAACATTGCAGCGCAGACTTGACAGGGCTAAAAAGCTGACAGATGAAATTCAATGTAATAAATGTGAAATTCGTGGTAATAAACAAAAAACTCACTGAGTGCAGGTTATAACCTTCCTGCCAGCAAGAAGGATAAGTTTAACTTTGGCTTAAGCTTCCTGTGAGAAATCAGACTGGCAGAAAAACCCAGAGCTGGAGTTGTCACCTTCCCCTGGAAGTCATCTTCTAGAAAAACTGATATGTTAAACACTTGGAAACTGCTGGAAATACTCCTTGGATACACATATACTGCTAGAGTTGGAGACCTACACTGCATGTTGGACAACAGGCAGTCTGCACCCAGGCCAGGAAAATGGAAATGGTTCCTTCCTGCACTTTATTAGCAGTCAGGGAAGTGAGAACCATCCAGGGAACTGAACTTGGCTGATGGGTTGTTGTGATTTGAATGAGAGGTGTCTGCTAAGGGAGGCAGGAGCCTCCCTTGGAATGGAGAATTTAAACCCCCTACCTCTCAATTATTATAACTTTGAAATTAAGGGGCTCTCAGGCAAAGATATGGGAATAGGAATAGCAGTTCGTTATTAGGGGAACTAAAATTAACAATAAAACCAAAACACATGCAGTATTACAAAGGAGAAAAACAAACAAACAAACAAACCAAATCACACCAAAGCCACTGACAGAGTCAGAATGCAAGCTGACCCCCTGTGGGTCAGGATGTTGGCAGCAGTCCCTTTAACTGGTGACTGCAGTCCTTCTGGAGTGGCAGATGTGGCTCTGTTGAAGCGATGATCCTGTAGAAAGGTGGAGTTTTGCACTGAAGGTCCAGTGGTGAGAGATGGGTCTGGTGTTCCTCTGAGAATCGAGTAGAAAAGGCTGCTTGGTGTCCTAAATCTCAGACTTTTATCTAGGTAGGAATGCTTGTCTCCTCCCCCTGGATGGAGTATTTCCCAATGGAATGATGTCCTTTGATCAGTGAATCTCAATGGCCCATTAGCAGAAGATCTCTCCCTGGAGGGAGGATGGGTGTGGAAGAGAGAAGTAAACTGCCCCAGCAGGTTTATTGACAGTTGGCCATTGACAGACAATTACACCACCCCACACCCCAGTTTCATCAGATGGTGACAGAATACAGAATTTGGGTTCTATTTTGCACTGCAACCCATGATGTGAGTTCAAGGTCCTGCTCAGGCACATCAGGCAGGTTGAAAGAAATAGTTATTTGATGTTTGAGACACAACACACCATCTCCTGCTACTACTCAGGTGAGTAAAGAGCTGCAGAATTAAGCTCTAGAGGGAAAATAAAACCCCAGAAATTGGCCTATCAGTTACCCCTGATTTTCCACATTAATTCTCTAAGCCCCCAGGTGGCAATGCCCCTCCCTGATACACAGTTGCTGCTTTCACACAGTCAAGCTCTATAGGAGTGACCACAGTTTGACCCTGGAATACTCTTCCCCATTTGCAGTCTCAATTGCAAACACATGGCAAGCATCTCCTTTTGCTTTTAATTAGTAGGTTTCTCACTTTTGGGAGGCCATTTGGGTGTTCTCAAATTAAAAAGCTGTGCATATCACTACCTCTGAGGTGGCCTGGAATTAATTTTGGTGGTATGTAAGTATAATATATAAAATATATACTATGTAATATTGTTATAATGTTATATATAATAATACATATTGCAGGTATAAGTCCTGTAATGGAATAGGAGGGTTTCACAGTTTTTTCAGAGATAGGAATTTGCTGAGCAGAGTGCACATATGCATCCGATGTTACCTTCTCATGAAAAACTGATGATTTTCCCCCCCTTTTCATCATATGTAATTGCTATAATTAAAGCAAGAGAAGTGCAAGATTCCAGGACTGAAGCTATGGTTAAGTGTCTGTGTTAAATTGCCTGATCTCCCTGCACTCAGAACTGCCTGTGTGTGCTCATTCCATTAAAGGCTCCTCTGCAGAGGGAAGCAGGTTTCCTTGTCATCTGTCTGGCTGCAAGCCAGCCATGAGATGGAGCAACCTTCCTCTGGAACTTGGTAAGAGTTGAAGTGCAAGCTTCTGCAGATAGTTTTACCACTAATCAACTTCAGGAGGGGAAACATTGCTGTGTGAGAATTTCCAGTGGGTTGAAAATGCATCATTTAGGAGAAGTTTGCTAAGGTGAGTTATCGTAGATAGGATGCTGAACTACCCCTCGAGTCTGCCTCTTTCTCCACAGAAGGATTCTCAGGTTTTATAAAAATATTTTTTGTGACATTTTTCTTTTTCACGTTGCACCAAGAAACCCAAGAATTGTACAAAAGTATTTTTTCTCTTCCAGCCAGAAACTGAAGAAATGGTCATGAGCCGTCTCTTCTGCTTTTTCACTGATTGTTTATTCTTTCTTTTCTATAACATTTTTTCTCCTGACCAGCAGAGCTCTGTTCTGCAGGTCAGTTTCAGGCACTCTCTCCACCTTTAGGGTGGTGTGTACATTTTATATTAAAACCCAGGTAATCAGTATTGACAATAATTTTCCAATAACTATTACTCATGTTAGAAAGTTAGTCTCTACTCTAAACCAACCAGAACATGCCACCTTCACAGCAGAAAATGGAGAAGATGAACAAGAAGGAAGAAACCTAGAAACCACGAGATCTCTTCCATCTTATCTTCCCTGCTTTCCATTCTAGAAACCCCATACATCTAAAATTCTCACCCTGTGATAATCTACACACTATGCTACTATCTAATACACATTCTTGAAAATTCTGCTTCATTCCAGAGCTTAAAAAGCCCTTTTTCCATGAACAAAGGTTAAAAATATTGTTATCAGAGATTTTAAAATCCCTTAAACATGCAAAGAAATATTTCTCAGAATTTCTAATTCCCACAAAGGACAAAAACCTTTAGGCTCAAGGCTGAGGACTCAGACTGAGCAGTCTGGGTCAGTGCTGATGCTGTGACACTGCCCAGAATGCCTCGTGCTTGGAGTGACACATCCTATGAGTGTTCTGCTGCTGAGAGGGGACAGGGCACATGGGTTCAGATGGTCCAAGGCTGCTTCTCACCAGGTCTTTCTTTCTTCCTCCATATTTACTTTTGCCATTCTTTGAGCAAGCATGGCTGATCATTCTTTTTACACTGGCCTTGTATGTTTGTTCCAGGGTGAGGATGGATGGAATGAGCTTTCTGCCTCTGAGCTGCCCAGAACTGGATGTTCCATCTCAGGCTCCCCATTGTGCTGCCACAGGTGTACATTTAACAATACAGCCAGAGAGGAAATAAAGCACAGGGGCATTTCAACAGAAATGTATTTCAGCACTCCTTAGAGAAGACCAAGGCATAACAAGATCCCTATACCCCTTTAAACTCATTACTAATACCAAACTCATTGGCAAACTTGTTAGTGGAGTTGCCAATTGCTAAATGAGCCTGTGCTGTTAGAAAAATTCCAACATAAGACCCCCCACCCAAACCACTATAATTTTTTGTAAATGTATAATGGGTTTGAAGGTAGTCTGTAAAGTGTCCCCCTTTTCCAGGATTAGAAAATAGTTCTCAGGATACCTTTGTCAAAGATTTAGCCTTGAATTTCAAAGCCTTATTTTTTCCCTTCCCAAGGAAATTACCCAGAGTTAATACATCAAATAAATATGTAAATAAAGAGAGTTCAACAGTAGATCTTAAATTGAGCTGTCTATAAAGTACAAAAAGGTTCAGGCTCCACAGTTTCTGTTCCAGTACTCTTGGATACACTGCTCCGCTGGATTTAGATCCAGACCAGGTATGCCCCACAGCCAACACCTCTGCTCATCTCTGCCCTAACATCTCACAGCTCTGGGGTCTCTTCTCACAACTCACTCGTTTTGTAACCAACAACACTCCCCCAAGTTCTGTGGTATATTAGATCTAAGTCAGGCAATGGAATAAGACAGAGAAGGAAATGGACCTGGCATACCCAGGGAGAATATTTAAACTCAAAATAATTATACTTAAACCATATTGGCAGCCAGAGCTGATGCAATTAAAATAAGGTTTATTTTGCCCATTAAGCAACCTGCTCTTTATTTTCATTGCAGGAAACCACCTACTCTGAACATTAATAAAGCCTTCCAGCTACTGGCCTGGCTGGAAACCAACAGCCAGCCAACCTCCACAAGCACTGAACGCTTGGTTCAACATAGTTTAAACAGATTTGCTCAGAGTACTTCTGGTACCCTGCAGACAGACAAGTTGAAGACAGACAGGGCATTATCACAGGAAGCAGGATCTCCAAACAAGTGTTTGTTTCTGGGAACTTACAAGAAGCTGTGGCAGTTCCATAGGTCACTGCCTGCCTGAATGAATTCCTTGGGCTGTGCTGCTGCACACAGAAAATACCTAAGAAAAAGCACTCAATAATGCCAGTAATCTTTGAAGACCAGAAGCAGCTAGAGAAGACAGCAAATTTTGACTTGAAATGCTT
The DNA here is from genome assembly GCA_018697195.1 of Certhia americana. Taxonomy (NCBI): domain Eukaryota; kingdom Metazoa; phylum Chordata; class Aves; order Passeriformes; family Certhiidae; genus Certhia; species Certhia americana. The sequence continues at coordinate 23,852,392 of CM031865.1, forward strand.
GCAAGACCTCCAGATTCTATGTGGCTCAGACATGCAGACCTGCCTAGACAGACAGAAAGAACAGGTCTGGTTATACAATTCTGTTGTTCAACAAAGGGCAAAATGAAAAATACAAAATCAAACTCGAAATGTACAAGTGTTATGTCATGTTGATTTTGAAGCATTCAAAAATAAGCACCCGAAGAGATGCTATGTCCTTATTTCAGACAAGGTTTGCCATACTTGCATCATCACTGAGCAGCTACAGCTCTAGAAACAGCAGGTCTGCTTCCCAAGACAGTTTTTAGGATGTCATTTCAATAAACTACTGTACTACCTTCTATCCATTTCTCAAACAAGGAGATCTGAGCAAGCCTGTGCTCTGTTTGTGATGGGCTTTGGGAAACCTGGCACCAAATGGAACCTGAGTTCTGTAGCTCACTTTCAAGGGTACAAAAAGAGCTTCACGGCCAGGAGCTTCCCTCCAGGGTGTGACTGCAGAGCCTTTGGGACCCCTCAGTTTGGGAAGGACCTTGAGACTCTGGAGCACATCCAGAGGAGGGAACGAGGCTGGAGAGGGGCTGGGGACACAAACCCTGTGAGGAATGGCTGAGGCAGCTGGGGGTGTTCAGCCTGGACAAAAGGAGACTCAGGGGTGACCTCATCACTCTCTACAACTCCCTGACAGGGGCTGTGCTCAGGTGGGGTTGGTCTCTTTCTCCAGGCAGCACTGAGAGAAACAGAGGGGACAGGCTCAAGCTGTGCCAAGGGAAATACAGGCTGGATATTAGGAAGAAGTTTTTCACAGAAAGAGTGATGAAGTACTGGAATGGTCTGCCCAGGGAGGTGGTGGAGTCACCATCCCTGGATGTGTTCAGAAAGAGATTAGATGTGGCACTTGGTGCCATGGTCTAGTTGAGCTGTTGGGGCTGGGTTGGAGTCGATGATCTTGGAGGTCCCTTCCAACCAGTGAGTCTGTGAATTCTGTGAATTCCACTGCTCCTGTCTGTCCCTTGAGACACTCCTGAGACCTCCTCACACGCACACTCCACAGCTGCCTCCCTCTGAGTGTCTGTGCCACAGCACTACCCCCATTTCTTCACACTCCCCTTGGCTGCCCCTGTGGAAAAGCAAACCCAGCCCAGCAGAAGAAAGGGGGGCACCCAGAGCTGCAGCCCCTGACACCAACCTCCAGCCCTACAAAGGGCACAGCTGGAGTGCTTGGAGGCACTGGGCAGACAGTTTGGCGTGGATGCCTCCCCACCAGCCTTTCCCCTGGGACACCCTCTGCCTCCCAGGTGAGCCAGAGCTGCTCCTCCTGGAAGGCTCTGCATACATACACCCTCAGCAGTGCCAGATCCAGAACTCTCTTCCTGCCTTAAGCCGTGGCCAGCAGACCTAAAGGGCTCAGCCAGGGCAAGGAGGCAGCTCTGCATCCCTGCAGGAGTGCTGCTCACCTGTGCTGGGGGCTTGGCAGGACTGGGGTTCCCCACACCTGCCTGCCCTCCCTGGAGCCAGCAGCTGCCTCTCCCCTGCTGCCCCCCTCTTCTTGGGAGGGACTGGGCAGTACTAAACCCAGAAATCCTGAAGGGATCAAAATAACCTCAACATTTCTGCCTAAGCCCAACAAACACCCCTTCAGCTCACTGCCATCAGATTAGCATCGTGCCCTATAAACAACTTCTCAACACAGAAAAAGCAGTTTCCCTGAACAGTGTGCAGCACCACAGATAACTAACATAAAAAATGTCCTGCAATGCAGGAACTGAATAACAAAATAATCAGTTTTTCCACTCAGATGCTTTCTAATATTGCTTCTGCTTTTTTTTTTTTTTGTGAGATGTGGTGTTCATAATAAATAATTTCAAGACTTAATGTTCACTGGCTCCTTTGTCACCCGCAACTCTTGAGCTGCCAAATGAAAAATATCTCGTTTTTTGGTATTCTCTAGAAGAACCATATATTTGTCAACAATTTTATAGCTCTTAGTAGTACTCCATGAATATCATCAGTGCTGGATCCTCTCTCAAAGGCCTACTATATAAAAAAATAATTTAAGCAGCAAGTCTGATGATTCCCTTTTTCTCTTTATTACAGCAGCACTACTGTGCTGTTATCATTATGGGTCTGGCAGCATTTTTATTAGAAACTGCTACTCCAGGGGTTTATAACTCGGCAGTAAAAATTCACTCCAGAATGAAACTTGTCATGCAAGAGAGCTCTTATTTAGGCCCAAATGTCAGAAAATTATATTTATACATTTTTAAAGTTATTTTAAAGCACATTCAGTTGTTCAGACAATTGGACTACAACAATGGCTGTAATTTGAGCCCTAGCACTGCAAAAAGAACTTGCTGAATGTGACATTCAGAAATCATTTCCTAAACCTTGTGGGCACCATGTGACTACCAAGCTAAAATCTATGTATGTCCCTTTAGAAGGAGTGCTTAAGACAGGCAGTGTACTATTAACAGTACTTAAATCTCTCACAAAGTTCAGTTTCTGTCTACTCAGAGGTAAACCCAATCCTTCATATCACTCTGGCTATATCAAAAACAACACTTAATACAATTTCACACTGTTCAGAGTTCCAGAGCCTCTTAGGGACTTCAGCACTCAGCTTTTACTGCATTTCAGAGCGTGCTTCAGCAGATGCCAAATTTTTAGCTCCCCTACAATCCCTAGCCAAAGATATCCAAACAAATATTTTCAGAGTGCTACAGAAAGCAGGGACAAATCTTCCATGACCTTGAATCATTCCATGTCTTCTTTATTCTTCTTCACAAAACAGGGAAAGAAGGCAGCTAATTGCAAGAAATACAATGAGCTATTCTTTTTTGAGTGCTCCAGTTATCATATTAAAATGTTAGAAATACTTAAGGTATGACCAGCAATAAAATCCCACTGCCAGAAGCATCTGCAGTACAGGAGGAGATGAGACAAGACCTAACGTGATTTTTGGCTGTGCTATACAGAGCTACATCCTGGAGATTCAACACAAAACACCAGTTCAACCAAGTTTTGGGGTTTGAAGGGTAATGGGAGAATTTGCTTCTTAAAAGGTGCCTGATTCTAAAACATGGTTAATTAAATTAATTCCCATAAACCCTCCAGGAAAGTTTTTTTGTTCATTTAAAAAAGATCAATTTATAGAGTAGCAACATTTGTGAATTCATTCTCCTTATTGCTCATTAGACCAAAGTCTGGTCATTTCAAGTGGAAGGGAGCTTTGAGCAAATGATCACTTTTTTCAGAACAGTTCCTGATTTGCCTTTAACCAAGGCTGTCTCCTATGCAGCTGTAACCTACAGTAACTGTTGTCTGATAAGAGCCTTTTAACTGAAATTGCCCCCATTAGAGATGTAATAAAATCAGATTAGAAGATGAAGAGGCTGACTTTATGGTTCATCCCTCACTCCCCCCTCTTTAGGGTGAGATTTCTATCATTTGTTGTACTTTGTAACACATTAAAATATGCAAAATCAGAGGTTTTTGTGCTGGCTCCCATAGAATAAGGCAAAACCTCTGCAAGCAGACAGTGAGTGAAGGAGCAGCCTTGCTGCCATGGAACAAAAATAGTTCAGGGACATAATGCAGCACCCAGAACATTAGAGGCAAGAAGGCTGGAGGCAGCATTTATCTGAGGGAACACTGATAAAGTGAAACATTCATTTTTAAAATTCAGAACATCAAATAAGTCAGAGGAAGGCAGAATTTCAACAGCTTTCCTGTTGTGTTACTACTTTTACACAGACTTGAAAGGCACTATCTGAGAGCTGAGAGGGTTCCTTTGACTCCAGAGTGCTACTGGGATGGTCAGGAATCGCATTTCTGGCTGAATTTGTAAGTCACTACATACAAGTTAAGTTATTGGCATTAATTTTATTGGCAAATGGGTCTCCTGCCAGTGGTTACAATTATTGTGGTACCTCTGTTACTTCCAGTTTAGCATTTCAGTAACTCTAACATGGGAAGTTCAAGAACATCATTAAAGCCCTCCCATTTCTTTCCAGGATCAGTTTTGTGGCTTTCTTGTTTCAGCATTTATGTCAAACAAAGCACTGATGTGGTTTCCTGACTTCCGGAGCACTTCAATTAGCACCAGATCATAACACAACCTCTGCTGGGAGGATGGGCAGTTTTCCTGAGAGACTGCAACAGCACATGGAGGAGACCAAACATAAAAAACAGAAAAAATAATGCAGACCACAGCTCTGCTCTTGAGTCACATGAAAACTTTAAAGAATGAAGCACTTCTCTTACAAAGAAGGTAAGGGCATGTTCTAGCTTTAGGTGTGTGCGTAAAACTCACTGGCATTGACTTAATTGCTGGATTTAACAGGATTGACTTCAGTATATACTTCAATATTTTACTGAACTGGGAATTTTACAGATCTCATTTAACACAAAAAGGTTTTAGCAACGAGTCAGGTGCATAGTACTTATGATCTTCTGAAACTTTTACCTACTGATGGGGAATTAACAAAAATGAGCTTTAGATTACCACAAGCCTGAATCCACTTCCATTGAAAATTCAACTCTTAATGAACCCACACAACTCCCCACTTTGACAATGACTTTCATATTCCAGTTTGGCAGCTGGAAACACATTCTAAAGATCTTCTACATCCCCACAGTCTGCAAAACTTGTTAATGCATGGGTGGTATCTTAACAGATGTTACAAAGAAGCACTGTCTCAAAACACTTCAAAAACCCAAACTGATTTGCTGCAAATGCTGCAGATTAGAAACAAGGCTCAGATAAATGTTCAAACCCACCGTTGTCCTTACTGAAACAATTGTCTCCTCAAAATTACCCAGACTAGGTGGTCTGCAGTCAAACTGTCAAGTGTCTCACCACCTCTGCATGTCTTGGGGGGTTTGCCTTTTAATCCATGAAATAGTTCTGCACTCTGAGGCTGCTGAGATGTAATTTTTGTTCCTCCTGTCCTGTAAATTGAACAAACACTTCCCAGGCAAACACTCAGTTTCCCTGAGTAAATGCTCTCACTGCACCAGTTCAAGCCCTGCTCAGCCACAGCACTGCTGCTGCTCTGCCATTTCAGGCAACTTAAAGCACTGCAATAAAAAGGAGGAAAACATGCCAACTGCTCCCAGTCACTGGGAGTCACTGGGCACTGACATCTGGCTGTAACCCTTTGGCACAGACTGATTTCCACTGACCCTTTCACCCTGCAATGGCTGCACCTGGCTGGGGCACTTCCAGCGGTCCCATTGCCTGTGGTTCAGGTATTTATTTGGTTCTTGTTGGAGTTCTTCACTCCCACAAGTCTGACAGGGGAGGTCTTTTAAAAAGTCCTTGCTAAGTAAAAAAGCAAACTGGACTCCTGGTTGTTCTTGTTCTCCAGGTTGTTCATTATTTTCTTTTCAGCAATTTCTTTACACCAGCTCGGCCTGAGGGAGAAAAGGCACCAAAACGCCTCCAACACACAGAATCAAGCTTCTCTTAAAGATAATTCACCCAATTATCACCAAGAGCAGACATTATTTCTACTTTTCTACCAATAACCAACTAATTTCAATTCACATGACACTGCAGAAAATTCTGCCCAATGGTCCTGTGTCCCCAGCACTGCAGAATGTGGAGGAGATGGAGGAGGAAGAAGCTTGAAAACCACAAGGATCCTCCAGCATGTCTTCATCTCCTTACCATGCTAACAACCCCAACAATCTCAATTTCTCACCCTGTGATAAATCCCATATTATGCCACTATCTAATTTACATTCTTGAAAGTTCTATTTCATCCCAGAGCCTAGGGAGCCCTTTCCATGAATGAAGGTTAAAGGTAGTATTTGTCAGAGGGTTTGGATGCCTTAAAACATGCAGAGGAATATTCTCTGCATTCTGGGTTCCAACAATTCTGTCTGTGGCTCTGCCTCAACTAAGCAATGGTTCCCTGCTTCTTTTGCTCTAAGACAGTGATAGGAAAAAGTGAGCTAAAAAGAAACTCTAAAGGCAGTGTCATTAAATATCAGTGGTGTTGGCAACATGCTCCTAGATATTATATTCCTTCCTAACTCAGGATGAGTGTTTTGGAAGAAAATAAAATGCAAATAAGGCTGCCAGTACAGAGTGATTTCAACAGGCCCACAAAATGTTCTTGGCTGGAACAGAGAGAAATCCCCCAGTGCTCAGCAGCCCTAAATCAGACAAAACTCCATTTCACTTCTCTGGGCAGACAGCCAGAGAGAAGGGTGCACACTGAAATCCATCCTGGGGCAGGTAATGCCCCAGAGGAGCCTGCCCAGCCCTGTCAGTGTTTCCCCTGGGCTCTGCAGTAGATCCAGAGGGGATGGGTGGGGAAAGCTCTGCAGCTGTATCTTGGGTTTTGCTGATTTTGTGGCTCCCAATATTAGAAAGTCTTTTCCTCCCAGGCCTGCAACCGTAGATGAGGTCGAGATTCGTCGGTTCTGCCTTTCAACGTTGTTTATTTTTCCTGATCTATTCCATTCTTTTTCTGACCTGCTGAGTTCTGTTCTGCAGGTCAGGTTGAGGCACAATCCCAGCCCTCAGGGTGGTGTTGACTTTTTATACTAAGAATTACGTGTACTTTATTTACAATAATTTTCCAATCCCTATCACCTCTGTTAGTCTGTCTATAAACCAATTACAAACATCACAGCAGAAGATGGAGGGCAAGAAGAGGAAGAAGAAGAAGGACAGGACACACCCAGCTTCCTCCATCTTATCTCTTGAACCCCCATTCTAAAACCCAAAAATTTTACTTTTTCACCCTGTGACAAATTAACTATCACTCTATTCAAATTCTCATGGTCTGTAAATCCTCACACAGAGATGGTAATTTCTCCCAAGGGCTAAAACCAAAGGCACAGGAGTTTTTGACTCTGTGCCAAGGTGTCTGATCCCCTTGCCAGGATCTTGAGTCATCCAGGGCATCCAGAGGAATGTCCTGGGTTCCAACAGCTGTACACCAGCAGCTTCTCCTCTCACAGCAAACCAGGATGGGGAAGCAGAGCTGACTGAGGGCCTGGCCAGAGTCCCCTGGCTACAGCCACAGCCCCTCCTGTGCTCCAGAGCTGAGCCACACAGAAAACCTCATTTTCTTCACTCTGGCTACAGATTACTTCAGTTTTGGAAAGATTCCTCACGTTAATTTTAGATATGAAAACCATATATGTATGTATAAATTATATGCACAATATGGATACACCTATATATAATATGTATACACACATATTATACATATATATGTATACACATATATACAAAGTACATATATATACATTATATATCCATTATACATATATATAATTATATTCATATATACTGTGTTATTATATACAATGTTTTCTTTAACATTTTAATTTCATTTTAATTTTCATTTATTGATACAATAAGCATATACAAATGTTATAAGGTCATAACCTTATCATAAGGTTCCTTCTGTAACCTTGTTATAAGGTCAAAGAAAACTTCTGCTCATACCTAATATACAGAGATACCCAAAGACAAATTCTTTTTTTCCCGTCAAAAAAAAAATATTAAAAACTCCTTTTACTTCATCGGTCTGTAAAAATATATTTTAAAAATATCAGCAATCAAATTTTGTCTACTTATTGGTAGAGCTAACCACACTATATGATTTTTTTTAATGCTAGCAAGTAGCTCTCAAAGTAGTTTTATTTTTTAAATACTCATAAAGGGCTCAGCAGATCTTCACCTACATAAATTCCTGGTGCTTCCTTGTTATTAATTAGAGACATTTTCCAAGTGCAGATGATAATTATAAGTATTAGCATTTTAATAAAATTACTAAGTTGAAGTTATTTTTGAAAGGGTGCAAACTGTCACTGACCAGTTATGTCACAGCTTCCCAAATCACTCAAAACATGTGCAAAATGGGCAAATATCTGCGCAACAAAGGTATGGAACCATCTGGAATGCCTGCAGATGTGTTTTCCTGTTCCAACACAAAGCCACAGACAGGGGCTCAAGGAGGACAATTCTTTGATCAAACACAATTTAGAAAGTCAGAATTCACAAGCTCAGCTCAGGTAAAACACTATCTTCCTCCCGAGACATTATTGTAATGTCAATTGTTTGGTAAACCAGCAAATAATGACCTATGCTAGTTTGGCTTTGTCTGAGCAGGGTCTGACCCAAAGTGGATGGAGGGAGTTTGATGAAATTGGGATTGTGCACTTTGACCAGATTGAGGCCAGTGATTTATTCCACGTTGGTTGGCAAAAGTTTGAGTGGCTAAACTCTGCCTTTCTGGTACAACAGGACAGGATTGGCACCCTCCTGCTAATCAGTCTTTGATTTCAGCCAGTCCTTCCCCACTAGATATGGTGACAGAGATAAGAGAATAAACAGAATCCTGAAAGGAGCTGCAAGTATAAAGGCCAAAACCCTCATACCAGGCCACTTCCCACCCTGAATATTTAATTTTCATTGTATTTCATTTGAGATTGGGATTTCTATGCATTTTATTACCACTTCTTATGGAGTAACAGATACAAAACCAAGCCTCAGGTATTGGTATGCTTGTTTAGAATATATGAGGCCATGAGCAGTTTGAATGGACCATAGAAGGCCCATGTTAAGCACATCTACCTGCAGTCAGATCCACAGTCAACCTGGCTATCCTCTTTCCTAAACACCTCTAGGAATGATGTCTTTATTGACAATGTGCCCAGCACTCAGGCACAGGAGTACCCCAAGATCCACACTTGGGATTTGGAGGGGAAGCAAACTTGCTTTGTGTTAGGTATTTTTCAATTACTAATTTTTCCTAGCTGCTCTCTCTTTTCAGAATATCCTAAACAGTGTCAAGAAAATGCACCACTCCCATAGTTCATGGTAACAAGCAGATGGGCTAAAACCTCCAAATTTAAAACTATGGAAAGAAATACATCTGTAATTATGTCTTGCTCCTATAAAAGATGAGGGGAATGGGAAAAATTTGGGGGATGAAAACCAGAATCATATGGTAGCTATCAAAATACATATGGTTCCTCTCTTATCTTTGCCTCTACAGCACATAAATAAATGAAATTGAGCCCAGAACTGCTGCATAGGAATAACTGTAGGACAACATTATTAGGCCAATTACAGACTAAAAGAAGATGACATTTTTTTCTTGTTCCGTCCCTCAGCTCTCCAGTAATAATCCTGGCTCACATCCACTGCTTTTTCAGGGCAGTTACAGCCACGTACGAGATGCTGGGTGGTTTGTGCTGCCACATCATTCTTCTCACCACAGGTCCTTGATCTCATTATTCCACACACTCAGCTTTGCTCCTGAGCCTGCTTTCCCTTCAAGTGCTTGGGTGCCGGTGCAATCTCACTCTGCAGGAAAAGCTGGACACCTTGGGAGTTTAAATGAACCCAGCAGTTACACTGGACCTGCCCAGCTGAATTGCCATTTTCATTCTTATTGATCAGCTCTATAACAAGAGATGACTGGTAAGTTGTCCTCAGAGGTAATCTAAGGTACACAGGGAGAGGGCCTGAGTTTCCACACTGAGTTACACTGGACTGAGATTCATTTGGAAATGTTAAGAATTCATTTACCTTCCTTGTGCTTTACTTCACTCAGCTCTAGGAAACATCAAAACCAGAGGGAAGACAAAATATTGCATAATTTCAATATATCCTTTTGCAGCAGACCTCTCATTAGGGGTAGAGATGAGCCAAGACACAGACATTTAACAATGTGAAAAGGGTCCCTGTTTATTCTCCTTTACAGCTTGGCCATCCTGACTCTGCCTGCAGCCAGCTCCCACTGCAGGGTCCAGCTGCAGACTCTGACTGCTGGTTATCTCCTGCTGGACCATGACTGCAAGGATCAGTCTGCAGACTCTGAACACAGGCTTTCACCTAGCTCAGCTGGGACTGCAGGCACCAAGAGCAGGCTCTGACCCCATCAGACCCACACTGACCTCCCACCTGATCTTTTACAGCAGCAACTCTGCTCCTTGTTTTATTCTTCTTTGTGTCTCTTTGGATCATGATCATTCCTTCTTCCTCAGGGCTCCTCTACCTCCTCAGGGCTCCTCTACCTCCTCAGGGGATCATGATCATTCCTTCTTCCTAGCGGCTCCTATACCTCCTCAGGGCTCTCCTTCTCCAGATGCCCTTTCCTCAAGACTCCCCTGACAAACAAACCATCCCTGTTATCTTCTATCTTTATCTAGTACAGCTGTGACCATTAAGGGGCAAAGGCTGTTCCTCTGTGGAGTAAATTAGCACAGCTGTGACCCTTATCAGGGGCCAGGTTGCCTGTAATGCCTTCTGTGCCTACACATCCCTCCCTTCTTTCTCCCCAAGTTTGAAATGAGTTGAATGTAAACTCAATTTTCCCCTCAAATGTAGCCCAATGTCATTGGACAGGGGTGCAGGACGATACAAAGGATTTCTGCACATCTCTGGAGAATCCTTTACTGAACCAGGACTCACCATGGATTTTTCTGCAGTCCATGCCTTGGCTCTCCTATTGCAGTTGTTTCCACAGCCAAAGTAAATTTGGTTTAATTTTCAGTTAGTTACTAAGAATAACTCAATTACCTAAGTAACAAAACTGAATCCTGATTTGCACCAAAAAGCCAATCACCCTAAAACCACCAAGGGCCCAAAAATTGCTTTCACTAAAAGAAAAATATCCAAGAGGGAAATTCCAGAGTGTCAGGGAAAAGCTCCTAATAAATGTCAATATACAGAAAGTGCTTGGAACTGGTAGAAGAAACCTCAGAGTCCCTCACCCACTTACCATCACAATGACAGATGTTAATGAGCACATCCCATCCCACTGTAGGGAACTTACAAGGTTTAAAAAATGCAGATTCCACTTTGTATCTTTGCTTTCCTGTCCATGATCCTCTCTTACTCTACCATGACTCCACACAACATTTTTCTGGCACATATGAGGGCACTTTTCAGTGACCTCCAAAGAACAGTGGAGCAAGTCTCCAGGGATAAAGGAAAAAGATTATTGAACTTTTAAGCTGTATTCTTTCCTTTCATCCAATCTCAAATACAATAGTTCATGCATAAATTTAATTTATTCCAGCACATTCTTGTGGGAGCACTAGTTGAAAATTGGCAAATCCAGCAAACAACTCAGTTTTGGATCAGAGCTCTCTGTTTGTCTCACTGTACCCACCCACCAGGGTCCAGCAGATGAGCTGATGTGATCAGTGCTGCCTGGAACTGCCACGAGGGAAAAGAATTTTCATCCCAGAAATCTGCCCTTGTGGCAGGGTGAGCACCTTGAAATTAGCACTCCATCTGAAAGATTCCAACAAATTCCTCTCTGCCAAGCAGTTTGGAGACTGCCAGAAAAATCCCCAGTGAAGGGAAAACTCCTAAGGGGAAGTTTTTATTGACAGAATATCTGACTTGAACCAGTCTCATCATCCTGCAACCTCACCCTCTAATAGCTCTGCTCATCACAGAGGGGGCCTTTTGCAGTTTAACCAGTAGAGTTGTGATAGGGAAGAAGTTTGGACTCTGCTTTTAATACTCTATATTACATTTAAATCATGTTTTGAAATCCTGCATTTCAAAAAACCCTATGTATCCTCCAAAGTTACTCCTACTGCTAAAAGCAAGCAGTTGTGGGGTAAAAGAGAGGATTTGCACAGGTTTTCTAAGTTTAATTCTTCCAAAAGGCTTGATTATTCCAAGACTCCAAGAAATTTCTTTTTTTCCCTCACAAATATTTGGAATATTCCAAATAGGAATGCAGGGTCCATCTGTGATGAAGTCTGCATGTGTTCAGTATTCTGACCCTGTCTCAGTACAATCCCACTGCAGCAGACAATCCAACACCTGAACTTTCACTGCCCTCCACATATGAAAAAATTTAATGTAGCACAACACAGAAATTGAAGAATAAAGTATTCAACATAATCATACACCCTTTACATTTCTGTGTTAATCAACAGTAAAAACAGAGATCAGTACTTGGTCTTGGACAGGACTGCATCAATTATTGCCTTGTTAGCATTTACAAAAAAAGGATGAGGTCAAGATGAAAGAACATAAATAACAAGGAGGAAAATTGCAGAGCAGAACACCAGTGAGAGGCTCACATTGCAGGAGGTGCTAAGCCAGCTCTTGAGCTATATTCACAGCTTTGGTAGTGCCCATTAAACTGAACTGCCTTCCTTCCTAGGAAGGGTTGTGATAAATATATTTGTGCTTTGTTAAACCAAAAATATAGTTTCTTAACACTTAAAATATTTCATCCATCGTTTGCACTTTGCAATTGTGACTTGTGAATGTGCTGAAGGCCAGTTAGCAAAGATGCAAAATGGCAGTAATTTCAGACAGAAAAAAATCAGGGCATCGTGGTTTATCAATAATGAGGGGAATTACACTAAGAAAATCCTCATTACACTGGGGGTGTTCCACAGGCTGGGCTCTGCACCCCGCTCCATCAGTGTCCTGTGTTTGTCACCACACTTATATTTGCAATATAAAACTAATGGCAGGCAACAGGAAACCCATGATTGATTTGCTTGGGCTCCTCCCAGAGAAGAATTCTCTTCTGCTACTTTGCTTATTCCACACTAAATTTTTTGTGGTAATTTAAAATATCTTCAGGTTTTCTTAATGGCACAAATTAAATAGTTTTAGATTCTTAGACACATACTTTTAGTTTTACTTTCAGACAGATGGTGATTTAAAGCAGTACTTGCAAAACATGCAGCCTGGTGCATGTGTCCCTACACTGCTGTGGGGCAGGAATTCAGACTCTGTCCTGGTTCAGCCCTGCTCCTGTTCTTAATTCCTGCAGTTTAATCTGAGGCCACTGCCTCAAAAATGTCAAATGATTTTCTGGAGAACTTCCTGTACAATTTATTGACACTCACTTTTTTATGTTACAAATGCACAGGAGATGCTTCACAAGTCCTGCATCAAAATCTCTCCTAATCCACTCACAGCAAGTGTGCTCAGAGTACCAGGGCAACTTCTACCAAAACATAACTGAGAAGGCACAAGGTCTCATAAGTGCTTTTACCTCTCTCAGTATGAGACAGCAATCAAGTGCTCTGTCACCAGGAGCATCATTCCAACACCACACCTGAGGTTTATTTGATCAGCACTACAGAATGTGCAGACAATTCTCTACAAGTAGGCACACAGAGCCATCACTTAATGCCACAAATTAAAAGCAAAATCAAGAGAAGATTGCTTAGAAAATTTGATCAGCTGCACTGAAGGATTTAGACCCTCTCCCCAGTCTTTTTACCTTAGTTTAAAATCAGCACTGAAGGCCCAGAAGCCTACTACAAAGCAAAGACTAATTTGCAGCATGGCCAGCAGGGTGGGTGATTTAATCCTCCTCTACCTTCACCTTCATGAGATCCCACCTGGAACACCATATCTATGACTCCAGGGAGTAAATTTTACAGCCAGCCAATCTCCACTGGATGTGCTACACCCAAGCTCCCCTTGCACCTCATGGGCAGCAGAAATGTATGGGAATTAGGAATTCTGGGAAAAATTTCTTTGCATATTTTAAGGGATCTTAGAATCTCTGACAAACAATGTTTTTAACCTTTGTTCATAGAAACAGTTTTTTTTAAGCTCTGGGATGAAGCAAGAACTTTCAATAATGTGTATTAGATAGTAGCATAGTGTGTAGCTCATCACAGGGTGAGAATTTTAGATATATGGGGGTTTTAGGATGGCAGGCAGGTGAAGACAAGATGGAGAAAACCTCGTGGTTTCTGGGCTTTTTCCTTCTTTTTCTCTGCCCCATTTTTTTCTGTGAAGGTGGCACTTTCTGGTTGGCTTGGAGTGGAGACTGACTTTCTAACAAAGGTGATATGTATTGGAGATTTTGTATAAATATTGCTTACGTGGGTTTTGATATAAAAATACACACCACCCTGTGTGGGTGGGTTTTGTGCCTCAGACTGACCTGCAGTGCAGAGTTCTGTGGGTCAGGGAAAAAAATGTTATAGATAAGAAAGAATAAACAATTAATGAAAAAGCAGAAGAGACAGCTCATGACCAGTTCTTCCATCTCTGGCTGGGGAAAGAAGACTTTTGTACATTCTTGGGTTTCTCAGTGCAGCAGTGAAAAACAGAGAGAAAAAAATATTTTTATAAAGCCCTAGAGAAATGGGCTCACTTGAGATATGCAAACCAGGCACAATCTACAACCCAGCTATTGCCCAGGAGAGCAGAGAGCACTCTGCCCCTGCAGAGTGAGATGTGACCCCACGGAAGAAATCCTTCAGCAGATGCCACTGAGACCAAGGGACCTCAGGGAGAAAGCAACACCTAAGCAAGCATTGCACAGCACTCCAGCAGAGCCAGAAGCAGGCAGCTTTGTTCAAACAAATGCTCCCAAGGAACTGGAAATACACTTATTTGCAGGAAAAATAGAAAAGGTCAAATTCAACAAAAACCTTGCGCTCAGGCTTAATCATGAGACTGCACCAGATTTTCACTGAGACCCTGGTGTTAGTGGAACTCAGGCAGAAAAGCAGTGTTCATCCCTGCAGTTGGGATTATTAGACTCTTGGAGGTAAAACGAGACAACAGGATTTTGCAGGGAAAGCCACTGGTTTAGATCTCCCGATGATAATCGCATTTTGTGTGCACAGTGCATCTTAGTTCTGAAAACTTGAAACTTGTCAAGAAAATACAAAGCTTCTTTGCAGACAATCTGCAGGGTTACCAAACAGTTCTTCAAAAAATAGATTTTTACTTAGAAAGTAGTATGGAAAATACCCAACAGTGAGTGGAAACATGAGAAGTCTGGAATTCCATGACGACACTTCCACAGTTATTCAAAGTACAGATGCAGTGATTAATATTTATGATCAGGTTATCCTTCCCCTCCAAAACTGTCTGTTTCAAAATAATTCTTGAAGACAATATGCAGATACCATATGGTCCCAGAACATCTGCAGCCCAAAGCCACCCCTGTAAGGAGCACGGAATGTCAGTCTGAGATTGCCCAGGATCCATATGATCTGCTGCCTCAGGGATTGAAAGAGCAATAACAATAAAGGGAACTGTGAGTGTTGCCTAATGTTTTCCAATGGATCGTGCACATTAGAAACAGCAATTAATGATTTGGTTTATAATGCTTCGGGGAATTACTGTCCAGCAAAATAATGTAATTTAAATTTGCAATAAAGTTTAAGTGTGCAGGCACATTTCACGGCAGCACACAGCAGTGATTTGCCAGAGGAAAACAACACTGTTATTGCAAACACCTCCAGATAATCCACAGAAAAAGCCATATCAACCCTTAAGTGATTTGATTATACTCTCTTACTGTTCAAGAGTTCTCAAAGGCATATTCAAAACCAAATACACCTCACTAAAAGACCACTGGAGCAAAAATTCAGCACAGAGCTAAAGAACTCTTTTTTAGTCTTTAAAGGAGTCATCTTCTCTAAAATATACTCCCCAACACTTGCAATTATCATTATTATTCTATTTTTTAAAATACCTGTCTCACTTAGCCTCTGGCACCACAAGAAATTAAAAATCAGGCCCATGAAATAACCTGTATAAGAAATTGCTGCATTTGGCCACACTTCCCTTGATCGCTTCTTTACTTGGGAGGGGAGCTACAAGTAAAAAATTCAAATTAGTACCTCCCTGTCTGCAGCCACAAATATCTGAACTTTCCCTCCTAAAAATGCTTGCAAATATAATGTTGTATACCATGTCCTGCAGTCAATATGTCCAAAGACAGAGAAGAAATTAATTCTGGAGGAAAAAACCTCTAAAGGTTGGCTAGACACATGAAATGACTTATTTAAAACACCTTTCCAAACACAAAACACAGGCACTTGAACTGAACATCTCAAACTGATTTTGTAGAACTTAATCTCTCCCATTTCTACTCCACATTTATGCTGCTCTTTTTTCCCAGTGCATTTCTTTTGACCTGATCAGGAAAATCCTTTAATGAAGCTGTTTAGAGACTGGGAAGAATAACTGGAAATACTTTCAAGGAAAACTAAATATACTTTGATAATGTGTAAGAATTTTATTGAAATCTGTTTACGCAAGCTTGATCAAGTTATTGTAAATGGGTAAATATTAATTATTATTTTACTGAAAAAACAATTTCAAAGAAGAATTTTAATGAAAACTATAAAACTTCTGCAGAAAACTGTTGAGCACCTTGAATGGGCTCATATTTATCAACAGCAGAGGTGACATGCTCAGACTTGCTTTCTTGCAATAGTAAGAAAGATATCTGCAAGTTATCTCTGAATGAAGCTACCCTAGTGTCTGTAACAGCTGACAAAAATACACTGATGGATTAAAAAATCTTAAATATTTCTCACAGAATAATCACAGGGAAGTTATTCTTCCCAGCATGTCTCACCAGCAGCAAAAGAGCTCTCATCTTTTTTTCAGAGGAGTCCTCATCTTCCTGCAATGTAAAGTCATTCCCATATTTCACGTGCTGCTTCTTCTGTCTCCAGCAGTTTCCTTGGAGGGGATTCATCACTCCACACTATTTCAGGGGCAATTATCTGGCAGCTAGGCTTGCAGGCCAAGAGGAACCCACACACCCTTCTGGGGCCTCAGCCTCCCAATGTCCACACTTGCATCATCACTCTCTCAGGACATGGCCACCCTCCCCTGAGCAGACACATCTGCCCCATGCCAGAGGTGACCTGATTCCACACCCAAATGCAAAAGGATAGGTGACTGGGAAACCTTCCTGACAAAAATTAAACTGCTTTAGCCTTGTCTTCTATGGCAAGCAGGATTGAAAGAGAATGACCATTTCTTCCACAATCCATCCCCTGGAGCAGGAATGCTTTCAATTGCCATATTTAATTACTAATCATGGGAGCTAAAGTGAAACCAAGTAAACAAGTTATTAACTTCTGGAATTTCTGAAAAATCAGGATTGAGTTTAATGTATAAATGCAAACCCGGGAGCCAGAGTAAAATTCACTTTGCCTCAGTCCCTCATTCCAATGGCAGTGACTCTCATCCTGCTCCAGAACAGCAGAAATTGAGCTCTACCAACACACCTGAGCTGTGCACTTACCTGTGGCCTTCTTCACTCAACTCTCCAATTCCTTCTGGGATGGTCATCAAGGTATCCTGACCCAGCACATTGTACAGCTCAAGTCCTACCAGGGGAGCAGAAGCTACACCAACTTCAAATGCAGTGAAAGGCATTTCTCCCAGCTCTGTAGGACAACAGTTCTGACAGCATTAACACTGTCGGGGCTGTTGGGCTGTCTTGCACCACAAAAACTCAGCCATGTGTGGGCAGGACATTGCTATTGTATACAGCACCTGTGGACAGGAGATAAAGAACATTTTAATGTTTCATGGCACAAGGAGGTTCAGTCCAAAAACCTTCTGTACATCAGAACAGTGGTAAGGGCAATATTAATACAGCAATGTGCCAAAGGCCCCTTAGTGGCCTAGTCCCTGTTATAAAATGTTTGTGCTGCAGAGGCTGGTGATAGGACAAGCTCCTCCTTGGCTCCTGACAGAGAATGACTCATCACAAATCAAGAACTCCCTGGAGATCCCTATTTTAGTGCCCAGAGGAAGTGTCTCTCCATGTTATCCCATATGTTTAATATCTCCCTCCCACTGGCTTAGCAAACCAGAGTGCAGCAGCTTGCCCTGAGTGCAGCCAAGGGTTAAACATGGGTGTGTCTTGCTGTGCCTATAAATCTGATGTTAGAGGAGATGTGTTTCTGAGGGCTTCCTGCAAACTACTGCAGAAGATCCTGTTTCTTATTTGTGTCAATGAATACTTGTGAACATTCTTCAACAATTAAACAGTATCAAGCATTGCTATCATCAGATAGCAGCAATTCTTATTTGTTTCAAAAATCTGTGCTTTATAAAGAATGTGTATTTTTGTGCTTTATGTCTGCAACCAATATGCACATGAATTATTAATGTGCTATAAAATTAGTATATCTGGGGGGTGGGAAAGTGAATGAGCTACCTAAGGCATTTTCATATAAATGACTGCAATTTAAGTTTCAAAAGCATTTCATTTTTCAACACTCTGCTCACTTCAGATTGAAGCCTGTACATTAGATTTGGCCAAGCATGTCCCAAGAAACCTCACACTTGTAAAGGATTAACCCACAAAGACCCAGCATGGATTGAGCACAGATGCAGCAGCCGCACCAGGCAGACAGCACTCACCCTCTGGAGCTCTTAACAACTTTCTGCATGAGCAGCTCCAGGAAGCTGAAGCCAATTCCCCGGATGCTCGGATGGTCTGTTTAGCAGGAGCACATCACTGCTCTTCCACACCACTGCTCCAAGCTGTGCAGCAGGAAAACCTCCCAGACAGCCCTTCCCATGTCCTGTCACCATGGGAAGGCGAGGGTGGCTGAGCTGGGCTGGCCACTGCAATTCCCTCTCTTCTGTCACACTCCCAGCACCACATAGTTCAACTGGATGTGGAGGAAAGGATTTGATATCCAAAGAATCCTTACATTCCTGAGATACTGCCATAGACCACAAGTTCTTCTCCACTTCTCACGTCCATCCAAATTCAGCCATCCCATGACTCTCACAGAAAGAGAAGTTTAATCTTTCCTCAAAAAAAAATCATCAACATTGTTAAAGACTGGTGTATATGTATTAGGAAGACTCTTGTTAGACACCAGGCAAATCAATTCTCTTCCTCATCTTGTCTGGTTTCTTTCCATTGAAGGCTGAACTCGGAGTCGGATGCCTAAGTATCACAACCTGCTAACATAAAGAGGGGGAAAAATAAAGGTCAAAATAAGAAATTGTGGATTTGTCTACAGAAAAGTAATGAAAATGGATTAAAGTAGCTGAAGCAAAATTCACACACTAAACTTGTGGGTGGATGCTTTAATTCCAAACTGAATGAATCCAAAGTGAAATCTGCCTGCAACAGGAGGAGCTGACTTGTTCAGCCTTGGAGGTCCTTCCAGCAAATGGTTTTGAGACAGCAAAAATAAACAGAATAAACAGCAGTGCTCCAAACACCCCCTCCTCACCCAGGACGTCCTGCAGATGCTTCTGCTCAGCTACCACAAGAGGCTTCCTCATTTAGTGATCTGTAATTCCTGAGGATGCCATGCCCAAGATGTGAGATGTGACGTACATCTGGCCGCAGCTGTGTCAGATGGAACCATCCTCTTTAGAATCCTTAAAATGCTCCTAGGGTCAAAGAAGCACGCAAAAAAACATAGGCAAGAATTTTTTTCAAGCATGTTCCTGCCACTAGAATGAGCATTCAAGACATAGGCTTCCACAAGGCATGTCGGTGGGGGAATAAAGGGGAAAAGAGGAAAGCTCATTTGGAAAACCTTGCTGTTAGAAAATTCATAGAAGGCAATTAAGTGATTAAAAAAAATCACTAAATATAACCCACATTTCCGGTGATGATTCTGTAATAACAGTGATATGAAAGTTTTATAGCCAGCTTTAGCTGCCAGAAGAGTTCCTACATCATTAAATTGAAGTTCAGCAGATAAAGTAACATTTGTATCTATAGGGAAAGCTTTGCCCAGTTTAATATTTAAACTAGTTCAATGTATGTCTCTCACTGTATTTCTTCCCCACCCTCTCACTTCCAACACAGAACTACTATGAACAGACAAATGATCTTGCCCTCAAAACAAATTATTGTTTCCAATAGGTAAAGCCTCTGCATAAGCTTTTAAAGCATTACAGCTCCTATTTCCTGAGGAGAATGTGCCATAAAGTCAACCCATGAATTTGGAAGATTAAACAAAGCCAAAGAAACTGTGGTTCCACGATCTAAAAAGGCAAAACTAACAATCTTCACTCTGCTGCTTTTTATACATTTTACAAATCAAAAAACCATAAAACGTGAGCTGCTTCTGCCTGAAGTTCATGGCCAAAGACAAAACTGCAACAATGTGAGCTGTGGTTAATTCCTCATTAGAAAAAGGAACACCCAGTGCAGCTGGGGACATGCTGGCCAGCACCCTGTTTGCCCAGACAATTAAGTATTGCCAAGTCCAAAGAACTCGTTTCAGAGGATGAAGAAAAATCATTCCCTGTTTTCACGTTCCTTTTTCTCCAGACATTCAAAGAAGATTTTTCTTTTGCTATTTGCCCTTCTTGGGCACAAGGCCAGGGATTGTTCTACATGTATGCACAGTATTCAGTACAACTGGCCTGGTTCAGTCGAGATTGCAGCAAAGAAATGCAACGCAAGTTACCACAGGTGAAATTTTCCAGGAGAAAAAAAAAATAAATAAAAAGGCAAGCTAGAGGACAATTCACTATTGCAATTCATCTTTTCGGGAAAAAAGAAAAATCTAGCTTTGATGATTTTCCCTCCTGGGGCAACTGGGGACACCAGAGGAGTCATACTGGCATTTCCCCACAAAAGATAATGGTGGTCTAATTTACTGCTGCACAGCACAGCGAAGCACAGAGCCAAAGCTGTCTGTGCTCCTGGCAAGAGGCTGTGATCACTCATCTGATCCTCAAAGGGTGACAAATCTGTAGATTTCCACTTGAAAAGGAAACGAAGTGTTCTGAGGAGTAACTGCTAAGTGATAGGTATGGGAATACTTTGATTTCCTCAGGTGAGAAAAGGAGGAATCAAGCATTGTGGGAGTGAAATAACCTTGTGGCTCACCAGTAAACCAAGTGTCTGGCTGAGGAGGGCTGAGAGGGTGTGTAACACCATCTGCTGAGGAGAGGCAAAGCCAGCTAGAAGGGGTGTGCTGAAAGCATCCAGATCTCCAAGGGTAATTGGGGAGCCAAACGCTTCCTGATTTGTGTGTTAAGCCCAACGGTCCATTCTGAACCCTTTGATGCTTCTAAAGTCTGCTGTCTTATCAACAATGCTTTCTCCTTCAAATTGTCAGACATGACCTTCTCAAGGGAACCTGCACTTTTCACTGCAAATAAGTTCTGCTGAGAAGCCATGGGGATCTGTTCTGCTTTCCTGCTCCAAGTGATCCTAAAGCCAAGAGCTCTTGCTGTTTGCAGCATGGACGTGGAGAGGGCCTCATGAAGGCTGTCTGGGGTTGCAGTGCAGGCTGTCCCCAGCAGTGTGTGTTCTGTCACCTTCTGCTGGAACTGAGGCAGGGGTGCAGTGGGGTAACCCTCTGTTCATGGGCCAGATGTTAAAAAACAGCTGGGACAGTTTGCTTTATCTCTGCCACACCCATCCTCCCTCCAGGGAGAGATCTTCTGCTGATGGGTCAGTGAGTGTCACTGAGAGAATTCCATCATCCCACTGAGAAATGCTCCATCCAGGGGGAGGAGCCCAGCATTCCTGCCTGGATAAAAATCTGAGATTTGGAACACCAAGCAGCCTTTCCACTGGATTCTCAGAGGAACACCAGACCCATCTATCACCACTGGACCTTCAGTGCAAAACTCCACCTTTCTACAGGATCATTGCTTCAACAGAGCCACATCTGCCACTCCAGAAGGACTGCAGTCAGCAGGGTTGTCAGGTTGTATTCTGACTCTTTCAGTGGGTTTGTTTTTTTGTATTACTGCATTTTTATTTTAATCCCCCTAATAAAGAACTCTTATTCCTATTCCCATATCTTTACCTGAGAGCCCCTTAATTTCAAAATTATAATAATTGGGAGGGAGGGAGTTTACATTCTCCATTCCAAGGGAGGCTCCTGCCTTCCTTAACACACACCTGTGGTTCAAACCGAGACGATGGGTCAGCGATGCTCTTCCTCAAGGAAGGGAACACCTCTTCCTGTTACCATGGGAAGATAAGATGAGGTGCACACTCAGCAGGTAATTCCACACTCCTCCAGCACTGAGCCAAGGCCAGAGGGATCAGCATATGTGCGTGCACAGAGGCAGCAGAGGGCACTCAGCCAGCTCCTTCTGCAAGAAGGCGCATGGTTCAATGGATGCATTACCAGTGGGAAGCTTTCCTTTGGGTGACGTTCATGATGTGCATGGCGTGCTTGGTCGCCCCCAGTGAGCTGGATTTAATTTCATTAAATTACTTCTCATTTTAATTGAATGCAGCAGTCTATGATCAATAAAGGGAAGCGTTATCCTCACCGCTGATCGCTAACTCATAACGATGCCAGGCTTCTCCCAATAACACTGATGGGCTGGTTTGCCTGATTGTTTTTAATGTATGCTAAAAAATGGAAATTGAACAAAGCTCTTTCTCCACACCTTGCTGTTAGATGGCTTCCATTCGTGTCACTGTACCACTCTACCTCCTGATCTATTTGAAGACTGTACAGCTGTGTAAGGAGTTTCCAAAGGGAGACAGGATGAAAGGTGTGATGCAACATTTCATAGCTCCACATAAGATCTTCCTCCAGCAATCTCTGTGTTTGATTCAGAAACCAAAGTCTTATAAGGTCTTAGAGACCTCAACAGTATATTGTCATTCTAAGAGAGGGCAAATGCAGTTACAGATAATTGCTATGAAATCAAAAGCTCAGTAGGCAGAGAAGCAAAGCAGTGAATTGGTATGGTTCTCTTCTGCCAGCACACATACAAAAAGAAAATAAAGGGTGATTTTATGCCAACTTTATATCCAGTCCAGGACAGCATAATTTTGCATAAACTTTGTTTAGAGAACTGCTTTGAATAACCCCCCAGAAATATGATAATATACCCTTACCTCACCTAGACACAAGTGCCATCACACAAATACAGTAATAGCAGAATTATAGGTTCAGAATAGCAAAACAAGGTGATAATCGCTAACTCTGCTATGCAGGGATTGCCAGGCACGAGGCACAGGAGACTCAAGTTGCTGTGAAGCTGCACAGCAATACCCAAGATAGCTTCTAACCAGCCTCTTCCACCTCCTCAGTGCAACACCAGTGAGGCTGATGCCATGTGGAGCTCAGTCCCACCCAGAGCTCCACCGGAGAGCAAATCCCAAGACAGGCATACACTGAATCTTGCATTCATGGAGATTGGATTTCATGTGCACCACCTCATAGACCAGTTAAGTGTATTTCCTCTCAGATATCCTCTGAGGCTCTTCAACTTGTCTGTAGTTCAGAGAAAGCTTTCTGAATGCATTTGAGAAATATTGATTAGAAGAGTATTTACAAATGGAAGCCACCTCCAAACAAAGTCAAAAGTTTTCAGTAAGCACCAGATTTAGCTTGGCAACAATGCTTCCTATCCCTTTTTCCTCATTTGTTATAAATTTCAGTTCATGGCTGTATACTGTAAATGGAAAGAATTGGAATGAAGAAGATGAAATAAAATACCATCTTTTAAATATGCAATACTGAGTTTATAGCTCTTTTCCCTCTGGCATCTTGTCAGCATAAAACAAAAAGGCTCAGGAAATCTAAATGAGAAAAGCCTCAGTCTCATACTTTATCAGTGTAGAATTTCCATGGCAATACTGCTTTGAAGCTAAATGGTTTTATTTATAGATGAAGCAGTTTTCATAGTTCATTTGCATTTTCTCCAGATTACCATAACTATACATGATCAGTTGTTAAGATCTACAGATATTATCTGTGCAGTGCCAGCAATTCACTTAATTATTTGAAATATGAAATGATAAATAAATTAGGTGCTTATGCAGCTTGCCATGCTCACACAGCAGACTGCAGGGGAATGCAGGACTGCACAGCGTGGTGTGATGGTACAGAATGAACTCACAGGGCCACTTTGTAGAAATATCTAATAGCAGTGTGTGAGTGGGAAGGCTTGGGTGTGGGAGCACCAGAAGGAACAGCAGGAGCAGGGACAAAAGGGTGACAGCAAGTCAGGATCCAACACAACCCAGCTAAGGAAAATACAAGATATTGAAATACAGACTAAAACCATGAAGAGACAGTGGTGGGAAGACACAGAGTAGGGGGAGACAAAAGTCAACACCCAGATAAGAAAATAAATGAATTCTACCAATAGAGAGAAGGAGGACACAATACACAAAAGGATCACAACTACTGTGACCTCCTGGAGGGCACAATCCAGGCACACTCAAAACCAGCACATACTTAATTAACCTTAGGAAGGTTGCAGTCTGCAGAATAAGAACTAGGGAGCCTGCACAGCTTGTCCTCTTCTTTGTCTTGAGGAATGGGAAACCTGTCTTAGTGCCTGGATGCTGGCCTCTCCACATGCATCTTAGTGCTCATGGGAGCATGAGTGAAGTAGCATTTGTTTTAAAATAAAATAATCTTCTTCCTCCATTGACAATAATTATATTATTTCAACATTAATTTCTTCTCCTTCCCTTTTGAAAATTATAAAAGCTAGTTCCAGCTTCTGCTATCAGCTCTGACATGGGGGAAGGCAGAAAAGAGGGAAGAACAGTTCACAAGTATTCCAACACATTGAAAACAAAAGCAATGATGATGGAGAAATCCAACAAGAAATATGCTTTTGGTATTTATTTCCTGGCAGAACTACTGTCAGTTCCTCTAGCAAAGGCAGACAACATGTAGTGTCTTATTTGCAGAAACCTGTGATTTAGCTCAAATATTTGTGTGCTGCCTGCAGCTTTTCAGGAAATTTCTTTGTTCATACTCCTAATAAACATTTTCACATAGTTAATCCCTCAAGTAGATAACTCTGTCACCGAAGCCCACAAAGTGGCTTTTTTTTCAGGAACACAATGCCCAAAGAAATGGAAAAGGCTCAAGGCTCCACCCAGACTGCAGGACAGGGAGAAGTGCAGCATAAAAACCTTGATTTCATAAAAGTCAAGACCAAACTTTGCCAGTTTGGAAAGGCAATTCTCACCAGGACCACACAACAGCAGTGAGGACACAGCTTCACTGCCTGAGGTACAAATGCTGCAGCCGGCACACAGGTGGGGCAAAGATTGCTGCCCCTGGTTTCAGTCCATTTCTTCCCCACTGGCTTTAGGAGAGGGACCTTTAACTCACTCCTGATGGACACAACAAACACAAGCACCTTTCCTACAGCCAGCATGAGGGACTGCTCAGGGCTCTGACAGCTACCTTGTTTACTCTGGTGAAAAAAATGCCCAAGAACTAAGAGCTGCTTTCAGTTTTACCAAAGAGCCTGGCACATATATATAAAGATTAAGTGAAAACCATCAACTGTATCATTCCTTCAATAATTTAATGCACACTACAGGGCCATCCAAAAATCTCATGAAAACAACACACACTTTTTAGCTCTAGTAACCATATTACTGGAAATAGATTTTGCACAATCCTCCTTCAAACAGCCATTTAAACCCCAGGCTTAAAGGAGATTATGCTGTTTGCTGATTTAAGCTGAAAGGGAAGCTTGTTCCAGTCATCTGGAGGCTCCAGAGGCAAAAGCTCATCTGCCAAATTCCCTCTTTATCCGACTACAATGTAGTAGCATCTAAATTGTGATGATAATCTTGAAGCAAAATGACTTTGCTTTCAAAGATAGTGTTAAAGTCAGATTCTGAAGCTTTTCTGGCTTTCCTAGGGATTGTTTCAACTTTGCTCTAACAGTGATATGATGTTGTCTGATCTGCTTGATCTATGAAAGCTGATTTACTTCAGTATCAGTAAAGGTTACCCTTCTGGAAACCTTCTGGACCCAAAGCACAGATGCCAGTCAGCTTCTTACAGGTACAAGCTGCAGACAGGGGAAAAACTGAAAGTCCAGTCTAATGAGGGAACATAAATGCAGGATTGCTCTCCAGTTCTGCTGCCCACCCCTCACATTTCCCTGGTCACAGGCAGGCCCCCCCTTCTGTGAAGGGAAGCCCTGGGCCCAGCTTCCCCCCAGGATGGATTCCACCTGCAGAGCTCCACCCAGACCTGGGGGCCCCAGCACAGCAAGGACAGGGTCCTTTGGAGAGAGTTCAGAGGAGGCACCAGGATGATCAGAGGATGGAGCAGCTCTGCTGTGAGGAAAGACTGGGAGAGCTGGGATTGATCAGCCAGGAGAGGAGAAGCTGTGGGGTGTCATGGTTTGGATGCCACGTGTGTGCTAAGGAAGGCAGGAGCCTCCCTTGGAATGGAGAATGTAAACTCCCTCCCTCCCAATTATTATAATTTTGAAATTAAGGGGCTCTCAGGCAAAGATATGGGAATAGGAATAAGAGTTCTTTATTAGGAGAACTAATATTAAAACCCCATGCTGTATTAGAAAAAAACAAACCCACTGAAAGAGTCAGAATAAAAGCTGACCCTCCCGTGGGTCAGGCTGTTGGCAGCATTCCCTTTAACTGCTGACTGCAGTCCTTCAGGAGTGGCAGATGTGGCTCTGTTGAAGCGATGATCCTGTAGAAGGGTGTAGATTGCTTCTGAAGCTCCAGTGGTGATAGATGGGTCTGGTGTTCCTCTGAGAATCCAGTAGAAAAGGCTGCTTGGTGTCCCAAATCTCATATTTTTATCCAGGTAGGAATGCTGGGCTCCTCCCTCTGGATGGAGCATTTTCCAGTGGGATGATGGAATTCTATCAGTGACACTCACTGGCCCATCAGCAGAAGATCTCTCCCTGAAGGGAGGATGGCTGTGGCAGAGATAAAGCAAACTGTCCCAGCTGGTTTTTAACATCTGGCCCATGAACAGAGGGTTACCCCACCTGCACCCCTGCCTCAGTTCCAGCAGAAGGTGACAGAACACACACTGCTGGGGACAGCCTGCACTGCAACCCCAGACAGGGGGTGACCTAACTGTGACCCTGTAGTACCTGACAAAAATCATGGAGGCTGTTTACAAGGGCACATAGTGACAGGACAAGGGAGAATGTCTTCATATTGATGGAGGGAAGGTTTATACGGGGTATTAGGAAGAAATCCTTCCCTGTGAGGGTGCTGAGGCACTGGCACAGGGTGCCCAGAGCAGCTGTGGCTGCTCAATCCCTGGAAGTGCCCAAGGCCAGGCTGGATGTGGCTTGGAACAACCTGGAATAGTGGAAGGTGTCCCAGCCCGGGGTAGGGGAATGGAACAAGATGATCTTTAAGGTCCTTTCCAACTCATGATTCTATGATTTTGGTACTTATTCAGCCCCTGTGGTTCAGTTGCTGCCTTCACTCCAGCAGCAGCAGTGGCCAAGGCAGGCAGAGCCATCCTGGCCTTCCCTCCACAAGCACCAGCACAATGGCACAGGGCTTCCTTTCTCCATCACACCCTATTAATTAGAGAGACCAATCCTGCTTTCTCCAAACAAAGAAAGTATGTACACTCTTAAGGGTAGCAGAGTCCAGGCCTCACAAAAGTTCTCCTCCTGTTATTATCTCAGGGAGGAAATGTGACAAATCCCATATGAACCTTCAGGGTTAATGGATACCAAGACATGCTCAGACAGACTAAAGTAGGAACTACAGCCATTGCCCCTCACACCACTTCTTTACAAATTCCCCTATTCTTTTTGCTATTTTCTACTGTGAAAATGTAAAAGTCCACTGCTCTGATAATTTCAGATACCATGTTCTCCTCAGCCACCACCTTTACCAACTGTGCTCTCCAGTGACACACGTCATTTACTTTGCCAGTTATCACAGTTGTGATACTTCCCTTTCCAGACTCTAACCTTTATTTTCCATTATTATTAACACTTGATGAAAAGGCAACAAGAACATATATAAGAATTTAAAAGGCAATGCAGTGGAAAACTGTTAATGGTTAAATACATCATTATGTCCAGTAATATTACACAATTAACAAATTTAATCCTTTAACACTCTAACAGTGCAAGCTTCCATTAAATGTGTAATTTCATATATGAAATAATTATTCATTTATCAATAGGAGATGACTCTACTTCAGTTCAAAAGTAAAAAATACAATTAGATGCAGCAGGGCAGAACAAATTTCTGGTAGTTAGACGTGCTGGAGCTGTGTGTGCAGCGCTTCTGTCAGGCCTCACACTGAAACTCATAATTCTCACAGGACAATGCCTCTAAATATCTCAGGTCATTAGCAAAATTACACAGCTAATGAAGGGCAAATTAATGGAGCTCTGGAACATTTATAAGCCTGTAAGAACAGCTACTTGTTATACATCACCAAGAAATAATTGCAGCAGAGTCAATCCCAAAGTCATTAAGTTTTAACAATACGAGTTGGGCAGGCTATTCCCAAAGGAGAATCTTCTCTGCCTGTGTGGCTGATACACCCCAGGGAGGGGATCCCATGGGGGGGCTAGGAAGATGCTGCACTACAGGCCAGCTTTGGGCCAGCAGTTCCCACCTTCCAGGGCAGGGAACTGAGAAACCCAAGCTACCTGCCTTGGGGCAAACCACATCTGGAGCCTGTCAGGCAGCTCTGCACAAATCCCTAGTGAGATCTCCAGGAATCAATCATGTTCTTCTGGAAATATGTGGGAGGAATAATGGGGGGATGACACCAATGCAAGGAGAAATAACTGGAAATATTTGTGAGGCTTTGACATATTCCCCACCAGTGCTGTTACAGCAAAGATCCACAACCATCCTGCAGGAAATTCAAATGTGGTGCCCACTGCATTGCCTTGGCTTGAATGACAGGTGTCTGCTCAGGAAGGCAGGAGCCTCCCTTGGAATGGAGAATGTAAATGCCCTCCCTCTGAATTATAATTTTGAAATTAAGGTGTTCTCAGGTAAAGATATGGGGATATGAATAACAGTTCTTTATTAGGAGAACTAAAAATTAAAAAAACCCAACTGTGCAGTATTAAAAAAAAAAAAACAAACAAAAAACCAAACCCACTGAAAGAGTCAGAATAAAAGCTGACCCCCCGTGGGTCAGGCTGTTGGCAGCATTCCCTTTAAGTGGTGACTGCAGTCCTTCAGGAGTGGCAGATGTGGCTCTGTTGAAGCAATGATCCTGTAGAAAGGTGGAGTTTTTCACTGAAGGTCCAGTGGTGATAGATGGGTCTGGTGTTCCTCTGAGAATCCAGTAGAAAAGGCTGCTTGGTGTCCCAAATCTCAGATTTTTATCCAGGTAGGAATGCTTGGCTCTTCCCCCTGGCTGGAGCATTTCCCAATGGGATGATGGAATTCTATCAGTGACACTCACTGGCCCATCAGCAGAAGATCTCTCCCTGGAGGGAGGATGGGTGTGGCAGAGATAAAGCAAACTGTCCCAGCTGGTTTTGACAGCTGACAGAGATTACCCCACTCCCCCACCCCAGTTTCAGGAGATAGTGATGGAATCCACAGTTTTGGTTCCATTTTGCACTGACACCCATGACAGCATTCAACCAGGACTCAGGAGCAGAGAGCCCTAGGCCAGAGGCATTCAGACTGAGAACTTCAGTAGAAGGAGCAGCACATCTTAAAGCAAATCAGAATGAATTTTTGCAATACCAGGAACCGAGAGCAGCTGCTCTCAAACTGGTCCCAAAAGGAGTGCTTTCAGTATCACACCACAGAGCTACATACAAGCTGAAAGGGCAAAGGTGCTGAAGGCAGAGCTGCCAGGAAACTGTTTTCAGTTTTCCTGGTTTTACTGGACCTCCCAAGCACCACCCTTGGTCTGCTTCACTACAGCTAATTCTAGGGGGGCTCAGATTTCCATAGTTCTTACTATGGGATAGGACAATCACCACTGAAATGGGAATTTTTATGATTTTAAAGTCACTTAAGCACCTAAAAGAGCAGGTCACCACTTCACACACTCCACTCTAAACACATTGTAGAGACCTGTAAAAGCAGAATTCAATGCCCTGATGCACTGTTTTGAATCCAAAACAAAAGCCAGAATCTTGAAAGAAAATCCACAAAATCTGATCTACTAAGATCTACCCAAAATGTGTTTGGATTATAGATGTACTGAAGAATAAATATAACTGCCAAATCCAAACTTTATACAATATTAGGTTTTCTCATTACTCCAACATCCAAGCCCCATCATTCCTATCCCTACAAATCTCTGGTCAAGGCACCCTCACTAACAAAGAAAAATGTATTCTAAAGTATTTTTTAGTGATTTCAAGGTTGTGGCCCCTACAAAAATATTTTCTGGAGTACCTATTAAACCTATTGGCTCTTTCTTAAAAAATATGAGTACTAGTAGTAGATTTTACCATTTCCAAGAAACAAAAGCAGTAGCCACTGCAAGTAACAAATAGCAGTCTGGCAAACACAAGTGTCTTAGGGACACAATGTTTTGCTCCTGAAGAAAAACAGACTGTCAGGACAAACAGTTAAAGTGATCACTAAAGCTGATTCAATTTTCCCCTAACTTTGAGATGCATAATGTTTCTGAATGGGAAAAAAAAAAAAAAAAAAAAAGAGGAAAAAATAATTAACTTAATTAACTTAATTAACTTGTTCCACTAAATCTAGCGGGAGATTGAAACAAACTGAACAAACTGTTGGCTAGCACAGCCTTCTTGGCTCCCAAACAGAAACCTTATGGACACTGGAAAAAGTATACTTCATGTTCACTGCCTTGTGAAACTGAATATGTGAAAAGTATACTCATGTTCACTGCCTACTATTGACAGTAGGCTGTCAATAAAGTTGAAAAAAAAATTCAAAAACCAGGTGAAATGAAAAAAAGTCTTAAATTTTCAGGAAAATTAAGTACTTCTCATGGGCCAAATTGATATTGTAGTATGAACATTAAATATAGCCCAGCTAGATTAGACCTAAAGGTTTCAGAGGCCTTATTGGAATCCTCTGAAGAAAATGTAAGAAATTTCAACTGGAAGATGAGGAATCTTTTGCTTTCACTGAATCAGATATAACCATTAAAATCCCAGGTCTATAGCTTAATAGCCTTCTGGAAGGAATTAACCCCACAATAGAGACTGCATTTCACAATCCACATCAATGGCTGCTCTCCAGAGCTCCCAACTTCTACAGCTCCCTGGGCAGCAAGTTTCACAGGCTAATTCAATGCTATGTTGTCTTTGCTAATTTAATTAAAGTTCCTTATTGAGTTCATACCAAACTGCTACCTCCTGCTCTCAGCACTCCTGAATCTCGTGCAGTTTTTGAACTTTAGACATTGCATAACTTCATCTTAACCATCTAATGAACTGTAAAGGACTCCCATATAAAACAGCCCTTTGTGAGTAAGGAAAGACTCTGTAGGACCATAAAACAGGAACCACGGAAAATAATGATTCATTTTTCAGCTTCCAGGAACATTGCTGGTTTCAATGCAGCCCACAGAGGACTCATAGATGCTGCTTTGCTAAATTCCTGACTGATTGCAAATATATCACCCTGGGCAAAGGTGGACTCCGGTAACATCACTGGATGCCTTTGCCTCACACACCATCATTTCCAGCTGCAGCTTGCTGGGGTTTCTGCCAGCCCATTCCCTGCACATTGTGCTGTACACTATTAGCAGCAATGGAAAAGAATTTTCTTCATACACCATGACAAAAGGGTTACAGAGAATGAGCACACAATTTTCTTTCTGGGCCAGTATCAGTACATCTCAATTCAGCTTGGACTCACAGCATCCATAGAGAGTGCAAGATCTAGTGCTCATGTGCTGTGGAAAGAAGGTCAATGTCTGGTGAGCAGGTTTTATGCTCTCTTTATGAAATGAAACATACATCAGATTTGGAATTCCTAGTGCATTTCTCTTGGTCCCATTATGTGCTGACTGCTTTTGTTCCTCACATATATTATAGAACACAACAGAAGTCCATGAGCCATTCCCGAGGATTGCAACATTATCTACTGTATAGAGCACCCTGTCACTTCAGAGGGTAACTTGGTGAATGGAGGCATTACATGGAGCTCAGCTTAGGCTCAGTCCTTGCATGATGGAAAGCTTTTCCAATTCCTGGAGCAACCAGAGCCTTTGTGACCACTCAAGTTATTAACCAGGCTCTTTAAAAAGCCCATACATTTCTATTCCCTTTTATGCTGTATTCTAGCAATCTTTCCAGTGCAAGGACTGTTTCCTATCATGTGTTCTCAGAGGTAATTCATATAGCACAGCTTAGAACATCAACCCTGAAGAAAGAAGTTCAGTGCCTGTCTCTGTATAAAGGATGAAGGACAGCAGGCTGCTCCAGGGGGCAACTTGGTTTTGACCAGGAAATTGTTACTTTATCTGTCTCCACATATCACATTTCTTCAAATGAAGAGTCACATTTTCAGTGAGACTTAATTACAAATTGAATTTTGCTTTTTTATTAACAAGGACAGTGCGAGATTAAGTTAAATTAGCTGGTTCGTTGAATACTTATGCTATCCAATTAAATTTTTTAAAGAAATATATTAAGAGAAGATCACAATCAAAGCTGAATTAATTTCAAAGATGAATGCCACTTTTTATGCATCAAGTATTAATCTATTAGTAGCTCCTGTGAAATCAATTGGGCTTCTTGTAAGGTACAGCAATACTTTGCAGTAGAGGGTAAAGGATAGCTGGATCCCTTGAAACTCACTATGTATTTGTGAAGAGCATTTTATGCTGCCATACAGTAAAGCCAAATTATTTACACAATTACTAAGAGACTCAATGGGAGATTTTTTTATCCCCTACCCACAGGATATTGAGGAACCTTCCAATATGTCCCAATGTAAACATAAGAACCAGGCTCATCAATAAAAGCCCAAACCAACCACTGATTGTGCACGATGTTTGGTACACACACTGATGTTTCAGCAGTGTTTCCTTTAGCCAGAGTGCAGCACAGCAAACACAATCAGCAAACTCAAATTAATTTCGCTGCACAATAAAAATCTCCCAAAGCAGCTGGCACATGGAGGTCAAGAACAGCTCCCAAAAGCCCCTAGAGTCCCTCAGCTGTAAGTGCTCCAAGGTCTCTGTTTCAGTACAGCTTCTCTGATAACTGGTGTGCCTTAAAAGGTTAACATTTTCTGTATTTTGCCTGTTATTTTCAATCCCTGGAGCTGGCATCCCTAAAAAGAAGACATAACGGGTGGAGCAGAATCCTAACCCAATACAAATCCAAAGAAGTGAATTCAGGAAAGTCAAGAGCACAGCTGAGAAGCACAACCCTCCCTCCTGGTGGAGGCTGTATTCCCTTTGCTGAAGGAATTCCAGAAGCACAGAAATGCCAAAGGCAAAGGAGAAGCAGCTGCTGCCTTTCTAAATCTCTGCCCCTCCACAAACAGCTCCCAGCACACAAGCAGACACAACTGCCCCCCTGGTTCAGCCTCCATGGTCATTGTGAAAACTCTGGTCCCACAAGATGAAACTCTTCCCTTTATATATTTTTCACTATATCATGATTTTCAAAGGCACTTCAAAAATCCACCCAGAGCTTGTAGCAGCCTTTGTAAAGAATGGTTGGAAAAACCCCAAAGTGCCACAAATAGCAAAGAGAACAATGGGATATAATGAGCTGAAGTGACTCAGATCCCCAAGGGGTTTATTTCAAGACTACCACTCAAACTGGAGAAGCCTGATTATGGGAAAGATATACCCATACACAAATACCTCTGTATCAGAGGCTATGCTGATTTGGACATAGAAATTGTATGTATTCATATTATATTATATTAATTCATCTGTTATTATATTCATTAAGCTGTATTCACTGGCCTAGGTTCTGCCTCTCTATTACCCATCCCTTCACATCAAGAACACCATTCACACAGGAGAACCAAGCTCTGAGAGGAAAAACCCAAACCAATAAACCCACATCCAGCGTCAAGGACTGAAATCATGAAACAAGCCTAAATCCATATCCATTAGGTGAACTCTTGTCCCAGGAATAGTTTCCCTGGTTTAAGAGCAAGGTAAACTAACTAGATACTGGGCTATGCACAGCACACTTACTCTATGGGCCACAACCTGAACACACAAGACCCAGAGCAGGAGCTGGGCTTTTGACAAAAATGATATTATAGAAACATAGGGAACAGTTGTTTCTGAGACAGTGAGCTATAAGAGGCAATGTTTTTCCAGTCCTGCCATAGAAATACACATCTGATGCTTGCTGTCTTGTGCTGTGTGTTACCTTCTATTTTAAAAATATCTCTGTCTGGTCTATAAAAATCATCAAGATACCAAGGCAGGATATGATCTAAAATGTGTCTGTGCACGTCACTCTTCCTCCCTATGCCCCAGGTAACCACGTAACTTTGAGCTTGGAATGCATGTTACCACACAGTTATTCCCACTGGCAATGCTCTGACCTGAGGTAAGTAGTCATAATGTGTTCTTCTGATGTTCAGGGTGTTCTGAATGGTCAGCAGAATGCTGTGCTGATATACAGCTTTTCTAGAATAACACTCGGCATCGAAATGCTGGTTCAGGAAATCCAAGCACGAGTTCAATTTTAGAAAGCAGCTCTAAAAGCAGTGCCTCCTTACACAACACGTCTGTCAATGAGTTCCAGAGTTATTTTTTTGACAAGGATAAATTGAGGGGCCTATCTTCTGCTCCCGTCAGTGCTGTGAAAATCTTTGGGAGAGAGTCAAATGTCACCTTCTGCCAAACAGTTTGCAAATGCGTAGTTCTGTCACAAAAGATATTAAGGGAATCACCCAGGATATCACAACAACTTAGTAAGCCATCTGGGAGAAAATTTAACTCCCTGAGACGTGGCAATAGCTTCCTGCAGAGTAGCTGTGCTGTCTCCATGGAATAGGTGTGGTGCTTCCACAGGGGAGACAGCTTCTCTGGTGAAAACATTCCACCAGACTGTAACAGCCCCAGCCACACCTTGTCCTGTCCCCAGCTTGGGCTGCCTTTGCATCTCAGAAGCTGCTCTGCTTTGTACAGCAGTGATCAGACCTGGACTCAACAGCTTTGCTGCAAAATTACAGAGCACCTGGGGTTGCAGTGCAGGCTGTCCCCAGCAGTGTGTGTTCTGTCACCTTCTGCTGGAACTGGGGCAGGGGTGCAGGTGGGGTAACCCTCTGTTCATGGGCCAGATGTTAAAACACAGCTGGGGCAGTTTGCTTTATCTCTTTCACACCCCATCCTCCCTTCAGGGAGAGATCTTCTGCTGATGGGCCAGTGAGTGTCACTGAGAGAATTCCATCATCCCATTGGGAAATGCTCCAGCCAGGGAGAGGAGCCAAGCATTCCTACCTGGATAAAAATCTGAGATTTGGGACACCAAGCAGCCTTTTCTACTGGATTCTCAGAGGAACACCAGACCCATCTATCACCACTGGAGCTTCAGAAGCAATCTACACCCTTCTACAGGATCATTGCTTCAACAGAGCCACATCTGCCACTCCAGAAGGACTGCAGTCAGCAGTTAAAGGGACTGCTGCCAACAGCCTGATCCACGGGGGGGTCAGCTTGGATTCTGACTCTGTCACTCAAAGTGCAGTGTAT
This sequence comes from Certhia americana, assembly GCA_018697195.1. Classification (NCBI taxonomy): domain Eukaryota; kingdom Metazoa; phylum Chordata; class Aves; order Passeriformes; family Certhiidae; genus Certhia; species Certhia americana. The sequence goes on from CM031865.1 coordinate 23,887,486, forward strand.
TACTGCATTTTTATTTTAATTCCCCTACTCAAGAACTGTCATTCCTATTCCCATATCTTTGCCTGAGAGCAAAATTATTTTTAAAATTTTAATAAGTCAGAGGGAGGGAGTTTACATTCTCAATTCCAAGGGAGGCTCCTGCCTTCCTTAGCACACAACCTGTGGTTCCAACCATGACACTGAGCTATACAGGAACTACATCAGCAAGGAGCTTCTTTAAGAGCCTCTCTTGAGCAAGTCAGTCCTGTCAGAAAGGTGAGAAAGGAGTGAGCAAACCATCCACCTCAAGGCACACCACTCTGTGCAGCAGACTGGACTCAGCCAAAAATCTCGAGTGAAGTAAGTAAGTGGACCTGCCTTGTTCCAGGACAAGCACTGGGAATTGGTAAACTGTTTACCTGTGCTGAAACTTTGTTCAACCCTGCCAGCTGCGGCTGCTCAGGAACTATTGACTATGCTTGTGGGGACAGGCTGAACAGGCACTAATGAATTGAAGAAAAAGTGGTCAGGGAAATTTCCCACTTGCAGGTGTCTCATTACAGTTTGGAGCAGCATTGTCCTTCACTGCCCAGTATCCCTGGCAAGCAGCCTGCTTGCCACCAGATCGCTCCAAATCCCCACCTGTGAGATTCTTAACCCTGCTTTCGTACTTGCAGCAGTCCTGGCACCCTCACAGTACAATTTAGCTTTTGTGCTGTGGTCATCTAAATTGTTTTTCTATCTCTCATCTGAGAGAACAACCCCAAAAGAGCAAGTTTTTTGTGCCTGGAGGCACCAACTCAAGATGTTGCTCCAAATCAATGCATCATCTTTACTTCTGTATGGGAACAAAGAGCCAGGTGTGTCCCTAGATAATTCTTCTGTGTCATGTATTAAAACCCAAGTAAAATATTAATTTATGCTGATTAACACTTTATAATCAAGAGAAATGCCTTCACAGTCTCAGAAGCTGCACTGCCATGTCAGGGGCAGCCAAATCAGACTCACTGCTGTGCTGGACACGAGCCAGGCCAGAAGGATCAGGTCTACAGGCACAGGAAACTAACACAGAGCCTTGACTAGTGACTCTGAGATGTACCTGACTGGGCTGCCAGAGGGCTCCTGTGGCTGCAGGTGTGTGGGCAGATGTGGCTCAAAGGAAAGCAAACACCTGCAGAGCACTGTGGCAGGAGCTGTCTTTGCTTCACTGCATCCCCCAGCTGAGCACAGGGCAATTCCCTCACAGCCTGGGGTTACACCAGCCCTTAATTTCTTGCAGACAGCTGTGGTTGTGTTAATTTAAACCATTTCTGCTGTAAGACTGTGGTTCTCTGTAACAAACTCCTTTACTTAACCAGGTTCTGCTTCCCAGGGTGAGGATTAAAAGTGAGAGAAGCAGAATTTGTGTTTGGACTTTGGTGTTTATTGTTATCTTATCTTAGTTCCAGCCTCACTGACTGTGAGTCCTTCTACAGGCTAATTTAACAGAGCAAAAATGGAGCACAGAGTTCTGTCTTCAAGGTCTTTTAAGCCTAACTACGCAGTTATGAGATGCCAACTAATTTATTTTAACTTCTAACCCAGTAGCTAATTACCCAGTAATTAGTAAAAATTACCAAATTTTTAGTAAAAATTAGTAAAAATAACCCAGTCCCACCCTCTGGACTGTCTTAAACCAATCACACAAAATCACCCAAACTTGTGCAGAAGGAGAAGGAGAAGAGAAAGACTACGCCCTAAACCCTCCATCTTGTTACATACATATTATTTTAACTCACCACCTTAAATTCTATATTTCTCACCCTGTGAGATAACACACTTCTATTTAACTACACTCTCACAATCTCACTGCTATCACTCAGTTTTGGAAGCCTTTTCCAGGGCCTCAGGAAAAATGCAGTGTATCTTTGTGGCTCATTCCCTGTCAGCACAAAAAATCTGAAATTCTCTGTGCCCAGAGTTCCAGCATTTCTCCTAGAAAAGGAGCAGGAGATGTAAGAGTGGTTTTCCTGGCTGGGAGAGCAGAGCACACCTCGCTCTCACTTTAATTCCTTTTGGTATCACCAAGCCTCTTTGTAGACTCAAACATTATAGTAACCCCAAAACTATCCATGTGAAGGATTTGTTCATAAGTGTGGAATTCAGACAGTGAATGCAAAAGGCAGTTTACTGCCTAAATAGGGAGAGGGCTAAAAATTGCAGCTTAAATCTTTGATTTAAATTCCATGGAAGTTTCCTGAAACTTGAATGACTTTCTGAGAGCAAAATTACAAACCACTCGAGAAACAAAGTCCAAGATAAGTTTTGTGGTTTAAGTTTGTTAAATTCTTCTTTTTACACCCCCCATGCCTTATTCTGAACCTCCCATCAGGAGTTTGGCATCAGGGAAGACAAAGGTGACATTTTACAATGTCTCTGACTCTCTGGAGACTTGGCCAGTGGGGCTTTGGGGTTTGCTGTGGGGTGTTTCCTTTTTTCTTTTCCCAGCCCTTATCTCCTTGCTGCCTGATGGCAGGAATTCACTGCTGGCACAACCTGGAGTAACACGAAACCCTGAGTAGCTCTGTAGTAATTGGCAGACTCTCATGGAAGGAGATTTTTGAGCAGAAGCTGTGGCCAAAAATATTTTTCAACACTTTTAAAAGCTTTGACTATAAATTCAGATGTTTTAATCAGAATTGGTATTAACTGTGGCATCACTGCAGTGTTTCTTCTCTGGAATTGCTGAGGTTTTTAACTCATGGCTTGAGTTCCTGAGTTTGGGGAAGCAGAAGCAGTTTGGCTGGTATTTTTAAATTACTTTGGTATCTGAAGAGTGTTAGTATGTATCCACACTAATATATAAACTTAATATATATAGGAAAAGCAGCATTTGGATGGAGTATTAAGGCATCTGTTGTGCTTCAAATTCAATTAGCAACCCAACATCTTTATAAAACACACCTAGGACTGTTCACAGTTAATGAATATTTAGTTTCATTAAGGTGCACACTTGGGGTGTGTGTGGGTGTGTAAACCAGAACACACCTGGAGTTTGCTAATTATACACTACTCATACTGTATTAAAAATAAGTGATTTTAGTATTTCTCTGTACTGTGCACCATGACTCTGGCATTTCTGAGGTGTTCATTTTGGCAGTAGTGTTGTTTCTTGATAATTTTTTCCATATTTGAATTGGCATGTAGAACCAAGAGGAGTAAACAATCCCAACTATTTTAAACTACAGTTACAATTTGGTTTTTAAGATTGCATGAAAATCAGCTTAAATCTCCTTTGGGCCAACACTGGAATAGCAAGTAAGAAAAGAATTGCCATTTAAAAAAAGGGACTGCAAAGAGTCTGCAAGTGAATTGCTTTGATTAATTGGTACCCCTTGAGATGATGGGACTTTATAGTAAAATTTATTCCTTAGTTTAGAGAACAAATTTTTTCCCTGATAGGTGTTATTGTGACTGTAATAATGCTTTTGCTTTAAAAAATAGTCAGTTTTGTTGTCTTTCATGCTCTCTGTAAAATGCCAGTATAATTTGGTCTTAATCCACCTGGATTTTTTTCTTATTTTCTTGCTCTGTAAGAAATGATGGAGCAACTGGAATGGTGATAAACATAAGAGAGGTGATGTGAGCTGGAAGCAGGGAGCTGAAGCAGGACAGGCAGAGCCTGTGGGGTTGATGGCTCATCAGTGATAAAAATTTGGAGGAGTGGCTGATCCCCTGAGGGCTGTGCAGCCCTTCAGAGGGAACATGGACAGGTGGGAGAGGTGTCAGAGAGGAGCCTTTGGAAATCCAACAAAGGCAAAAGCAGGTCCTGCACCTGGGAAGGAACAACCCCAGCACCAGCAGAGGCTGGGGTGACCTGTGGCAATCAGCTCTGTGAAGGGCTGGGGATGCTGGGGTATATTAGAACATACGGTGGAATTTCAGAAATCAGGTGTCCTGTCACAGACTGAAGGCTTTGGAGAGCTACAAAGACAGCCAGGGCAGTTGCAGCTATAAAAGCCAACAGAGAACAGGTTTTCAGTATAAAGAATGAGTGTAAAAGTCAAAGGCAGGACAGGAAATAATGTGAGTTAGGGGAAAGAGATGACCCTTGTTCTTTGTAGGTATAAACCTACTCAGAGTTTGGTTATTGTCTTGAATTTTCCACCCAGATCTTTCCCTATCTCAGAATTTGGCTTTAATAAATGCCATTTATATATGCTCTGGCTAGAAACCAGGTAGACACTTTGGAGAGAAGCTGGTTCCAGGACAGGAAAATCCTGACAAGGGTTGCTATTTCCAGTTAAGAGGTTGGTGAGACTCAAACACTGAGGAAGCTTTACACAAGGGAGGGATTCAACAGTGTTTCCAGTTAGGAAAGTTATTAACTATCCCTGGCCTTGTCCTTCATCTTCAGGGAGTACCTGTTCAAATCCTACCAGGCAAAACTTGAGCAGCTTATCTAAACCATGTGTCAGGAAAGGAACGTTGGTGTGCAGAAGAAAATAAGTTTTGTCTCTAGGTAAACAGATTGGTGCAAGGTTTATCTGTGGTTCTGCACTCCTGTAGCCCCTGAGAGCAGCCAGGTGCTGATAACTAAAAAAGAGAGCTGGGGCTGGGTCAGGCAGCCTGTTCCTGTCAGAGTCCAGGACATTCCTCTGGATGCCCTGGATGGAAAAGAGTGATAGTCAATTTGTCACAGGGTGAAAAGTAGAAGTTTGGAGGTTTTATAATGGAAGTTCAGGGGCCAAGATGGAGGAATCTGGGTATGTCCTGTCCTTCTTCTTGTTCTTCTTGTCCTCCATATTCTGCTGTGATGGTGACACTTTCTGGTTGGTCTAGAGTAGAGACTGACTGTCCAACAAAGGTGATAGGGACTGGAAAGTTATCGTAAATAATATACATGTAATTTTGTATAAAAGTAAGCACCAGTCTGAGGGTTGGGATTATGCCTTGGACTGACTTGCTGAGAGAATCTCTGCTAGTCAGGGAAAGAATGTAATAGATAAGGAAAAATAAACAACCTTGGAAAACAGAAGAGACGACTCTCAACTTGTTCTTTGATCACGGGGCTGGGAGAAAAGGACATTCTAAATCTCTGGAATCATCTTTTGAATCATCATTCAAAAAACCCAAGATGTTCCTAACCCAAAATACCAGCCTTTAGCCCAGATGAGAACCTGAGATGGGGCTCTGGAATCATGGACTTTGATCATTCTGTCTTGTACAGCAACCCTGAGAAATTCAGAATTTGTGCTTTTACTGCTGAGCCTGACTCCAGCAGGCTGGGGCCAGGTGGAGCAGGGGATGCTGAGGGGACCATTACCCCAGTGCTGTTTGGGAATTCCTCTTCAACCCTGCCAGCCTGGCCTGGAGCTGCACACCCCAGTCCTCACATGCTGAAATGAATCAAAGTTGTTTAGTCTGCTTGAGTAACCATCATTCCTGGGGTCAAATAAAAATTCTCTGGGTAGCAGAGGGAGCAGTTCAGCCCTCACTGCCCAGCCTGCTGCTGGTTTCCACAGCTCAGTCTTCTGTGCAACATCAGGTTTTGAAAAGTCAAAAAGAGAAGGGGAATTAGCAGGTAATAACTAGATTCATAAAAAGTCAAGACACTAAAAAACCCAGTTTTATATTTCTGATACCCAGAAGGCAAAAATTTATTAAGGATTTGCTGGTGCTTCAGCTGTTGTCCTACTTATTCCTGCAGGAAATGTGTCCAAATCCTGAATCCCTGAAATGGTGACAGAGGGTTTCTCCTGTTGTTAAGACCTGGAAGACTTTGAGATTTAGAAATATAAGAGGGAGTGATTGCAAGGTGCTGTACTGTATTTAAATTGGTCTATTAAAAAGTAATGAAATCACATGTGGACCATGATAGAAAATAACTTGCTGCAGGAAAAATTCCTCAGGATACCTGGGTATTCCCAATATCTACTGCTGTAATTTAGTAAGGGAAAATGCACAACAAGCCATGTCTTATTAAACAACACACTAATGTCGTTCTCTCTTCCTGAGTCTGTTCTCGAAAGATCCGTGATAGGCAAAGATGAAGGATATTTAAAAGCTATTTTGGTTATTTCAGAGAAACTTTCAAAAGGAAAATGGATGCGGTGATTAGGGGGCTGTCATTACCTGTCATTTTCAGTGCTGCCTTTTGTATCAAAAATGAGAGCTGAGCCTTGTTGGTGTCCTGCTGGTTTAGGTTTTCTCAGTCACTCTACTGTCCTTCCTGGTCAAGTTCCAGTGCTGCACGCACTGGACGAAGAGCTGAGCACTTTATGAGGATGATCACAAATGAGTTTATGACAGTTCATTGGGCTCAAAGAGGAAGACAGGAAATTCAGGTTCAATATAAAAAATCATTCTTCCTTGTGAGGATGCTGAGGTCCTGGCACAGGTTCCTCAGAGAAGGATAATAAAAAAAGTCTCAGAATTCTTCATTTCTGAACTGTTCCTTTTTTTACAAGTTCTGGTTTGGTTTTCAGAGTTCCACTTTCTCAGCTGATTATTATTTCTGTCCTGCTTTCTCTCCTGCCTTCCTTTGTCTGCCCTGTTTCTCTCAGTGTCTCTCTTTACCCAGCTTCCAGCCAAAGATGCTCTCCTGATATTTTTTTGCCAATCCAAGAGCTACAACAACCCTGGGTGAAGTTATAGAGGCTGGCAGTGAAATGTCACCATCAGATCTTGCTCCACTTCACTCTCTGCCCCTTCAGAGCTTTGCCTTCAAGGGCAGGAACTTCTTCTCCTTGCTGCAAGCTGCTGCTCCAGCCCATTGCAGTGTGTGCTGCAGATCCCACAGTGTAGTTCCAGGCTGCCAGGGTGCTGGGATCCTGCTGTGCCTCCCCCGGGAACTGGGCAGGGGCAGGGCCAAGCCCTAGGAGCTGGGTGGGCTCCCAGAGCAGACAGCAAAGGGATTTTGCTGCACAGCCTGCAGCTGGAAGCAGATGGGAAAAAGGAAAGGCAGGGGAATCCTGGAATACTGGAGGCTGGAGAGGACCCTGCCCATGGGTTTGGATGCCATGAGGGAGGGATGCCTCTGCTGCAGGGAAGGTGCAAATGGCACCATAGGAGGACAGCACAGGGATTTCATTGGACATGGATTTTATGGAAGAGGAAACAGGAGGGAGAGAAAGAGAAACAGGAAAGAAGTCTCAGAGAAAATGCAGAAGAGATTGAGTTGGAAGTAGATGATTTTTATGGTCCTCTGCATACAGGAACTCTAGAGATTGTGTGTATGTGTATTTTATTTTGATAAAATTATTCTAATTCCTATATACTATTTCTTTTTCTTCATCTTAGTCTTCTTCTTCTTCTCCTTTCCCTTCCTGTTCTCCTTCTTTTTAATTACTGTTACTCTGTCTTACTCTTACTCTTCTTATTCCTAGTCTTATTTTTATTTTTATTCTTAATCACTACTTCTAGTTTTCTTCTTCTTCTACTACTTTTTGATCATATTCTATTTACTCCTTGTGATCATCATGTTCTTTTTCTTCCGCATATTCTGCATTTTTATTCTTATTCTTATTCTATTATCATTATTATTATCATTATTATTAAATTTAGGGGGAGGGGTTTTAAGATAATTTTGTGATGGGGGTTTTCTAGGTGTTTTTTTTTAACTATGTTTCTTCACCTCAACTCCCATTTGTTTTGGAAGACTGGTGTGTATCACAGTCCTTCATGTCTCTTGAGCAACACCTCCCTCAGGGTTATAGTCCCAAAGGACCAGCATGGAATCCTTTCAGGATGAGGGGGAATGATGATGCCTCAGTGGAGGTTTGGATTCGATATCAGAAGATATTTTTCCCTGACAGAGGGCTCAGGCATTGGGCAAAGTTTCCCAGGGAGGCGGTGGAGATTTGTGTGGAGGTGGCCTGTGCCGACATGCTTTTGGGGTGACTGTGGTGCTGCCAGACCCTACTGCCACCTTGATGGCTCTGGGGTTTTTCTCTGGATATTTTGAATTTCTGAGATTTAGAAAGTCTTTTTTCCCCAGGCTGGTAATGGAAGAAATAGTCGAGAGTCGTCTCTTCTGTTTTCCAAGGTTGTTCCTTCTTTCTTATCTATTACATTCTTTCACTGACTAGCAGAATTCTGCTCAACAGGTCAGTTCAAGGCACAATCCCACCCCCTCAGGGTGGTGTTTTGTTTTATACAAAAAACTACATATAAGGTATTTACAATAATTTTCCAATACCTATCATCCATGCTAGAAAGTCAGTCTCTGCTCTAAACCAACCAGAAAGTGCCACTGTCACAGCAGAAGATGGAGCAGATGAAAGAAGAAGCTTAAAAACCATGAGGTTCCTCCATCTTTCCTTCCTCTGCCTGCCATTCTAAAAAACCCAAACTTCTACTTTTCAGCCTGTGATAAACTGCATATTATGCTACTATCTAATCCACATTCTTGAAAGTTCTGCTTCATCTCAGACCCTGAGAAGCCCTTTCCATGGACAAAGGTTAAAAACAGTGTTTGCAAGAGTGTTTGTATCCCTTAAAACTTGCAGAGAAATACTACTCAGAATTCTATGTTGGAATCAGGAATTCTGAGAAATATTTCTTTGCATCTTTGAAGGGATTTTAAAACCTTTGGTAAACACTGTTTTTAACCTTTGTTCATGGAAAAGGGCTTTTTAGGTTCTAGGAATGAAGCAAGAACTTTCAAGAATGTGGATTAGATTGTAGCATAGTGTGTGATAAACTTATCACAGGGTGAGAATTTTAGATTTCTGGGGTTTTTAGAATGGTAAGCAGGGAAGGCAAGATGGAGGATCCTCATGGTTCCTAGGCTTCTTCCTTCTTCTTCATCTGCCCCATCTTCTGCAGTGATGGTAATACATTCTAATTGGTTTAGAGTAGAGTCTGACTTTCTAACATGAATAATAGATATTGGAAAGTTTTTATAAATACTGTAGACGTGGATTTTTGTATAAAAGAACACACCGCCCTGAGGGTGGGGGGTGTGTGCCTGGACTGACCTGCAGAGAGGAGTTCTGCTGGTCAGGTACAGAATGTATAGATAAGAAAGAATAAACAACCATGAAAAAAATGGAAGAGATGGCTCACGACCATTTCTCCAGTCTCTGGCTGGAGAAAAAGACTTTCACATTCTTGGGTTTCTCAGTGCACTGTGAAAAAAACAATCAATTTTTTTTTTTTTTTTTTTTTTTAAACCTGAGAATTCTAGACTCCAACAGATGACTCTGTGGGGTTCCCCTCTGAGTGCCCTGGGTGCCCCACGAGTGCTGTTTGGGATGTCCATGCCACGGGGCCGTGTCCAGCCCAAGGCCACCCCTGCTCCCTGCAGTAAATATATTCCCCTAACACCTATTTCCTGCTGTATTACCCCACTTTTAGTTATTTGTTGCCAAGATACTGCAAATTCATTTCAATAGAAAAACTAAAAAACAAAACCAAAACCAGCAGGAATGAGTTAAAAGCTACAACTGCTTAGGAAAGGGAATCCCACCAAACAATGTAGGTATCTGAAAGCATTTAAATGTTTTCAAGCAGGCTTTTATCCTTTTAACTTCTTACATCTTTCTGTATCCCATTGTGAATTCAGTAACTCACACTGTGAGGCTGCTGTTTACAATTACAATTTATTTTCTTAATGTATTAAATGAAGTGTCTGAAATTAGCTTCTAAATTAGTTTTGATAGAGTAGTTTTTTATTTTATCAATAAATTTCAGCATATTCTATAGCACAATTTTTTTTTGCTATTTTGACTATTATCCCTAAAATAATTTGTAAAAGATACAAAGGTGTGACTTGATTGAACATGTTCAAATGGCTAAGATTTATTTGCACTTAATTTCATTAAAGAAAATAGCTGTTGGACATTAATTAGAATATCTACTACATTCTATTGTTTGATTCAAAGAACATCCTTTATCTAAAAACACTTGCTTTTGGCATCAAAGCACAAATCCAACAGAGTAAATTCCAATCATAGCACAGATGAACTATAATACTGTCCTTGCAGTTGTAATTTTGCATAAATATAAAAGTAAAAAGAAACAATTACTCTTTCCTACAGCATGGGGAGTGTAATAGGTCTGCTGGGAGAGAACACAAGTTGGGAAACCCCTGAAAGAGCTCAATCAAATGGTTTCTAAAGATTTGCCCCTCCATGAGAATTTACAGGCACCTCTGGAAACAAATTTTCTAGAAATGAGTCACCATTTGGGCACACACAAATGCTTCTACAGTTATATAACAGCAGTCTATGGAGAGAGGGGAAACCAGATCAGATGAAGTTCTGATGCCAGACCCTTGAGTAGAGGCAGGATAGCAATTCAGAAGCAGGTCTGTGGAAAGTTAAATCAACCCCAAATCCTCACAAAAATCCCTGTCTGTTGTACTGTCACCCTCACAGCAGGGCCCTTATTCCTGCAGCTTTCTCTCTCTGATCCTATTTACTTCACCTCCTGCACAGGGGGTAAAATAATTTGTGAACAAACTGAGGATGTGTATCTCCAGGCCTCTCTCACAGGTTCCATCTATGGTACAAACCTTCTGCATTGGTCACTGATCAAAGCACTGAAGGGACAGCAAGAGTTGTTCTACAGAGCAGACAGCCACAACACCCACAGCCAGATTTGTAATCAAATCCCACCCTCCAGAATTCCTCCCCAGAGCAGCCTGCACACATCCAGCTGAGAAAGTGTCCATAGGGCTGTGGCAGACACAGAGCTCCTCTGGTCATGTACAATCATTAAATGAAAGGAGGAGTCAAACCAGGGTTTGCCCAGGCCAGGAGTCATCACCAGCTACATGCAATACCCAGTTCAGGTGACCTGGCAGCTACCTGAAGGTCACTAGGTTGTCTCAACTGCTGCATGGCCAGGGAGTGAGAATAACAACATGCAACTGGGAGGCAGCAGTGCCTCTCGGGTTTTTATCTGGTTGCAAGGATTCCCTAGATTTAGAAAGTCTTTTCCCCCAGCCCAAGGTCAAAGAAGAAGTCAGGAGGTTGTTTTTTTCTTTCTTATCTATTACATTTTTTCCCTGACCAGCCGAGGTCTGCTCAGCAGGTCATGTCAGTTCAGACACAATTCACCTCCGCCAAGGTGGCAGGTACTTTTTATACTAAAAGTTACATCTACAGTATTTACAATAATTTTCCAATCCCTATCACCTTTGTTAGAAAGTCAGTCTCTACTCTAAACCAACCAGAAAGTGCCACCATCACAGCAGAAGATGGAGAGGAGAAGGAAGTCTAAAAGCCACCTGAAACCTCCATCTTGTCTTCCTCTGCTTACCCCAGTCTAAAAACCCCATAAATCTATTTTTCACCCTGTGATAAATTAACTATTATCTTACTTAAACTCTCGTGGTCTGTAAACCCTCACACAGAGATGGAAATTTCTCCCAAGGGCTAAAATTGAAGACACAGGAGTTTTTGACTCCTTGCCAAGGTCTCTCAGCCCCCTGTCTGGGTCTGAAATCATCCAGGACAGTCAGAGGAGTGTCCTGGGCTCTGACAAGTGCCTAGCAGGCTGAGGGCTGAACTGGAGGTTCGTGCAGGAAAGCTGGCTACTCACCCTAGCTTTTCCAATGGAGGGAAGCTTTTAACATGTCACTTCCTCTGGGCTAGAGACAAACAACTTCCAAGCTACTGTATGCGGCCTTCAACATTCCTATGTGCTCTCCTTGCCATCTGTAATCTGTCTTTTCTACCTCAACTCCTTCCCTCTCTGCATCTCAGTTGCCCCCTCCCCATCATGGAAGAAACAGAACCAAGACAGCCCGTCCATACCACACCACCACTGATCCCCATATTCACCCCAGACAGAGCTAAGAAAAAACCTTTTGGCCCTGCGCTGACTCTCTACAGTATGCCATCAAAGAGAGGTGACAATGGTCCACAGAAGGGAAGGAAGGAGCATGGGCCAAAATTCCCCATGTGAGGCCTTTGCAGCAGGCAGAGAGGCAGCAGGGGGTCAGAGAACCTGCAGGCTCCTTTGGTGCTGGTGCATCTTTATGGCTTGTGAGCCACTGCTACAGTCTGCCATGAACCATCTACATCAGGACAGTATTTTATACAAAGGCCTCAGCCCAAAGAAACTAAGGGTTTAATGCAGCCAGGATAAAAATAGTCAAAAAGAGTTTCAGGATGTATGTATTACAAACTGCTATTTTTACAGACTCTAATGAATACACTCTGGCTGCACCTTTTTCTTGGTGCCCAATAATTTGCTAGAGTGGTTAAGATCCAGCAAAAAGTTAGTGTCCAAAGTTCCTGTCAACATCAGCATGAGAAGGGACCTAGCCCACTGCTGGACCATCTCCATCACAAACCACATAAAACCTCACTTACATCTAGTGAAAATGCACAAAATCTACCCCAAAATGTGATTATAAACTAACTGCCTCCATAGTAATTAATATGGCAGAACTGGTGAAGGAGGGATCAAAACCCTCCACACCAGAGGGAAAGTAGGTCCTCTGCCTAGACTTAACCATCCCATGGAATAATGCACACAGTTTACCAAAGAATCAGCTTGAGCTGATATTTTCACAGATAATTTCACAGCAATAAGAAAATCACATTGATTAGAGCTCTGTACCATTTTCTAGACAATAATATTCACATTTGCTTAATACCAACTGTGCTACTTAATTGTCAGGAAGCATAATTTTCTACAGCTAAACTGTAACCACTGCAAGGCATCCACAGCATCCAACAACCTGGCAGCACCTTCTGCTGCTCACTGATGGTGGAAAACAGGGCCAGGTTACTCACACCATCTGCTGCAGAGGGGAGCCCAGCACTGGGGACTGCTGGGTGAAAGCCCCTTAGACAGAAGATGTGCAATTTAGATGGAGGTAAATAAATTTTAAAATAATCAAGAGCGGAAAATAGAAGTCAAGGGAAATCTTCCCTCCAAATTCAAGACCTCTCAAGTTGCACAGAACAATCCCTGGGTTATTAACAAAGCATTACTTTTGGGTACTTGTGGTCATTTCTACTCTGTTAGGGATTGCCAGCAATAGTTGCCACCACTGAGAAACCAGCTCTGACTAGAGCTGACTGTGATTTCAGAAGTGGTTTTGGTTTCTCATCAGATTAAAACCAAAGTAATAAGAAGCCCCAGAAAAGCAAATAGCCTGGAGCCTTGCATTTTCAGTCAGACTGGAACCTCAGTTTGAGAGTCCATCATGCAGAAGACACCTATGCCAGCAGTTACTCTTCCCATCTCTCCTGTTATTCTCTACTCCTCTCCTGAGCAACTTTCCTACAAAGGTTAGCCCAGTGCTAATTAGCCTTTCCCTAATGTCAGGGGCAAAGCACTTTTTTTCCATGGGAACAACGCAGTGAAGCTTCACCATCCTCAGTAGCAGTAAAATCCTACTGTTCCACATTGACAAGTCAGTTCAGCCAGAGCCACTTTACCACAGCTGGTGCTCAGAAAAGTTCATCTCCTATAGCCAGGCCTTGGCACAGTGGGGACAGGCTGGAGCTGTGCTTGCCCAGGAACTGAATGGGACCTTTTCCAGCAGCATCATCTGCTCATGCCCATGCAGTCTCTCTCAAGCCTTATTCTAATCAGAATAAGATAACAGGCATTTTAATTTGGGCCTAAGAAACTTGGCTGCTGGCTTCATTTACAGTCTCTATCAAATATACAAATAGCACATATAATGCAACTTAGTTGCTTGCCTGTCTTCCATGCCAACTCTCAGCACAGAATTAATGTTTTGATGGAATAATAAACCTCTCAAAATCTGAGCTGATAATGGACAGTCACGTTAGATGCTTAAATTATAGCAGCATGAACAGCCTTGCAATAACCAACCCTGCAACTGCCAAAATGTTTTCATTGTTCATTAACTGGAACCTTTTTTGCATTGCTAATCCTAATGAGCTGCCATTCTCATTACCATTCCAAGCACTGTCTGTAGCACATCTCTAGATTTCTTTTCCACCCAAACATACAATCTTATTCAACTGGCAGCCTGTTAATGCATTAAAAGTACAAAAATGGCTGCTTTAATGCAACTGTAATAAATCTACAGTGCAAGCACCTTGAGGGGTAAATTCAGTTCAGACTTTGAGAACTTTTGCTTAAGTAGAAAAACAGGTGGTCTGTTATTGAAGAGACCATATTAAAGAGTTTTGGTTCCAAATCTGAAATCCATTGAAGTTAATGTGAATCTTTCCATTGATTTCTGCATACACTGAACTGTTTTAACTTCCTCCTTTCCTCTTCTGCTCCTCCCCAAGCATGAACAAGTGAATCCACTGCAGAGACAGTGAATTTTCTTGCAGGGAACACAACTGATGTCTGTGCAGGGAAGGCTCAGTACTCTGATGGACTGCGTTACCAATGCCATTTCCTCTACTCTAACTCCACAGTGGCAGAGGTCAGAGAGTTCAAAGCATCCAGCAATCCTTCCTAGTCCACAATACAGGTCCTTTCTTTGTTAAATTTATTTAAATTTTGCACAAAATTTACCCCAGACTCTGAAAAGTTGCACTTCACTCCCTCCATCTGCACCTTGTTTGCAAGAAGGAGCAGCCCAGAGCCACTGTCTTATATAGAATTCATTTTCTGTGGAGGAAAATATGCAGAAAGCATCTTCTATAGCAACAGGCCCCAGTTCCAGATGTAAGTAGCTTATTCATTGAGGGAGACCAGAAAATAGAGACTGTCTTTCACTTTACATTCAGCTGAGCATGTAAAAAAAAAGCCAGTAACTTGTTAATGGTGGGCAGTTCACTCACATAGCCATGAGAGAAGTTTTTTGAAGGAAAAGCCAGATGTAGAGCCTGGCTTATTTTCAGTGTGACCCTCTTGTTTTTAAGTATAAGAGCCCCAAACCAGAGGATGTTAACAAAGTATTAGGCATCATCTTCAAGCAATTTCAGCCTTGAACCACCGATTTGTTCCAGACAGACAGTTGTTTCCTTCAGCTGGGAAGCAGGGAATATTTTTCTTTCCCCTTCTCCAAAGGGACCACATCTGCAGAGAATATCACATATGAAGACACAGTATGAATTGTTCAGATGGAGCACTTTCTAAGTTGTTCTTATGACAAAAAGTTTCAACATTAAAATAACCCCAAATGGATGTAAGAGCTCTGAGTTCTCAAATGAAGCTGAAGCAAACACATAGATATAACATTGCAGTTTCTCTTCGATATAAATTCATAACCAACTAAATACTTATTCCACACTGACAAAGTATTTCCACACTGACAGAGGCTCTGAACACATTAATTATAGAGGAGTTTTGTATCTGAAGACAGCTAAGCAGTCTTTCACAAAAGCCCACATAATTTAATTTATTTCGTCTGATTACTTAAAGCAGCAAGAGATGTTATTATACATAGGCACAGAATAATTTTTGGTTCTTGTCCTTACTTGTCTCATCTCCATGGATCAACTAAAGTGTTTCTTTATAGTTTCCAAGATAAAATTCTTGAAGCAATGCACACACTGAGTATCATACATTCCCCTGAGACACTGCCCCTGGGAAATCAAATAGCAGGCCCCAGGGACAGAAGGGAGAAAGGCATGTCTCTCCTAAAAAAACCCACACTAAAACAAACATTCTTTCTAGGCTGTGACACAATCCACTAGCTTATGAAATAGCTGTTTTCAAGAAATTGGTGGGCTGAACTTGGGCTCAGAACCCAAAATTTCAGTCACAAGAATTGTCACCCAAAAGCAGCTCAGGAAGAGCAATACTAAGGACTTCTTCCACAGAGGTCACCTCCAACCTGTACAAACCTCTTGAGTGCCAAGACTCAAGGCAAATCTTTTCAAAAGAGAATTGCACTTCTAAGCTGGATAAAGAGAAAATAATTCCCATATGTAAGTCAGTATGACTAAACCAAGAGTCTCACAGAAAATCCCATAAAAATACACCCCAAATTCTCACCCAGAGCATTGTATCAGACATCTTGGCACTGAAACTAGTTCAAAATTCTAAAACCCCATCCACCTATTTTTAGTACTTCTCTGTTATCATGGTATGAAGAAAAAGCAGAAGATATTTTTTCTAGAAAATTCTCTGTTCCCAATATCCAAAGGACTGGTGGTGACCCAGCCTCTTGCACTTCTGAAGCATCCCAGACTTTGTGCCATAATTTTAAGTTCCTTGGCACAGACTCTATAACCTAAAATCTAACAGATTTTCCCTCACTTTACTGTAAAACCTCAAAAAAACAGCAAAGCTGGTTTTGCACTAGTCAGAAGGCAGACCCTTGAGATGAGGCTAAAACTTGCATCAAAGAGAATTTTCAAGCAGCCTCAAAAGCACATGCAGAGAGTGGTTTATATTCTCTTCCCCAGAGATCTTTTAGCTTAAACAGGCAAGACAGGGTCTGACTTTTATTTGGCCAAGGCCAGACAGACATTAAACACAACTTTCAAGAATTAATGCTTATGAAATTCATTACTAGAATGTATGGAATTCTCCAAGGCCTCAAGATATTCTATAGTATGGTTCAATTTCATAGCAGCTTCCATGCAGGCACAACTAATTTTATTATGCAAACTTGATAACATGTTTGTAGCAGGACTAATATGAACTTGACAGAACAATATTTCCAGTAAGTACACTTAAAAATCCTACAAATGAGCACAAAATGCTGCCATACCCAGGCTGCACTACATTCCTGCAGCCAGTTAGATTGAAATTTCAATGAGGACAAAACTCAGCACTCAGTGATAGCTGTCTCAGAATGCCTTAGGATGGAAGGGACCATAAAGATCATCTTGTTCCAGCTGCCTGCCATGGCTGGGGAGGATCCCTGCCCTGACCTGCTGGTCACAGTTCTCTTGATTCAGCCCAGGACTGGGTGTCTTTCTGAGCTGCAGACACTCACTGCTGGCTTGTGTCCAGCTTCTCACCCACCAGCACCCCCAGGTCCTTGTCCTCAGGGCTGCTCTCAGTCCATTCTCCACCCAGCCTGCAAACTGCAAATCCCTGCAAATCCCTGTGTGTGGGATTGCCCTGACCCAGGTGCAGCCCCTTTGCACTTGGCCTCATTGAATTTGGTGAGGTTTGCACAGGCTCACCTCTGCAGCCTGTCCAGGTTCCTCTGCATGCCCTCCCTCCCCTCCACCATGTGTCAGCTGCCCTACATAACTTTTCCTTTCTTCCCTTAAACCAGCTTCTTAAATGAAAACTCAAAGGACTAAGAACACAGAACAGAAAGTCTGTGGACGTTTCATCTGTAATGTCAAGGGTAGACAAAGTCTGTCCACACTGCCTCAAAAAAAAAATACTCAGTGAAGCAGACGGTTCCATCTCAGTGAAACTCAGCTGATTATAGGCTTCAATAAACCCTGTAATAACAGAGTTGTATGACAAGAAGAGGGTAGGCCAGGCAGAGACTACCTTGACCTTCACTAACCAGAATCCAATAGGCAATTATCCATCCTTTTCTGCTCATCCGATGCAATCACTTAGAGAAGAGATAGGACAAGCACTGATGAGATATCTCTTACAAAATTTGACCATCAAACTCCAGGAGAGCACCTACAGAAAAGGGAGGAAAATGACTCCAAATTGAGACTATGTGTTTGAAATAGCATTATACCACCAAAAAAAGGAAAATAGGAACACATAGCTCTAAAGCCTTCTACTAGCTCCAAGATAAGTGATATGCCTGACAGACAAATGAGAGTTAAAAAGATTGCCTGATGTGCAGCAGGCTAAGAAGGAAAAAATTGAAACTTCTGCTTACGAGTAGTCAGACTGATCCCTGGGTGCTCCTGTGAAAGAAATCAGACCATTTCATCACCATATTTTCTCCCCTTCCTTTCTACGTGCCAGCTACAAGTTGCACTCACAAAAAATACTTGGCATGAGAAGAGCTTTTAAAAAGCAGTAATTTAAACTCCGTATTAGGAGGCTATTTTTTTGTGTGTTTCACAATGTGAAATTCCATATGTTAGAGTATAATGAACCCTGAGGTAACTAATGACTGTGGAAGGTGGAAGGCATCCTTTCTTGGACTTGACTTTGGCTCAAATGGACACCAGTAAGCTCTACAGAGCTTCAGGAGGATGCACAGATAAAAATTTTCCTACCTTACTTCAGGTAAATATAAAAGCAGCAAAAGGTACCACTGGTGCTTTCCCTACTTTCCCAGGAGAGAGGATCCAGGCAGCTGTTGCTGGAACACTGCACTCTGGGTTTTCCCAGGGGATCTACTGCACAGCAGGAACCATTCAAATTTGTTCATGTGTGTTTCCTTACAGCCCTCTGCACAATCCTTGGTTTGTAAGGAACTGCTTGGAGCAACCCTTTACACTCACTAAGACAACAGAGACATCAATTTTCAACTCTGGTTCTTATCCACATCCCTTGAAAGAGAATGGAAAATTCAATTTGTGTTATATATTTCTGTCTAAGCCTGAAAAAATCTGTAGATTACATTCCATACCAGGAATGCTGCTTCAATATTGCCTTTGGCTGCAGTGCAGGCTGTCCCCAGCAGTGTGTGTTCTGTCACCTTCTGCTGGAACTGGGGCAGGGGTGCAGGTGGGGTAACCCTCTGTTCATGGGCCAGATGTTAAAAACCAGCTGGGACAGTTTGCTTTATCTCTTTCACACCCATCCTCCCTCCAGAGAGAGATCTTCTGCTGATGGGCCAGTGAGTGTCACTGAGAGAATTCCATCATCCCACTGGAAAATGCTCCAGCCAGGGGGAGGAGACAAGCATTTCTACCTGGATAAAAATCTGAGATTTGGGACACCAAGCAGCCTTTTCACTCGATTCCCAGAGATAGACCAGACCCATCTATCACCACTTTACCTTCAGAAGAAATCTACACCCTTCTACAGGATCATTGCTCCAACAGAACCACATCTACCACTCCAGAAGGACTGCAGTCAGCAGTTAAAGGGACTGCTGCCAACAGCCTGACCCACGGGGGGTCAGCTTGGATCCTGACTCTGTCAGAGGGGTTTTTTTTGTATCACTGCATTTTTATTTTAGTTCTCCCAATAAAGAACTGTTATTTCTGTCTTTACCTGAGAGCCCCTTAATTTCAAAGTTGTCATAATTCAGAGGGAGGGAGTTTAAATTCTCCATTCCAAGGGAGGCTCCTTCCTTCCTTAGCATACACCTGTCATTCAAACCAGGACACATATCAAGGTACAGTTTTAGGTTGCCATGGTGCAAAATCTGATGCTGACGGAGCCAGGGAGCCACTCTCTAACCAGTCAAAAGCAGGGCATGTAGTAATACTGTCAGTGTTTGTCCTAATTTTCCCAGAGATTTTTCCAAGTAATTCCCTGTCAATAAGCCTGACATGAAAAAACCTGTCAAACAATTAATCCAGGTCTTGGATGCCCAGGTTTAGGCTTGTAGCCAGTACAGAAAATGG
This sequence comes from Certhia americana, assembly GCA_018697195.1. Taxonomy (NCBI): domain Eukaryota; kingdom Metazoa; phylum Chordata; class Aves; order Passeriformes; family Certhiidae; genus Certhia; species Certhia americana. The sequence goes on from CM031865.1 coordinate 23,906,799, forward strand.
ATCCTTTCTGCACTTGAACCAACTCTCAGAAGAGGGGAGCATTCCAGGATGTGCAGTCCTGGACACTTCTGATTCAAGCACCGACTTCACTGCTGTCAATCTGCTGTGTCTGGATCTTCCAAGCAGGCTGCACTTGGATTCCTCAGATAAATCTTTCACCTCCCAACCATATTGGAAATCCAGCCATTTTCTACGGCATAGCAGCACAAGCAAAATTGGCAATTACACTAATGTCCTGTTTATCATACAAACATAACCCCTAAGATCTGCAGTTGAGAAAGGAATATTTTGCTTCCCATGTGGAGATGGCAAGCATATCATTAGACAATTTATTGCTATTGACAGACACTATATGTATTAATCTTCTGCTAAAAACACTGAAATACACACTGACAAAATAGAGGAAAAATCATAGCAGCTCTTGAAATAGGTGCTTCATCCACATTATTTAGACAATAATTCAGATCACATTTGGAGAGTGAACACTAATTTGCGAATTTAAGCATAGATTTCCCTCGTCATTTTATTCAGCAAAATGCTTTGTTATTGGAACATTAACTGAGGGAAAGGAAGAAAGAAAAAAGAAACAATCATTTAAATAAAATCAGGACAGAGTGTGCAAAATGGGATTTCCTAAATGCAACATATGTTGTCAGCTTTGTTCTCACATATTGTGAGGTTTCTTCCTCAATAGTTCTTTAGTTAGAATGGGATCACCTCATAAAAAGGGTGAACTGGGGAGATGTGACTTTTTTCTAGATGGGTGAGCAGTGTAACTAAAACCTGTATATACTTATTTTATTTTTAAAATAATGTTTATAAGCTCTCCTATCCCATGCATGGAATTTCAAAGAAGAAACCAAGCACACAGTAAAACACAATGGGATACTTACTGAAGAGTATTGGCAAAGGATACCTTGGGTGTCTTCATCAGAACCCAGTGTCCAGTGAGGTCACACAAATCTCTGCAGAAATACAGAAGCCAGAATCCAAAATATTTGCCTTCTATACAACTTGAAAGCAAAACTGTCTCTTGTTTCTCACCATAGGAAATGATTTTTCAAGATGAAATCCTCACTCAAAAAGCTGATGCAGATGAAGGCAGGTTTCACTCAGTCCCTTCAAGCTTCTCCCCGCTTGGGTTAGACTCCTCAGGAACCACCAGCTTGTGAAGGTCATGAAACAGACAGAAGTTCTATCCAAGAAAGTGTTCTATCTGCATTGTATTGGTGTCTGATGTGGAAAGAGGAAGGATAGTGTTAGAGGAGGAATAATAAGTTATTCAAAATTATATAAGATATTCACATATGGGAATAGCAAATATCTTCTCTCCCCCCATGGAAAAATTGGTTGGTTCTTTTCCCTGTTTTAAAATGCTAACCTTTAGCTAACAGATAACATAGCTGTATCTTTCACAGATTTCTCTTTTGGTGATATCAATTACTACACATGACCTTCCCTAGAGTATAAAAAAAGATAATTTAACTTGCAATAAAAATAAGTACAAATGAATAAGATATTCTTTCTCATTCCCTGGAGAGAACTGAGAGGCCTTGCAGGCCAGTGATGAGAAACTTGAACTTTGACTTAAAATTCCTCTTTCTTTTTGGCTCATCTGGTTCAAGTTACTTGCCCTCTTTCATTCTGATTTTTTTTTTTTTTTTAATTTAGGCAGAAGTAGATTCATCTGTACAGCTACCAGAAAATGTTTTTGAATTCCTACACACTCTTTATAAGAAAAACATTAAATCTACTCTTTAGATTTTCAGACTTTTCATACTTTTCACTTATTCATGTAAGTGATAATAGCATCAGGTGATGGTTATATAAACAGTTTCTGGGCCCACACACCCATTCTTTCCAGGTTTGAGTGAATGCTAAAGTGAGTTTATAATTGGCACAGTGAGATTCAAGCCTTTCTACATTGCCCTCAGTTTGATACACAACCAAACAAACAAAAAAAAATCCAAACAAAAAAACTGCTGGAACTCAAAAACTTGCAAAGGGCAAGAGTCCTCACTTTCATCATTTAAGGCTACACAACAGAAGATGCACTATTTTTCATTCTGGAAGAAGCCACACCTGTGTTGCCAGATTAGGGATTTATTCCAGCACTTTGAAAAGGCATTAAAAACCTTGTGCTTATGAAAAATGTTGAAAATACATAGTAAATATATATAGTAAATATAGATCTTTAGGGAATGCAGACACCAGTAAGGAGAGCAGGACTCCCATCACAGCAGCCACATGTGCATGTAATGGTGCAGAGAACAGAACAGAACTCACAGATCATATTGAGTTGCTTCTCATGTTTACAGCCCTGGGCACCAAGATAGAACTGGAAGTAATTGTGCTTCTGTTAGCAGGTTGTTTGACTTTGGGAGACTCACTAAACCTTTAAGGCAGTAGCACATATCTGAAAATAAATCAACATCAATCCAGTTTACACCAAAGTTATGATGAACCCTCTCAATATCAGCCAGGCAAGCAATAATCCTTTCCAGAACAAGGGAAGCCATGCACTTCCTTGAGCACAATTTGCTCACAAGCATTGCAAATGCAAAACATCAAAGATGGATAAAGAACAAGCTTGGAGGAAAAAGATGCAAAAAATTCTGTCCATCAGTCTGGAGATACTAGATTATGTGGAATAGAGAACAGTTGTGTTCTACATAGCAATTCCTTAAAATCAACATGGAATAGACTTACACCTGGATGTGACTCAAAGGCCTAATTTCTAATAGCAGAGGCTGAATGAGACTCAGAAATTTGCTTGCAGTCAATACAGTTTTCTTCCATTAAAATCACATTAGATTCAGATTCCTATGGAAATGTGCTAATTGGCACAGCATGGAGAACTGCAACTTCAAATACCACTGAATAAAACCTACTCCACAATTCTGATTTGCCTCTTTCCTTCCTTCCAGATGCACCTCTCACAAAGCAAGCTTTGGTCACCACACCATGCAGTAATAGTCAAGGGAACGGGAACTCGCACTGATTAAATCCTGCTGGAGAAACATGAGCAGAGTGGGGAAAGGGGATTCAAAAGCAAGATGTGGAGAAAGAAGAAGGAATTTCAGTGTAACAGCAATGGAGTGATGTTTTAGAGTAGCCCCAGTGGCACAGCTGAATCACCTGCAGCACCAAGCCTGGGCAGAGCTGCCCACACAATGGGGATCTTCCCCAGCCAAAGGAAATCCTGCTGAAAGTGTGCTGGGAGGGAGCGGGAAAGGGGATGGGAAAAGAGATGCTGCCTACTCATTTGTGGCACCAAGAATGAACACAAGGACACAATGCCTTTCTCATTCACTTGTTTTTTGACTCTGGTAGTTAAAATCACATCCACATCAGTACCCCACTGAATATTTGGAAGAACAAAATTCTTCTGTTTCAGCCTGATCTAGCAGCCTAAGACTCAGAAATCTATTGGTGGAATACCTCCCTTGAGGGTGGCTGAGGCCTTAGCACAGAGCTCTCCCCATCTGTTGGAGCCCAGAACACTCCTCTGACTGTCCTGGGTGATTCCAGAGCTGGGCAGGGGGCTGAGAGACCTTGGCAAGGAGTCAAAAACTCCTGAGCCTTCAATTTTAGCCCTTGAGAGAAATTACCATCTCTGTGTGAGGATTTACAGACCACGAGAGTTTAAGTAGAATGATAGTTAATTTGTCACAGGGTGAAAAGTAGAATTTTTGGGTTTTTAGAATGGCAAGCAGATGAAGGCAAGATGGAAGATCCTTGTGGTTTTTAGGTTTCTTCCTTCTTCTTCATTTGCCCCAACTTCTGCTGTGATGGTGGCACTTTCTGGTTGGTTTAGAGCAGAGACAGACTGTCCAACATAGGTGATAGGGATTGGAAAGTTACTGTAAATAAAGTACACGTAATTTTTAGTATAAAAGTAAGCACCACCCTGAGGGAGATGGATTGTGCCTTGAACTGACTCACTGAGAGAATCTCTGCTAGTCAGGGACAGAATATAATAAACAACCTTGGAAAACAGAGGAGACAACTCTCAACTTTTTATTCAACCACGGCTCTGGGAGAAAAGGACTTTCTAAATCTCAGGAATCATCAAAGTACAAAAAACCTGAGACCCGTCATCCATGGCATTCAAAGTATTAGAAGATAATGTAGCATATATCCTTCCCATATATTACTGGATTGAAAAAGTGTACAGATGCATAGTTAGAAGCCTCCAGATAGTAGACATGTGGATCTCAGGATGAAGAGGTGCACCACATGTTTTCAAAGAAGTAAAAATTTTTCACACCACCAGCCTATAATAATCTCTTCTAACTTAATGCAAAGCTCATTTATCCGTGCTTTTTTCCGCTTAGTTAAGTTAAAATTTGAAAAAATATCTTTGTAATTGTGTAATATTTATGTCCTTGTTTAGTAGGAAGATATTGTAGGACACACTAGGAACTGGTTATTTTTAAGAAACATGAAGACAAAACTACACTCAAATGCCTTTTCCCTGTGTTAAAACATTGTGCTACCCTAGTCAAACATGATTAATAAAATAAAATAAAGAGCACATAATACACCTGTAACACAGCCCAATGCTCAGAGCTCCCTGTGGAGACAAGCCCAGCCAGAGGAGATAACTCTAAACACTCTCCCAAAATAAAAAGATCACCACACCTGCCAGGAGAACACTTGTCTTCACTGAGTGGTGCTGCCCCAAGTGAATACACCAACCCAGCCATTGCCTACAGCTGTGAACACATCCATGACTAACAGCAAAAACAGACCCCATCAAAAGGCACACTGTCAGAAAACCTGCCAGCCTTCAGGACAGCTTTTGATCACTGGTGTCACCATTCAGTGACAGCAAACAGTGGCTGCTGTCTAAAAGTTATGCTGGAGAGAAGAGTACTGATGCACTTGAACTAAGCATGATGAAAGCAGAGCACTTCAAACCTTATCTCCAGTTCAGAAGCTGGAGCTTCAGCCTGAATTGGGCGCGGAACAGTCTCCTTTTCACAACAGTTACAGCTGGCCCCAAGTCAACCAAACTCTACAGGAATTCTGTGAAAGAGATGATAATTGAATTCATTTGGCATTTGGAGAAAACTACTCTTGTCAGAACTCAGGCACCATGCAAACTTTCCCCCAGCCAAGGTTTTCATTGCTTCTGTTCTCAAGTTTAGACTCTCAGCCATCAGTATCCACTCCAGTGACCGTCCCATTTAAAACCTTGGAGGTTGAAAGGACATTTTACTAAAAATCTGAGCCTTGTTCTCAGATCTCAAGATAAGGCCGGATTGCACAGTGCTGCTCATGGTGGTTGAAATCCTGGCCTTAAAGCCCAGCTGTGTGCAACAGCAGGGACAGCCAAGGAGCAGCAGACCTGAAATCCTGAGTGCATTTAGGGTCTGCCTAATCTGATATTCCAAGAATGCTTTGGACCAGGCACTTCACATGATCTGCTTCTCAAACACAGCTCTAAACATGGATTGCATCTGTCAAATAATGTGACATTAGAAAATGATACTCTACACAGGGAAGTCTGTACTTAATTAATTACCAATAGTAATTACTTAGCAAGAATGGAATTCTTCTCCCTCTAACATATGGTTTTAGATAACAGAATTACTACTTCCACAATCATTGGAAAAGTAGACTTCATTATCTGGAGTATAGAGTTGGAGGGCTTACTTTAATGCCCAGCCATATGCTGGGATGCTGAGTCATCACATGGATACTGTGTTTGGGAATTTCTTGTCACAGTTACCCTACATTTACCCTCTAGTGAGGGTAAGCTATTTAACTTCTCGTTTATGCTGGCTTTTTTTGTTTCCCATTTTCTAAGCACAGTTAAAACTTTTGAACGTTTTCTTATATGTCTTACTTGAAACAAACTCCTGATCCTTCCAAAAAACAAACCAAAACAAAAAAAACAGTACTTAAAGGAAAATTAAAAAGCACTTCCATTTACCACAGAATACTTTGGTTCAATTGCACCATCTGTTTTTTAAACGGAGTTCCTGATTTCTAACTGAGTTTGCCAGCTGGGCTAAATCAAGTCACAGGAGTCAGCTACCCACTCCTTTTCAGAGGACATCTCAAGTGACCCTCCATGTCAAAAATTAAGAGTGTATGTATGTGAAAAGGAAAAATTATTTGAGTAACAAATGCCACATGGTGTAAACATTTCATTTCCAGACTTACTAGCAGGTAGTGTCCCTAGGTCACCACAGAGAGGAAGCTGCAAGGCACCAAGAGCCCCACAGGGAACTCAAATTGCCAAGGGAATGCCAGGGACCACATGCTCCATGCAGAGGAGTTCAGGTGTGCTCTGTCTGACACCCTCAAGCTTCTGATACTGTTGGAAGTTCCCTTAGGTAGCACTGACAGCCTAGAGTTTCCTGGATTCCTCCCTACCCTGCTCCCCTGCATGGAGCTCCATTCACTCCTCATTTCACACCAGGGTCAATGAATTCTTTACTTCAAACTCTGGAGGAAAACTCAGTCCTTTTATGCTTAAGCAAACAGTGGCAAGGCTGGAGGTCATGAATGGGTCCATTTCCCCAGATAAAATGGATGACAGCTCAGGATTCCTCCATTTATTTTTAGGACAGGGACAATTGATTTAACGTAGTGGCAAGCACCATTGGCAAAATAAGTCCTAAAAAATAATTCCTAAAAGATCCAGTTATAGAAGCCTTGAATAAGACATTTATGTAACTCTATCTTGAAAACTAAGCCTCTCCTTCCCCTAAGCACTGGGTCCAGGCTGCAACCTATTGCCTGTCCTATTCAGCTCAGAGAGATTACTTTGAGTCTGGTGTGCTGTCCTGGAGCAGGATGCCTGTGTCACTGCCAAGCAGAGCTCAGCTTCTCTACAGAGTGTCACTGCAAACCACAGCACACAGTTTGGAGCTTCCCAAATGAGCCCTGAGGGACACAGAGGACTGGTCCCTCCTGAGCCCACATGTCACAAGCTCTCTAGGCAGAGCTAGTGAGCTCACCCTGGGCAGTAACCTGTTCAGAACCAGCTGTGGGTCTCTGGCACTCCTCTGTGCCACATCTGCCCACTGTAGGTCCCTTCCAACTTAAACTGTCTATTTTACATCCACCAGCCTTCCCTGAGGTGGTGCTCAAACCCTGCAACTTATTCAACTTCTCTGGCTGAGATTTAAAAATCAAGGTGTTTGGAAAAGAAAGAGTAATTCCATTGCACTCGTACCTTTGACAAAAGAACATTTTCTTTTCAGCCTAACTCAAAGTAAACTGACAGGTAAGTGAAACTGTGACATTGTACAGAGCCTGATGGCCACATCCATTCAGACCCCCTGACAGTTCTATGAAGTAATTAGTTTGATTTGCATAATACCTGCTCTGCAATAAATCCTTGGGCCTTTACCAGCTCATTGACTTTCTTCTGTCCCTCTAATGCTGCAGCCTTGTGGAATTCACTCCTGAAGACTTAGTTTTGTTGAGGAGAGGAGAGGAGAGGAGAGGAGAGGAGAGGAGAGGAGAGGAGAGGACAGGACAGGACAGGACAGGACAGGACAGGACAGGACAGGACAGGACAGGACAGGACAGGACAGGACAGGACAGGACAAAAGAGAAAGAGACAGAGAAAAAAAGAGAAAAAGAGAGAAAGAAAGAGAGAGAGAGAGAGAGAGAGAGAGAGAGAGAGAACAGGGATGGCTTGCCTCTACTCAGGGGAGTCAGAAGTATCATGTTTGGCTTACCTACTGTACTTGCCCACTCAAAACCAAACTGGAATTCCATAGGGAACATAACACAGCACTCTTGCCTCAGGCTTTTTCATCACTTTATTCCACAGACATGCATTAAAGGCTTCTTTTGGGAGCCTTGCTCACCTTTGTTTGAGAGCCAAAGGATTCACCCTCAAATACACATTCTCTAATGCCCAGATTTAATCCAGAAAAGTGCTGAGTACTGAGGAAGCAGCATATTCAGAGCAGAAAAGAGGATCTTCCACCATAGACCTTCAGCAAATGGACTGAACCTTTGCCCTTCAGCCAAACATCCACAAACACATTAGTGTTTCTAAATGGACAACACTGACTTAGCTGGCATATCTGGCACAGCTGCCAAAAGTCTTTTGAAATGGTGAGCTCCAGATCTATTTTGGTGTGAAGGACAATTTGCATTCCTCAGTTCAGCAGGTAGGAAGCAACAAGGCTAACTCTCCAAACAACGTTCAAAGAGGAAATTTAGCAGTCAACATGCTTCTGCTTCCTCAGGCTGTATCTCTAGACTTTGAAGTGGTGATTACTTTTGCAAAACCTCATTTTATAGGCTTGCCAACAGATCTCCACATAGATTGCAAATTAACTAGCACAGAAAGCTGTGACTGGGGTCCTCGTTAGCACACAGTCATTTCAGTGCTTCTCTCCAGCTTCCTAGATCATTACTTGAGCTCTGAACTAAATCCAGCATTATAACTACCTCTTTTAACTTGAGACCCTATAAAATTGCAGCCTAGTTTATTCTGCAATCTGTTTGTGCTTTGTGTTCTGACTGAAGCACAGGTTTGCTTTCTCTGAGACTTTATTATTTGAATTTTATTTTTACAACCCAAACAAAGCAGTGAAAAGTGTTTGATTTAAATTTTTGTGGACTGAGCTTAGCTTTAGGCCTTCTTTGATTCTCAGTGTCAAATATGGCAAGACTGTCCTTCAGGTATTGCAACCTGACAGATATTTACTAGAGGAAGAGGAGGGAAGAGCAAGATAAAGTGCAAATACCAAATTCAGCACGTTTATGTAGGGAACCTTAATCTGGACCTCCCATTTTCTAGTAAAGGAGCACTCAAGGTTTTGACTCTTTAATCAGTCTGGAACCAAAATGCAAAGTACATCACTGGGGCAAAAAAGAACAATCAAAAAAGAGTAAGTATTTTATCAAGCCCAAATTTTCAGCAGCTGAACTGGAACTTGCCATCCTCCCACAGTGCCATGAACTCCTCTAACTGCTTTCAAGTTCTGATCAGCAAAACCCAAAACAAGGTTCAAACACCTGTCAAGGCAAGGCATTGCTGAATCTGGGGCAGCAGTTCCAAAGGTGCCACACAAGCTTGTAGGTGCCTTTAGATTTCACATGAAATTCCTCACTCTTGTCCACCCACAAGGTAGCAACATTTACCCAAACAAACAAACAAACAAAAAAAATCCCACTCAACCCTAAACCAAAGAAAAAGCTGGGCTTTGATTAATATTGAAATAATGCTTCCAGTGAGTCAGTGAAAATCTCTAACTTTTAAATCTAGCTAGGTGTAAACCAACAGGTTGAGTAGTTAGAAGATTAAAAAAAAGGAGGTTTTTAGAAAAAAAACAAGTTTGGCCACATGCAGAGGAATGGTTTTGGACAGTTCTGCTGGGGCAAACAAAGGTTTGGCTTCTGCAGTGACTCATTGTTGCTGCTTCCCATACTGTAGGTAGCAGATGGAAATTGAGCCAGGCATTAAATTGGTACCAAAGTCAGGATTTTATGCTTGCATGAAGTGTCTCAATTAATCAAAGTTTTGCTATAAAATTTAAGCAACAATGCTCAAAGCCAAGTCAAGTCATAAAATACAAGCTGATTAATTTCCCTCTAATTTGTATGATAATTAAAATTCTAACTTTTAATTCTGTTAATTGTCCTCCCACAAGGAGGTTGATTTGGCTTTGCTAATACATGCTGTGAAAATGCATTTCCCACAGGTCTGTCTTTGTTTCCTTTAAAATGCAATGCTTTTACATAATTATCCCTTAACTTCCATAGATAAATACAAGCTTATCTCTAGCCTGTTTTTGACACAAGGCCCCGTGTAACTTGTGTCCATAAATCACATGCTCAAAGTCATTAGGTGTCTCATCAAAACATTGTGCCGGTGTGTGCTTCTCTGTGACTTTTAATGAGCAATTAAACTTGCAAAAGACAGAGGAGGGGGAAAATCTAGAGTAAAAAAAATACACACACATTCTCTCCTGGAAGTCAAACATCTCTGAACTGGAAACAGACAAAATATGTGATACAGCAGACATCCTGCTTTCCTCTCCCCTTCTGCTTTCCATAATCCCAACAATCTGTGGGTCAGAGAAGGCAGAGGAGAGCTGAGCAGAGCTGGCACCTGCACACCACCCTGGTGCTCACTGAAAAAAGAAGTTTAACTGGTAAAGCTGCAGTCAGCCTCCAGCTCATGCATCTCTGTCTGGCTGTAAGATGAACTTATCCTTTATCTGATAGACCTGAATGGAAAGTCTTACCAGTCCCTTCCTTGGGCACAGCAGTTATTTGGGGTACCCAGACAACACCTGCCGTGCTGTCTGCCAGGAATGAATACATTATGGCCATTGCAAAGGAGCAACAAAAAAGTCCTCTGTGCACACTTTGGACACATTCAAAAGTTTTGCATAAGCAAGGATTGAGATGAGGCTGGTAAATCCATCCCCACTTGCACTCAGTCTTGCCTGTTAATTAGTGTCCATGCAGACTCCTTTTGTTCCTCAAAGTATGAAATAACCACGTGCCTTCTGCCCCTCTGTGCCTTGAATTTCCTGCCTTTATGTTTCCCTGGCTTATATTTTTTTCTGTATAAGTGGGAATCACATCATAAAGACACAGCATCCAAAATCCCTCCAAAGCTGCCTGGATTTCCACTGCTGGGATAGATGATTACACTTCCCTTCACAGTGGGGGCACTGCCATGTTCCCACCATGTAACCACTTTGTAAAGCCCCCAAGTTACAGCTATTAAATTCCAAACAGCACCAGCAGTGAAGCTGGGGCTCAGGCGATGGATGAGAGACTTGGAAAAGCAGAGTTTAAGCCCTCATTCCCCTCAGGAGCAGTAGGTGGCCCAGAGCTCTCCCCTGTTTTCTTAAACCTCCTCAGCATCATACCATCACCCTGTGTGAGAAAACAAAACATTTTTCAGGCCTGAAACCCTTATCTGGGACTTTTTCCATCTTCCAGAGCTATTCCTTTGGCATTGCAAAAAGCTATTAAATCTTATTTTCCATGGAGAATTTCACTTTCTATATGCTAATTTACCCCTGTGTGGGTCCCCAATATCAAACCAAAGCCAAAATGTAAAACGGGGACAGGAAACCCTGGCATGTATCACCCTCTGACTCAAACCAATACAGGAATATGCTGAGTGTGTTACACTAATCATACAGCCAAAATCTTGGCAGATAAGACAAAAAAATCAATTGTAATTTCTTTGGCTGTTTTCTCATATATTCTCAACTTGTTAGCAGACATTTATTTTTCAGAGAACGGTCAATGAATATTTAATGCTGGGACGCACTGCCAGTTTTATCTGCCAGCTAATAAAAAAGCTGCTTGGTCATGGGTGTAAGAGAAGAGGTCTATTTTAGCCTCTGTGGCTGGCTGGCTGTAATAAGAAGGATGACAATTTTAAATTGGGAGATTAATGGATAATTTGGAATCACTGTCATTCTGACACAGCCAGTGACCTTTTCAAATTGACAGATAGCTCCATTTCACCCCAACCAGCTACAACAAGAGATTGTTTTAAACAATTGCACCTAAATGCCAGGCTTAAAGGAGGCCATGCATAGGAATGTGGCAGGGCAGCTTATAAGTAAAATAGGCCTCCCACAGATTAATGGAAGAGTTAGGAGGGCCATCCATCCAGCAGCTCCAATTCTCAGTTTTTAGCTACTGCAACATTAGCAAGGTAAAAGGCATTGATGTCAGAAAGAAGAATGCTCAGTGTTATCTTTTTCAGCAAGAAAAACAGTACAGCTGAAACATTGAACCTTCTAGGGTCTGTCCAAAATTGTATTGTGAAAGGATATGAAATGGGTGAAAGGAAACTTCTGCAGACATCTGTACCCATCCTGTGATATTGGGCAGTATTGCTTTAGCAGTAACACACAGAGCCATAAATCACTTGGGAGAAAAATAAAATAAAAAATACCCCAGAAAAACTCAAAAATAAAAAATACCCCAGAAAAACTTTCCTGCTAAAGCCAAGTTTTACATGAGTCTTGAAATAATGGAAATTAAAAGTAAGTTATTGCTAACCAGAGAAAAACTATTTTATGCAAAGCTGTGAGAGCTAGCCCTTTGTTATGTTCTCTCCAGGAATTTTTCACCATTTGATTCCCAGTGTTCAAGTGTTCAGTCTCATGACATGACTTTGGAAGAGAAGTCATATTTATAAACAAGGGAGCGAGTTGTCTCTCAACAAACTTGACATGCCATTGTGCAGTTAATAACACAACATGAGAAGAAATTGATTCAAAGGGGTACTCTCACATCAATTTAGAACTCTATATTTAAAACTGTTCCTAGATATAAGGCTTTGTTTCCACTTGCAGAGGTTTGCTAGATGTGGATTAGCATTTCCTTTCAGTGACAGAGCGGTGGTCACACACTGTCACATACTCATTTTTTAGGAAGATGAATGGGGTAGCACTTCTGGCCAGCAGCCCACCTTCCCAGTGATCCCTGCTGGTAGATCCCCATTCCCAAATATCTCCAGACTCTTACCCTTATTGTCACAAACTGTTTCTGAGCAGTTATTTTAAAACACTGGCAACTACTGGGCCATTTTCTAAACACAGAATATGTCACCAAGTACTGCTCACAGGCAAACTGAAAGCTGTGTTGGAAACAAGATGGGAATGCAAAGAAATAGTCTCAGTTTCCAGGAGATGCAAAAGCATGTGTGAGGCAGATGCATGTCACCAGCCATGCTAGTGAAAGGTCCCCTGTGAACTCCAAAGTCAGCACTGGTCATCATCTATCACAGCTAATTCCAGCTCGTGTCCCCAAACCAGGGCCCACGTCCCAAAATTATTACAGGATACAACTCAGGATGCCATGCAGGTAACTGTGCACCCCAATAATCCTTATTTGGTTCAGCAGCATGGATAAGCTGAGATCTTGGAGGTAGGAGAATATTTTATCTCTGGCAATTAAGCAAGACACAGCTCTTGAGAAATCCTGCTGGCTATTGCTGGCCACTGAGAGTGACAGACACCATAACACACTCCAAGGGTTAAAACAGAGCAAACTATTCCATTGGGAAGGGACTGGCAACCATCACACCTTGTCCAATTGCCTGATCATTTCAGGGCTGACCAAAAGTTGAAACCTGTAATTAAAGGCCCTGTGCAAATGCCTCCTAAACACTGACAGGTGTGGGGCACTGACCAGCTTTCCAGGAAGCCTGTTCTAGGGTCTGGCCCCACTCTTCAGTAAAGAAATGCTTCCTTGTGCCCAGTATGAGCCATTCCCACAAGTCCTGTCACTGTGTCGTGGTTTGAACACCAGGTGTCTGCTAAGAAAGGCAGGAGCCTCCCTTGGAATGGAGAATGTAAACACCCTCCCTCCAAATTATTATAACTTTGAAATTAAGGGGCTCTCAGGCAAAGATATGGGGATAGGAATAACAATTCTTTAGTAGGGGAACTAAAATAAACAATTAAACCAAAGCACATGCAATATTACACAAGATAAAAAAACCCAAATGAACAAAAAAATTAACAACCAAATTCACTGCCAGAGTCAGAATCCAAGCTGATCCCCTGTGGGTCAGGGTGTTGGCAGCAGTCCTTTTAACTGCTGACTGCAGTCCTTCTGGAGTGGCAGATGTGGTTCTGTTGAAGCGATGATCCTGTAGAAAAAAGGAGTTTTTCACTGAAGGTCCGTGGTGATAGATGGGTCTGGTGTTCCTCTGAGAATGTAGTGGAAAAGGCTGCTTGGTGTTCCAAATCTCAGATTTTTACCTAGGTAGAAATACTTGGCTCTTCCCCCTGGCTGGAGCATTTCCCAATGGGATGATGGAATTCTCTCAGTGACACTCACTGGCCCATCAGCAGAAGATCTCTCCCTGAAGGGAGGATGGGTTGTAGAAGAGATCAGAAAACTGCCCCAGCAGGTTTCTTGACAGTTGGCAATTGACAGACAATTACACCACCCCCACACCCCAGTTTGATCAGATGGGGAAAGAATACAGAGTTTTGGTTACATTTTGCACTGAACCCATGACACACTGGATCTCAGGAGGAAGAGCTCATCACCTCCCTCTCCATTTCCTCAGGAACCCATAGAGAGCAATGAGCAGCCTCCTTGCCACGGGCTGCTCACAGCCCCCAGTCTGCACCTGTGCCCAGCATTGGAAAGACTGTGCCCTGCAGAGGAAAGAAGCTAACTGATGAAGGCAAAGCTGCCATAAATAACCCAAACCTTCCTACAGGGAAAAAAAATTCCAGTGAACCTGCAATGAGATCAGCACCTAACTTTCCCAAAAACCTTCAAAACCTGAAAATGTACTTATGCCAACAGATTCTTAAGTAGCTATATAACATTTCACCTGGCTCAAGTGTAATATTTATTACATTTAATATTTATTGTAATTGTATTGTAAATTATTTATTGTATTGTAAATGTAATATTTATTACATTAGTTACGCACAAGAAATTTTGCAATAAAACATGATGAATCCACTTCCATTATCTATTATTTGTAAGCACATTGAGAAATACCAGCTAACAGACTAAAATTCTTATATTTTTCCTGAATTACCACAGCATTCTCAAATTTCAGTATGATTTCAGGACGTAGGAAATGTTTCATTGCCAAATAGGGGAGTATGGGATACATTCATCACCACACTGTGATAAATGAGTTACACATTCAGTGTGCACTAAATCTTGTAGGTAAGCTAGGGATGAGTAAGTGCAGCAATTGTTATGGATAACAGAAATGAGGAGATTCCAAATGTTTGATAAAGTGATAAGCCCTGCAGGACACAGAGGAGTGATCAGAAAGTTACACTGGAATTGAATCATGCTAGGTCTCAGAAGAGGATGGAATATCCCAAAGAGGAATAACCACAGAAAGCATCCTGAGGCAAAGATTTTGACATTGCTACTGCCAAAACTAAAGAGAAACCAGTGTTTTCTGCCAGAGCCCATCCTGCCTGAACACCTGGAAACAGAACAGACACAATAAAGGGCTGAAGCAGAGAAACCAAGTTGATCATTTCAATATTTCAATACATGCTTTTAAATGACACTTTTCAGCAAATGCAAGACAGGTAATTCTGAAATTGGAAAGATTTGAAACTTGTGATTTTCTTTTTACCCCACAACTAAAAGCAGGAAATTATCTTCAAATTTATAGTGCCAAACCAAAGAGATGCATTTGTGACACGCCAATGCTGTGCCACTAAAAGCATTTATTCAAAGTCATACAACTTGAAAATGGGCCACTACAGCCAAATTGCTTCTTTTAGAAATAGAGTGGTTTGAAGATAGTTGGCTGCTAGTAGATTACAGAATTACAACTTTGATTTTGCATTAGCAAGACTGGAAAGTCTGTACTTTGCTGTTTCTGTAACACATTAGAGCATTTGTGCGATTTCAACTGAACTAATCTGGCACCCCATTTACCTCAAAATTTTGCATGAGACCTCTATAGCATAAAAAGACCTCATTTTGTGATGATTCTTTCATTTGATGGCCTCTGAAAATAATCCTGTCTCAAGCAGACTGGATTACTTTGCAAGTTTCATTTTCTCTTGTTATCAAAATACCAAAACACATTTTGAAGAGGAAAAACTGGAATGAATCCTCCAGGCTGAAGAGATTCCACTTTATTTACAGAAGAAAAATGAAAAAGTAAAGAAAGAATGAACAAAAAAGCCCCAAAACCACCACAAACAGAAGAAACCAAAGCAAACTACCTCAGGCTAGAGAATGCTGGTAATGTTGCCTGGCACCTACCAGGCTCCATCATGCTGAAGACAGGGGAATTGTGTAACTGCTCACAAACCCAGATTCCTGCTCACAGACTTCAAACCCAGAGGTTTTAAAGGTCACAGAATTGTTATTAGAGAATTATTTGATCTTGCTTTGGTAAGGCCTTATCACAAATTCAGCATTTGTTACATACTGTTTTTTTCCTCCTCCAGATCACTTGGACTGAGAGGTGAAACAAACTCCTGCCTTTTAAATCAGGATAATTTTCTCCACTTTCCTATTGCCACACCTTAGTGACCAGAAGCTATTATACATTTTGCAAAACCACTGCCTAGAATTTGAAATTGGGCATCCAAAATTGGAGGAAGATTGAATATTTTGGTTTTTTACCTAATTCTGTCTGTCGCCAAACCAGAGGAAAACCAGCACATAATAAAATTAGTGCCAAATTTAACAGCTTTAGTGAAAACAGCACTACATAAACTCACCTAACAGTGGGTTAATTCTGTGCTACATCTCCTCAGGTGACACACTCAAACCTGAGGGGTTAATGTGACAATTTTATTTCTAGGAACTGTGTTAGTGTGCAACATCTCCACCCCAGCAGACCCCAGATAAAAGCCATCATCTTTTCCTTTCTTGATACAACGAAAATTACAGGTGAAATGTATCACACTGTTAATCAGGCAGAGGCTTCCATACCATTGACAAGTTTTTGCTATGTGAATACAATTCCTGAGGCAGTAAAAAAACCTGATTTAATACCATATTAATTAATGGAGTTAGATGCAAAATTAATTCCACTGAAAAAGCACCTAGGAAATTCTGTATTTATATTGAAGTACAGCAGCATTTTGAAAATATATGAAACAAGAAAATAAAATTTAATTTTTTGCTTTTTTGGTAGTTTTTGAAAGCAGAGGACCATGAGAATAGTTTCAGCTCTCCCTTTTCATAGAACATTATTGCATTTTAACTGAACCCAATCACTTACCTTCCCAAGGGAAGGCAGTCCAGGATTTACTCATTTTTAATGAGAGTTCAGTGGTGAAGCATAGCTAAACAGCTTCATGAGTAGAACAACTCACTAAGTCTTAAAAGCATAATAAAATGTTTTACTAGAGAATTAAAAAAAAATTATACTATTTTACTTGCAACAAAGAATTAAAAAAAAGCCGAAATATTGAAGGTGATTCAAGACATGTTTTTCCCTTTCATATTTAATAGATATTTTTATTGCCATGCTGAATATAAACTCTCTAGATGCTCAGTTATGTATTAATCAAAGACAAAATCCCTTAAATAGAAATCACAAAAAAAAAAAGAAAGATTTTCAGCACTTCTGTATGGTATAGCATAATATTCCAAAATCAGCCCTTTTTCTACATTACAATATCAGTCTATTTAGGATTAAATATAAACACAAAATTAATGACAAAATTAACTGCTTCAGACATTATAATATTTGGTGTAAACTTTGGCTCTCAGAGGCAAAGCAAGCAAGGATAAAGTTCTGAAAAGCAGCTGAAAATCTCACTCTCACTTTGAAAGGTGAATTAGGTAGTAATAAACTGCCATAAAACTTCCCCAAGGTTCACTGGCCATTTTCCAGAGGGAAGCTAAGGTAATACCCTTAGAAGAGCAGTGCAGTAAAATGAAGAAGTCCAAGGGAAAGGAGTTCTTTTAAAATGCTACTACTCCATCTGTAATCTTTAATATTAGCAAGGCTAATGCACCTTTTTCTTGCTGAAAACCCAGGTCTGACACTCAGCCCCTCACCCAGGATTTATGTTCACAAGTGGCTCAGTATTTTTCCTATTGTGTAGAAACTTTTCATTTGCCTCCTGAATGAACCCAGAGCACAGCAGCTCCCACCTAGACAATTCCTCTAATCCCAGGACACTGCCCCTCTGCTTGGAGGGACCAACTCACTCTTCTTCCCTGAGGGAGGAGGAACATGTCCTGTTTGGGAGAGGCTGCTTTTATTGGGAAGGCAATAACGGGAATCCAGCTGAGCACCATTCAATACTCACTTCCCACATCATTACAGGCTCTGCTTTATCACTTGCAGAGATGATAAGAAATTAGAATTTTACAAGAACTGCTCGTTAAGAGCAAGTAACACCTTCCTGTCCCTCTCTAAATGAGCTATGTTTTCATGTGGAATCCAGGAAAACAGGCAAATCCCTCAATATCTTCAGGTGCAATCCTCTAATGCTCAGCCAACTGCTCCAGGGTTACCTCCCCAGCCTGGCTGAGCCACTTTGTGTTCCAGTGGTTTGAGTAGCAACCTGCATCAAGCCAGAAGCACATTAGATCTTAATTTCAGCTGGCATCCTGCAAGGCTTTGATAAGTCATTTGACCTCTTCATGCCTCACAGCACTGCTTGAAAGGTCCGTGGGAAGCCAGTTTCCATGTACATCAGCACCTCCCAAACAGTGTTTTCAGGGTAGGAGTGTGTGCCCATCCTTCAATCCCCTGAGGGATGACACTGCTGGGAATGGGCTGTGACACTCTAAAAGAGAGGGGCAGGATTCCACATTCTACCATAGCCCTTTTAAAAAAATCCCTCAGACTGGACAGATTTATTAGTTGCAGCTAAATGAATTATGATCACATCAGTTTTGTTCAGTAGCTATTGCATATGCAAAGTAAGTTCAGAGTTTTCAATCAAAACTAATGCCCATGCAATCACACAACACAATTCCTGTTAAAGTGAACAGGTTATGCTCACAAAATCCATCTCACTTTGTCCATATCATATTTTGTTCATGAGACAGGCATTTTGGCAGTCCTAGGAGACTTTAGTCTCTCTTTATTCTCTAGTGGAACTTCTCCTGAGGCAATTCCAGAAATATTCATCTTCTTGACCATTAGGGAGAATGCATCTAGCAAAAAGGGACAGAAAGATGTCGAAATTATATTGAGGGAATAAATTACAACCATTATAAGTTTTATTGCATATAAAATCCTTAAGCTACATGGAAAATGAATTGACAGAGAAATAAGGCAGTCTACTAGGAACCAAGAATGAAGTTAGTAAAGGCCAAACCAAATTGGGCTCAATTGCTGTGTGCCCTTTTGCAATGGATAATAATAGTCTTGGAGGTATGTGGGAATGCACATTTAACATTTCCTGCTAAAAGGCTTCCCACAATTCATAGAAACAAAGGAGACAGACAGTTTTATGATCTTTGCTGGAATGGAGTTTGCAGCACAAAGTTTCTCCCCAGATGGACTGGAAAGAGGATGGGTATAAACCCCATTTATCTGGGACACACTCCAAATATGACCTCTAAAAATGCAACCAAGGGCCAGTTTGGAAATTTGAATATAGGAACGTAAAAATCCATAAAACAAACATACCGGCCACCAAAAAACCAAGACACCAGCCATCAGTCCAAAGATCCCAAGAGGTGAGCACCTGAATGCTTATGGTTTGACCTTTTTATTCCTGACTGAACTGATGAACTCCTTGGCTGCCTGCACCAGAGGCACCAACTGAGCCACCTGACTGTGCTGCAGGGTGAGATCATTACAAAATCTGAGTTCATTAATCAAAAGTTACTACCTGGCAAACCAGGCAGCTCTTCACAGCACAGAATACTCTGCTTTAGCAATACTATCTGTAAAATCAAGATGGATATGCTTAATCACATATATAAATATATTAAGAGTGTATAGTCACCTTGTAATCTAATCTTAAGAGAACCAAACAATTAATATACTCCATTAAAAAACCCTAACAAAATACTGAACAAAACAGAATGCATCAGCTTCTAATAAAATACACCTCCAAGTTATTACTGTCAGATCTAGTTGCAGCAGATATCATGTTCATGAGAAAAGGAGACACAGTCATCCCAGTTATTTTAAAAATATTTTTATTTTTACTACAGGACTTCCAGATTACTGGAGGAGGTCAGGAATTATATTATCTTTGATAAGGTACTCACTATTTCCTCCCTGCCTTAGTTCTAATTATCAGCTGAAGAATTTGGGTGACATTTATTACAACTATGCCCACTAGAGAATTCTCTCCTCTGACTCATGAGGGATGCCTCATTCAACTCTTCTTGCAAACCTAAGTCCAAAAATAGACCAAAATACACTGAGACTTTTGCCCCCAGGAGCCTCATGCCATACTAATGAAATCAATGGGAAATTCAAACAAATGTAAGATCAAGCACAAAATTATCTGCTGGGATTTCATACTTACTTAGAACCTTGCAGAAAATCTGAAATTGTTTCAAAACCTTTAATAAATTCAGCTCTACATAATTCTTGTAAACTTGGGCATGCCCCATCTGAGTAATAAGTAAGCAAAAGGATTTTAAAAGTGGGTTTCAAATGCAGCTACTAAATCTGCACCTGATTGTATACAAGATCATTGAACAACACGAATTTCGTTTTTAGCAGTACTACAAAACGACGGGGACAAAGTGGTTTTCCAAAAGATCAGGCCCCAGTTTGCCAAACTGTGGCCTCTATAACTTCATGCCAACACAGAAGAAAAATCAATAGTCACACTTGGAAATGCAATTGTTTTCAACTTTACTGAATCATGCCCAAAAATATTTGTGGCAGAGGTCAGCCATATCAGCTATTGTACTCTCTGTACAGTTCATTTTCCCTCCTGCTGCAATGGAATTCTTCCTTGTTACTTTGCATTATGGCACAGTCAGGACTGCTTGGTTTTATGGGGTTTTTCCTCCCCCCCCCCTAGGGTCACCTTTCTGTTTTTGAACCGACCTTCATGGCACTGCAATGGTTTGGGATCTTTCTGAATATTTTCTTGCTAACAAGATCTGGTTCATTGTCTCACGAAATAGAATTTGACCCCCATTTTCATAAGCCCAAACCAGAACATTAAGCAGCAGATATTATCCATGATGTCCTGTTTTACCTCTTGTTAACCATTGCCCCCAGTACTCTACTGGAAAAGTCATGGAAAATTACAGACTCAAGGTGCTTGGTAAAACAGACCATGATCCAATTCCTTTGACTAAGATAAAAGCTTTCCACCTAATCTCTACAGCATTTGTAGAGATCTTATAGACAAGAATTAAGGTAGAAATCATAGCTGAAGTGCATTAAATGATTCACCATAAAACTGAGGCAATTGCCACAGAGAGATTTGCTAACAAGGTTCCAGACTCTGAGGACAGATGTTGGAGTCTGTGACATATGCTACAGGGCTAATACAAAAAAAAACATTTACAGGTATTTGCTGAGCTGCTGCTTGCTCCCAATTTACTCTTTCTTAGCTCAATGGCACACTGCTCATTTTCAGAGCAGAGTTAAGATACCTGCATGTTACTAATGCCCATGATGCCAATATCAAATTTGGTGTTTAAATTTTTATTCAATGCTTTGCAATGCTTAGAAAACTTAGGTAAAACCCTTCCAGATTACCTTCAGGAATAAACCTTTAGCTGTTGGGTCCTAAATGTACAAGGCATGTGTCATTAAAAAGAGCAAGGAGAGCCCCAGAAGGCTTACAACCATCAGGGGCTGCTTGTTAAAAGGGACTGGGATGTTGGGCCCAGAACAAGGTAGTACCATCACATTTCTGCAGATCAGTGCTGCAGTTCAAAGGGGCCTTGGCAAACAGGAGAAATGAGCTGAGGAGCATCACTCACTTCAGGAGAGCCACGTACAAAATGCTGAACTTCAGACATAACCCTGGCTACTGCCACAGGTTAGGGATGGGCTGGTGAGGTAATAGCAGTGCAGAAAAAGTCCTGGGAGATCATTAGTTCTGTTATCAACACCTGCATACACACAAATCCCAAAACGCTTCCTCCATAAAACATCAAATTCTTTCTTTCTTTCTTTAATAAAGCAGCATCATGTTTAGCAGATGGTGAGTGGGTGGCCAGGTAATTGTGTGAAGCAAAGGTTTCAGAAACAAACAGGGTTTTGTTGGTGATAAATAACTATCACCAAAAATCAGCAAAACCAGAAATTTTTTTTATTCAATGTAGAAGTAATGGGAGGGTCTAGCTTTTTACTTCCCTTTAGAAATTTCTTATCTACAGCTCCTAGACAAAACAAGACAAAAAATACCCTGCCTCAGAAAGTGAAGCAGGCCTTCCTGTTATTGAAGCCACGTGCACTGTTTGTATTGAAAACCTACTCTGACAGCCTTTTTTTGCTCTCAGTTTTTTTGATGGTTTTGATGATTCCTGAGATTTAGAAAGTCCTTTTCTCCCAGCCCCGGTGATCGAAGAAAAAGTCGAGAGTCATCTCTTCTGTTTTCCAAGGTTGTTTATTTTTCCTTATCTATTACATTCTTTCCCTGACTAGCAGAGATTCTCTCAGCAAGTCAGTCCAAGGCATAATCCACCTACCTCAGGGTGGTGTTTACTTTTATACTAAAAACTACGTGTATATTATTTACGATAACTTTCCAATCCCTATCACCTTTGTTGGACAGTCTGTCTCTGCTCTAAACCAACCAGAAAGTGCCACTGTCACAGCAGAAGATGGAGGGCAAGAAGGACAAGAAGAAGGACAGGACACACCCAGGTTCCTCCATCTTGCCCCTGAACCCCCATTCTAAAAACCACAAAATTCTACTTTTCACCCTGTGACAAATTAACTATCATTCTACTCAAACTCTTATGGCCTGTAAATCCTCACACAGAGATGTTAATAACTCCCAGGGGCTAAAATCGAAGGCACAAAAGTTTTTGATTCTGTGCCAAATTCTCTGAGCCCCCTCTCTGGGTCTGGAATCACCCAGGACAGTCAGAGGAGTGTTCTGGACTCTGACACTTTGCCATCTCCCTTTACAACAATGCCAGGGCAGGATCTGTGACCTCAGACAGTGAAAGCCCTTCCACCTTAGAAACCCCAAGAACACCAGGGTGTGTGCAGGGTGGGCAGCTGCAGGTGAGCATTCCTCCCAGCCCTGCGACTGCCCTGGCTCCAGCAGGCAGTCCCACCCTCCCTGCACTGCCCTGCAACTCCCCCAAAACAAAGATGCAACTTGTCAGAGCTGCAATCTCCAGATGGGGAAGAAGAGGGTGTGGGGGAAAACAAAACAAACCAAAAACTCCTATCTCATTCAACTCCTTTTTATTTTTTTCTTTTTTGAACACTGCTCCACGAAGAACGACACTGATCATCACACAAAAGGTAATTTCAACTAAGGAATAAAGAACTGCTGTTGGAAGCAATAGGACACCTAGGTGCACATGAATATTTGGCAGCTTCCACCTGTTTACAGAGGGAAAAGAGAAGGCTGATATTCCAGCCTGTGCAGAAGAGTGCATACTCTAGTGGCCAGAGCCCGAACAGCTATTACCTGATAACCCAAAATAAAAGGCATTATCATATTTGCAAAAAAGGGCAAAAATTCAATATCACAATCTTAAATTACAACATGTGCAGATTAAGATCTGAATGTGATTAAACAGAGCTAGAGTGCCAAGAGTTAATTATGGCAGCTCAAGAAATAATCAGGTCCACTGCAGTTATATGACACAGATATCATCTACTAGAAATAAATCTGCATAATTTAGCAGCTATGTATTTTGAAGGCATCTCTTCCTACACTATTTCTGCAACTACAGAGTCAAGTAGCCATTCTGAACATATAAACTACAATGGGAATATATGAAGAATAGCAGAATCAAATTCAAAATAAATAAACCCCACGTAAAGCAGCTTAGTATGCCTGTTAACTCAAACATCTCAGTTTGTCAGAGCAAGAAGTGTGTGATCAGCTTTCACTCCAAGAGAAATCCACAATGTTTCAGTGCAATAAAAGACTCACTCAATAGTCAACTGCACATTAATTCAGGAGGAGAAAACACCAGACTTAGGTTAAAGTACTTTTGCTGAGAACTGCCAGGGTAATGCCTTGGCATGTAAAGATATAGGGCAAAGAATGGCTGTGGAAAGAAAAAAAAAATATGTGTAGCAAAAATAATATTTTGTAATAACAAAATACAATACAAATAATTCTGTAATAACAAAATAAAAATCATTGCAACAAAACATATCCACTAGTTGAATTTCATAAAGTAAAAAAGAGCAATTACTAATAGCTTTCTTTACTTTTTGCATTGAACCATTGAACAGAATTCAGTCAAAGGCTCTGGAGTGAGTTCTTCAAAATCACTCAGCAAATGGCCCCCTTTTTTTCCTCCAAGCCAATGGATGATCTGGTACAGTTTTCTGGAGAAAAAGTGTCAGGTTTTGGTAGCTACACTCTAACATCTGTTTTCAACATGGGAAAATGATAATTTAACAATAGTTCTGACAATTTAACTTTATAATTTAACAATAGTTCTGACAATTTCACTTGATAATTTAACAATAGTTCTGGCAATTTCACTCTCTGATTTTCTAAACTAAAAATCAAATGCTCAGTAAAACTTTGAGTCCTTCGTAACAGCCAAGACAACTGTACCAAACAAACAAGAAATGTGATACATAACAGCATCATTAGAACTTCCCATATTTGTGGCACCCAACCTGGGGCCTTCCACTAACACTATATTTTATAAATGTATGAATAGATGTTTATAGCAGACAGTATTGGAGCTTAGTTTTGCTGGAAATACATTAATGCATGTTGTTCCGTACAGCAGGGGAAAGGGTGTGCTCATTCCATAGGCAGAAACATTGTTTTCCTGTTCTCTAGAGCCTTCTATCCTTTTATTGATAGGGAACACAAGAAATACTGAAATACCTGGGTTTTTTTGCTTTCTATGCACTGCTAATCCTAGACTTCTGCTTTGGATCAACTTGTCTGAGCTCACACAAGACAGCCCACAGGACTTGTCCAAACTGCTTTGTGTTTTAACTTAAACAAATAGATAGGTTCTGCACTTCAGAGCTGCCATTACATCAAAATTTTTGAGACCTATTAACTTAAAATTGCATGTAAAAGAAGTCTCAGCCTAACTGCAATTTCATGTTAATATGAATTTGCTGAATGCAGCACTGCTGATGAAGCTTCAAGGTGCTTACTAAAGGAAAAGCAAACTTCTATTTTTTGTAAAAAGCACTTTTTACAAATGATCCCTGCCATCTTCTGTAATATTTCAAGTCATTTGCCAGCAGGGAGTACAGACTTGAGGAAAACAGCAGTCCTGTGTCTGAGGACATCTGCCCCTGGGTAAATCAGTAAGAATTAAAAAAAAAAAACAAACCCAAAAAAAAAAAAAAAAAAAAACAAAAAAAAAAAAAAACCAAAAAAACCCAAAACCCAAAAAACCCCAAACCCACACAAACAAAAAACCCCACAAAAACCCACAAAAAACCACACCAAAAAAATATCAAACTTTACAATAAAGTGCACTGGGCAGCAGGGCATCTCCTCAGAAGTGCTAGCTATTTTCTCCATGTGTTTGCACCTGTAAAAATCTATAAACTGTCTGCAAAGCTACAGTGAGGGCAGACTGGCGTGGCAAAGCTGAGCAGTTCTGGGATGGAGAGTGTGCCTCTGTGAGGCAAAGAATCTGAAGTTGGTGCTGTGGGCCTGTGTGTGGCAGCTCTGGTTGCAATTCCAGGACTGGAGACAAATTCTCCTCCCTGTGCAACTCAACACATCACTCATTAAATTGCGCGCTCTCCTCTTTTTCTTCTCCTGCTATGTCATGTCTTTAGCTAGGAGCCTGTGTCAGGGTGATCCTAAGCCTTCAGTGATCTACTACAGCACAAACACACATCTTCCATCCTTTACAAGGTTACCTTCAGTAACTTTTCAGCTCTTTAAAGCAGGTAAAGTGTGACAAGTTATCCCCCCCACCCCAACCTGCCAGGCAGTACCAACCAGTTCATACCGTGTGTCCTTACCAGAATGCTGTAGCACTTTGTTGCACTTGTATGTTTAACTTTCTATTTTCAGTGTCAAATCGGGATGTGAATTTCAGGTCTACTGAATAATGGGATCAGTGGGATATATCCTTGAAATAGCACTCACATTGATTTCTCAGCAGAGCAAATATCTTTCAGTTCAAGAAAGTCCCAGCAGATAAGAAGGAAGCTCTCCCCTTCTCCCAGCACCACACTTTGAGAATAACACATAAAAATTCATTACTGCAAGTTTCCTCTGATTCTTTCACTCCAGAGGCAAAGCCTGAACCATGCACTGATGTCAGCTTTGTCCTTTCAGTCTTCCTGCAGAGATTTACTGGATTATTTTTCATTCTGTCCCACTCCTGTCAATATACAAAATTCAGCAGAATAGTGCATATGACACATCAAACTGTCTCTTTCCAGTTAAGGATTAGATGTCCTTGAAGTCTTGTATTTTTTTATGACTGGACATACATCATGTTCCAGTTGTGCCCAATGAAATTCTGTATAAACATATAGAAGACTGATTGAGATCCAGCACTAAAATAGCCCAAAATAACAAATAAACTACCTCTGTATTTGGATATATAATTCTAGGTCTTGGACTGCCCTTCCTCATTAAGCTCAAGTATCTCTTATTTCCTTAACAAATATATAAGGGAATTTTTCATTCCCTTTACAAATACATGTATTTTAGCCCACTTAACCACACATCAGGGTAATAACCTCATCTCAAGCTTTTCTGAATAGGAAATTCAAGTGTTCTTCACGTCAGAAGAATGCTTTTGCCTCTCTAATTTCCTATTTGGCAAGGATCATGCCTATCACAGCAGCTTCCCATTAATTTTGAAGCCTCAAGATATCTTGAGGGTTCTCACTACTTCAAATAGTGGGTTCAGAGAACCACACAGACATAAAATTTAAAAAAAATTAATACTACAGAACTGACTATAGGTCAAACTCTGACTAAGAGCAATACGGTAAAACATAAATTAACCCAGGTAATATGATTGCAAACTGTTCACCTGTGTTTGTGCAGGGTGCAATAACTAAGCTTTCTACATTCCTCTGAGCTCAGTTACCTACAGGAGCTTTGGTTTCACATTTTTGCACATGCAGCTGGCAAAAAATCTCTCTCCCATTTACAAACTGAAAGCAAAGCCTGCAGCACTTCAGCTCGCCTTCTGCCATATGTTTCAGTTCCACAAGTTTGGTCTTCTATTTGCAGAGCCTGAGTGTGGGGTTTGCTATTCTTAGCATTTCTGCCTGATGAAAAGCTTGTTTTCTGGCGACTTGTAGCAGAGAGATCACAAAAGCTCCAAGAATCAGGTTCCAAGCTCTGCATCATGCACTTCTTCCCTGATGGTTTTTAGCTTTTACTGCTCCAAAGCACAGTTCAAGCTGTGCTGGACTGATCCACAGCTTCCCATATGCACTGAAATGGGCTCTCTTCTCCTTGGCAACAATAAATAATCTAATAAAAAAGACACTGAATCTTATAAACAGATTGTTATTCCTTTGCAGACCTCTCCAAGGGCCTGCAAACTTTGACCCAGCAGACTGACATCTCCAGGCATATCAGATTTAAAAAGAAAATACCCAGCACCTCTATCAAAATATCTATCACTTGCTTACACAAACCACATGCCACCTCAGCTGTTTCAGAGCACTCTGAACCTAAAGTCCAAATCCAAATGAGAATGTCAGTGTTCTGAGGTGGCCAGTGGCAGGGTGACAAGGGGCAACTTTAACTGAGGTCACACTGTGGTTGCTAGCAGGGAAACAGAATGTATTTGTACATTTTAAAGCAGCCACAACAGCCTTAATCGATCTCACAAAGGAATCGATTGCTCACCGTCTCTCAGTGCAGGAGAAGGGGGGCATCAAATGAAGCTGCATGTTACAAGTAAAAACAACCAAATGAAGAGGACATTCAGGCAGCATGCAATTGATCTCAGATAAAAATTACATTAGTCCATCCTGTCTCCAGCATTCCTTTCTGGTCTCTGATCTAATTGTATTTTTTCAAGACCATTACGTTAATTAAGTTTAGAAGACCAAAAGCATCTCAGTTCCAGATGAATCTGGTGAATCCACATAGAAATATCTTTGGGAACCAGCCTTTAATTCATGGGGATGATTCTCCTTGGCAGTGTAGGATCTTTCCTCAAAGCATTAAGACTGTCCCTATCTACTTTTCAACACTCCCTTCTTCCAGAAAACAAAATATTCACTGACTGCACTTAGATACTGTACCTCATGACCCAGTGATGTTAGTTACTTTTTCAACTCCTTCAGAGTTTCTAAGGCAGTAATTTCTCAGCTTCCTCATGCCATTTGCTTTGATTAGTTAGATCTGGGATTTAGGAACAGAGCTCAGAATCTCTCCCCATTCTGTGCCTCAGAGAGGTCTGGTACCTTCCTGTTATATGGCACTATGCCCCTTTAAAACAAAACTGCTCAGAACTGCCAAGTTCCCTTTTCACAGAACAAATTCAACTCCAAAATTCTGTCCTCCATTCGATCCAGCTCTAACATTACTGATTACAGGTTTCTCTCCTCTCCTCCCTCCTACTATTGAAAGTATGTTTCAGATTAATTTCCTTACACAGGGAATTGCTTAGAATTGAAAACAAATGAAACATTTTGTCCCAAATTTCTAAGTACTGGAGACATTTCCAAACAATTTGGTAGGGAAGACCATTTGGAATAAGAAAGAGACTGCTTGCATTTCACTTCAGATTACCATTTGCCGCCTTGGATTCATTTTACAGTCCCCTTCATCAACATGCTCTGCAGTTGCCAAACACACCCATGCAATTGTTGCTCTATAGAATTAAAATCTAGCTGGACACACAAGGACCCAGGTGTCAAGGCATATTTAGAAGGATAGCAACTATTGGAATTGATGGAGTCGCACACTTAAATACTGCAATGGAACTGGGGTCAAATTTTAGACATGAATTAAGACAATGTAGAAGCTAAAACCACTCAAGAGGAAAGCTTTCCATGGTCTTGGCTCCACTGCCAGTGTTGTGACCCCTTGGATGTTGTCAATGCTTGAGAATGTCAGATAAGACTCATTACAGAGCAACCTGCATGAAATTCAGTGACCTCTGACACCAAGTGGATCAGACTAGACAATCTGATTATGCCTTCTGTGAACCTCCTAAGAGCCATGGATTAGATCCCCCAATGAAAAAGGCTTGGCAGGGCCCCCCACTGCTCTTAGAGCAGAGGTCTTGCCATCAGCATTTCCAGACAGAAATCAAAGTCAGCCTCTCCGTCACCTCCCTTAAAGTTGACAATGTTATTTTTTTCCTCAAACAGTAAGAAAGCATTTTAGCATGGAATTTCCATTTTCTAATAATTCTGCTCGAAGCACTGCGTGGAGGAGCTGGGAATTTGTGACTTGGAATTTAGACATGAGTCAGCAAAGATGGGATACTCCACTTGGAAGAGTGCCCTGGAATTAGAGAAAACTATAAAAGGAGTAAGTCTCAGAGTTCAATCTATTGAGGTTTGTGCCTTAATTCTGCACAGATACACACACATGGTGCTTCTCAATGAATAGATGGTGCTAGTGATTCTTGTCTCTCCCATCACTAAGTTTTATCCATTTAAAACACAAGTTCCTCCATGCAGACTTGTTTTTATTGTAACTAATATAAAAGAGTAATTTATCAAAGAAAAATGGTGGATTGACTTTTGCTATATTTAGCAAAGGACTACACAGATATGATTTCAGGTACAGGCAAAGCAGAAGGATGGATCAGTGCATGAAAATGCCCAAAGGACAATGAAGTATGAAAGATTCACAGAGCAGAAGCTGTGAATTGTGACAACTACTTGGTTTTAAAAATACTTACAAAATGATTGCCTTCATTTTCTAGCATTGCCTAAAAATTAAAGTTCAGCAGAACAAAACCTGTATATCTGCAAGACAGAGCACTAGTCCTGTTCCACACAGATTTACTCTTCTTTAGAAAGAAAGAAAAAAAGCTGCAGAAGAGGAAGCTGGTAAAGTCAGGCTACTTGACAACCACAAATGCTGCTCTGCATATGGACTGGTCACCTGACAGGGATGGAGAGCTTCCCACTGGGCAGTGAGCCTCAGCAGGAGCAATCACTACTCCAGGCAGAGGAGAGAGGATGCTGCTACATGAAGATAAAACAGAGTGCTTCACAAGGAAACCCACAACCGAGGGTGACTGCACAGAAGAAATTCTTACTGCAGCCCTCTTTGAACAGGTTGCAACTGTAAACACCTGACCTGACAAGGGAGCTGCCCAACACACAGCTCCTGCAAACCATCTGGGTAGATTCCACCACTTTGAATGGAGAAGGTCAGAGCTCAGAATTCGCTTTCTCTGGATACAACTTCAGTGAAGGCAATAAAGAATAGCTTTTCAGACAAAAACTGATACCAGGGTCCCTTAGATCCCATTTTAGCCTGCTTACAAGGATTTGTGGTCAAACACAAATTGGGCAATTCTAAGACTCGGTATCCAGTTAACAGTGCAAACAGAAACATAATAAGGCACCACATGGCATGGCAGGGCAGGTAAAGTGCTACATTTCTCCTCTGGGACCAATCTAAATGTGCATGAACAGACATTTGCTTCTGGGAGCAGAAGAGAAAAGGGAAAATTGGCCTAAGCAGATGAATAAGCCTGGCTGTCTGTGGCTGTGCTGGTACAATTTGCCAAGTTCTACCAGCTGCCAGCCACATAGATGCTCTCAGTAAGTCACCACAAGCCAGACATTCTCAAAAAGGAGCTGTTCTGTGACCAACAGCAGAATTTATCCATACAAGTCCAGCTGTGCCCACAATTCTTGCTTCAGAAGCTCAGACTACACAACCCAGTCCCAGGAATCCCACCAGGCCTCTGCACACAGAGGAACAATAAAACTGCTCTGATTTACTGCTGCTTGAAGCCTCTACCTTCCTGCCTTCTTGAGACTGTTGTTCTAAGAGATGCTTCTGCTCATTCCTGACTCCTGAGCAGCACTGGGGTACTTAGTGTTTACAGAAAGAGAGAGTGAAAGTGTATGTTCCAGCTGTGGTGCAAGCTGACTGAACAAGGAGTTGGCAACCAGACCCAATGGTCCACATCCAAATCAAAGTTCAACTTACAGCTCGGAGTCTTTGCCCTTTAAAGTATTTTCCTGCACCACTGTGTGCCAAGAAAATGAGTGAGCGAACAGAGAAAGGCAAACAGAGGAGGCAGTGATTGCAAAAGTCTATTTCTGATATTCTTAATGTGCTTAGTGACATCGTCCATCACAGCCAGATGTTTGAGATTTACGTTGAACAAATTGAAAGCCTGCTTTTTGCCCTCGGTGTATTTTGGTTTGTAGCGCATCTCATTAGTGTGGTTTCCTTTAATGGCTCATTTAGTTTCTGGACTGAAAATCAGAAATTAAGCAAAAGCTAATTTAAGCAAACATTTTTTGTACAGCCACTTGCTGGCACCTCAGAACTTAAGGGGCTTGAGAAGGATAGGGAAAAAAGGGCTTTCTGTTTATCCACTTCACCACAAGTTTTTTGATGATAAAATATTCAGGCTCTAATTACTGCAAAGAGAATATTTGTTTTCTTAAAAAACACTTCCATGAGAGTTTAGAGGTCTGAAGTTGATATATCTCCCCTCAGTGGCCAATTTTAATTGGCAATATCCCTTTAAAAACAGCGGGCCTTAGCTGCAAAGAGGTGCTTTGAATGAGAAAACAAATTTGGTTTTGAGGAGTTCAATTCCTGGAACCTGACATCTTTAAAGCAGAAAGAGCTTTCCTCAAGAGATTCAGCTTCCAAAGAAACTGAAGGCCAACAGCATTTGGAGAGGGAATCTTAAGAACTGAACTGAAAGCTTCCAAGGTCGGTCTATGTGAAAGAATCGAGTCTTTAAGGTTTGAAATAATAGCATTACATAAAGAAAATTAAATTCTTCTCTGTGAAGCTAATCACACTTTGAACTGCAGATGCAGAAAATGCAGTGTTAAGCAATGAACCAGACAAAGCCCTCACCATTCTGACCTTATTAAATACCAGGCAGACATTCACAATTGTATTCTAAATACTTCACTGTTTCACATTAATGACGCACGATCTGACATCCCAAAGATGCTCCATGGAACTTCAGTGTTTACTGCTGCTGGACTTCTCTCCATACGTTGTCCTTACAGAAACATTTATCTCCTCAACAGCACAATGCCAGCAACATCTTTAGAGGTAGGCACCAAAAATGATCCCCTTAAATATAAGTTAAATGTGTTGTTCCAAGCCCCTTAGGCTATCTAGTAAATTCCAAGATGGAAATACAACTCAGGTCTGAAACTCTGGTGGATCAATAAAAACAAAATGGCAAATTGCACAAAGAGAAGATGTTGTCCAATCCACAACTTCCTTAAATAAGTAGAATTGTTGGAACTCCTCCCTGCAGAAAGACACATGGCAAACAATGTTTTTGCAGCGCTGCAAAGTTCTGGAGAATCTCTCAGAGAGGACACTGCTCATTTGGGTGTGCATTACAACATTTTCAATCTGCATTAATTTATCCAGATCAGGAAGCTACTTGTAAGTGATCCCAGCTATAAGCTCCCTTTGTCTGCCTCACAAACATATCTTCATAAAAAGCAATCACCCATTTCATTAAAAAAACCCTCCTTCAACAAGACACTCCTGCAGCTGAAATCACCCTTGCCCAATCTCCCGCCTCTTCAAAAAAGGCTTGAACACTTGTCAGATTCTAAGTCATGTAGAGGAGCAGAAAAGATGAAATCAAAAGCCTTTCCCTTTTGACTCCCTGCAACACAGAGGTGTGACAGATACAGCAGGACACTTATTTACCGAGGCTTTTCCACAGAATCAGCGTGGTATTGGCGGAACATCCTCCCCACATCACTGCCCAGGAGTGCCACAGATTGCTTCGTCACAGGTTGAAAGGATGCTCTCAGATTTCAGAGCTGTGAGTGATTCTCAAGTTGTCAAAGGATCCTCTCTCTCAGAAGATGAACCCCGAGCTGGCACAGATGCCATGAGGATTTTTGCCTTTTCTTTTTATACACCTTTATGTATTCTCAATATTCTCGGTGTACATACTTATAGCTCTTCAAGCCTAATATCTTAGCATAGTCCTGATATTCTGCTAGACCAGAAGACCAGACATTCTAAAGATGTCCCAGTTGGAGGCCCAAAACCCTCCTGCTCTCTTGAGACACCAAGGTTCTCTCTAGAAAATATCCTCTAAACTAGGATTAAGCCCATCTGGGGAAAAATACTTTCAAATAAGGATATGTCACACCATTCATTTAAGCCTTTCACTAGGAAATATTTGTCAAATATGCTAATTTGCAGAGTCTATAAAATTATTTACACAATATACTGTGTGCATGCATTTCGGCACATTCCACCTTGACAAATTTTTGCACCTAAGAATCTTTATTAAATACCAAGGTAAAAACCCTTTTATCCCTTAACTGTGTTTGGCTCATAATTCCAAGACCAAGGAAAAGGCATCAACACAAAGCTGCATCATTTCCATAAGGACAGAGGAACATCAGCAGCCCCTGAGGAGGAGCTGGGCCTGCTCCTCAGCCTCATGCTGAACACGAGACCTGATCTGCAGCAGAAATTGTCTGGAATTTTTTGAGAGATTGCTCTTTCAAGCCACGCATAGGTCGCTCGGATCACATCCTGCAAGGTTCTCCCAAAACTCCATCTGAAGCTTCAGAGGGCGTTTCTATGCACAGCCTGAGAAGGTCAGGTTCAATACAGGCTGTATTGAAATGAATAAAGGAAGTTTAGCTTGCTTTTTATCCAAATTTTCTCTGCTGTGCTCAAAGGAAAATGACATGAGTAGAGCTTGCCAAGATTTTTCCTTATTACATTCACTTTAAAAATCCATAATTTGATATCTAAATTATTCATATATTTGGACTGAACACAAAGAGTTTGAGGAAAAATACAGTTCAAAAGTTGGTTTGGGTTTTTTTTTTAACATTCTCAATGAAACATTTTGGATACTTTTCCCCAAAGCTGTTTATACCTTAAAAATTAAAGGAAATGTTTTAAATTAAAATATTTCTTTAATGTCTGAATGTTTTGGATTAACTAGAAAGGATTATCCACCAGTTTCATAGCTAAATAAGAACAACAAAAAAAATCCTGTTATTTCAATAGCTCTAAAGAATGTATTAGAAAGACAAATCGTGTACAGAACTTTATAATTTTTTGGAAACATGTTGTGAGAAAAGCTGTAGGAGAGCTATCTACAAGGAAAGCCATAAATAGAATTGGCAACCTGTCCATGACCACTGCTGCTGGGAGGCTGTTTCACAGGTCCCTGTGAATGTCACTGTGTTTTGTGAATATCACTCAGTTTGGAGCAGGTGAAGTCACTGCACTGCAGCAGCTTCAGAGGTACTTTCTGTGACATTTTGTGCAACAAATATCCCATGACAGAGAGGATTTTTATTTTCTTCTTCTTTTTTTTTTTAGCGTCTCAGTACTCCATTTTGGTAATTTTCTAGAGATACTGCCAGACTAATTGAAAAGGTTCAAAGTAAATAAGTAATAAAATTAGAGTCTGAGAACTGGTTCAGAAGGAGTCTTGTTGGTTTTGTGGTTTAGAAAAGTATTTTAGAGGTTTTGGGCAGAGAGCCCATTGACCGAAACTTGCAAGTTAAAGGCTGTAAATCCAGAGCTTGTGGTGAATACGCAAATCCTCTTTGAAACAAACTCCTGTAACTGGAAAAGTCTTTAGGTATAAGCAGTGTGATCCCCAAAGGCTCTTTGAATTCTTATGGCCGTACCAGTTGCATAAAAGGTGCTGTCCCTAGAACAATTTGTCATCTGAAAATTTGGGGCAAGCTTCAAGGACTCTATCCGAGGACAAAATAAAAAATATTTCATTCAGATTCTTCACAGGTTTGAATTAAATTCAGTGCTGTGTTTGCCATGGGATTTATTCCTTAAATTCCCATTGGCAGTAATGTGAGCTGTGGGGTGAGCACATGACAGAGGAAATTTTTCCACTACTGTATCAGCAGAGAGTGTGCCATGGGTGTGCATGACATCCCAGTTTGAGCCAGAACCCCAAATCTGCCAGTTGCAAAGTAATTCCATGGATGATGATACAAAGAGCAGCAGCAGTTTGGCTGTATCAGGTACAGGGTCAGGCTCTGCTTCAAAGCCAGAACCTCACAGTTCCTTGGCATGACTTTCCATATATGTTTAAGTCTTCTCCATGAATACATTTGCTGTCAATAATTCCACGTAACTTGGAATGTTTCTTTCCAGCCTCCAGCATGCCACACAGAGCAGAAGCAAATATATGGCAACAGCCAGTAATCTGACTTTTATTTATAGTGGTGAAAAATAGAGGTAAAGTTTGAGTTTGGAGCAGATGCAACTTAGAGCACCATCACAACCAGTGCCCAGTGCCTAAATCCTCCATAGTAGTGTGATACATGCTGAACTGTTTGACATAATAGTGTGTGAAGGTAAGTTTATAGAAATAGCAGTACTTTGAAAAGGGTTTCTAATACCTGGGTTTTGAAAGGGTCTTTTTAAAGGATTTTGGTCTGTATCTTAGAAATCTGCATTTACCCATGGAGCTATTTAAAAAAACTCAAACAAGCCTTTAATCTTAATTCCACTGAACAGAAGGGAGGGAGGCGACAACTTCATATTAGATCAAGGATATGGACGTATAAATTGTAAGCAGCTGAGGTTATTTTTTAGAAAGATCTCTTCTGTTCTCTGCTCACAGAGTGCCCTAAAAACATATCCCTGCTCAATTCCCAGTCTGACTGACTTCTAAAGCCAGCTGCTTTAAAGGTTCAGACTTAGCTAATCAGGCAGACAGCACCACTGTCCCTGTAGCGCTTCGAACTCTTAATCAAAACCATTCCATGCTTCTTCATTTAGATACAGAAAATATATCACATTTCTACAAAACCGCAGAGACTTCAGCAGCTGTTTGTTTCCAGATTAGTAAACTGTAATTGGAGGGTAGGTGCTGATCCTAAGTCATTAGCAGAACCTCCACAAACACTGTGGATGGCTGCCTGGGGTGCTTCTCAGTGCAAATGGACCAGCAAAGAAACACTTTCTGAAGACCAGAGATAAGAGAGGTCAGCAGCATTAGGATCAAGGTTCCAGATAATCTCCAAATTAAAGG
The DNA here is from genome assembly GCA_018697195.1 of Certhia americana. Taxonomy (NCBI): domain Eukaryota; kingdom Metazoa; phylum Chordata; class Aves; order Passeriformes; family Certhiidae; genus Certhia; species Certhia americana. The sequence continues at coordinate 23,942,505 of CM031865.1, forward strand.
CCTTCAGGTGCAATGAAGCCCTGAATCACATCAGGGTGATAATCTAAACATAATCCACAACCTGCCAAACTGAAGACTGAATTAATTATAACACTGAGGGGCTACGTAAGAGACAAGAGATTACTGAACTCCTAATTACTGAATTTGATTACCCTGGAAACAACATAGATATTCATTTAATTTTATCACCTTCAGTTCTGCTTTGGACAGACACAGTTTTGCTGAACTGTTGCTCTATCTCAAATTAAGCCTCTGCAAGATTTGGCATGCAGTAGCAACTTTGGCTGAAAAGCCTGAAAAATTGACAGCTAGGTAAGTTACCCAAATCTTTTTTTTTTGTTTTTGTTTTTGGTTTTTTTTGTTTTGTTTTGTTTTGGGGTTTTTTTGGGGTTTTTTTTGGTTTTTTGTTTTTTTGTTTTTTGTTTTTCTTTTTCTTCAGAACTATCAAGTTCTCAGAACAGGCTGCCTCACAAGTATCCTGCCAAGCTTCATGAGGTGCTTAACATAACCAAAGAATAGCCATATTCTTGCAGCACTTTGGCTTTTTATTAACTCCATCTTAAGTGAATACTAAAAAAAATAGGCAAAATCTAGGAAGATTCATGTTTAATTAATTTCAGTTTTAGATTTATCACAACTGGTTTACTGAGGCCTAACACACTGTTACTCTATTTAAACATAACTCAGTTCCCTGACAGTGAAATTCTCTGTATCTGCAAATAAAAAACCCCTGTTCTTCATGCATTCCAGGAATTGAGATACACATTGCTTAAAGAGGAATGATCCAAAAATACAGTAGTAAATACGTCCTGTTCATTTTCATATGCTATTTTTTTTTACAAAAGCCTTATTAATATATTTTAAATTAATCCACATTTGATTCATGTAGTTTATGAGTTATAATACAAAACTGCAGGAAAAAAATTAACACATTACAGTGATTCACTAATCTTCCTTCTTCCACCTGAAATGAAGGTGAAACTATCTGCTTAAAATTTCTCATTATTTACTGAATTGAGCCCTTACTGTTCTGCTCACACCCTCCTCTTCCAACAGAGCATTTTTAAAACAAAAGGTTTATTCCCCACAACACACCAACATACCATGATATGTCCAAGTCCCTTGAGCAAACAGATCATCAGCTTACCTCTAGAACTCAAATCATTTCCTTCCAAGTTTGACACTGAACAATGGTGGAAGTCTGCCTCAATTTGCTATGCAAGTTTGCAATTTATTAGCAACACATCTTCATTTGAAGCACAAGGTGAGCAAGATTAAAACACTGTCTGACTACACTATTTCAACCCAATCTCTGTTCCTATGGATTTAAATCATCTTCTTCACAGGCAATATGAAATACAGTATGTCACAAAATGCACACTGAAAGAGCTAGAGGATGAAAAAGAAACTTTACAATCAGGTCCCAAGGATGACAAGTACTAGGTTCAAATGCAAGAGATTAGGACTAAGGCTTTGGTGGAGCTGCAATTGTACTTTTTTGGTGGTGGTGGTGGTGGTTTCTTTTAAGGAAAAAAAAATTATATTAAGCATCACTTTTACATTAGTAACCAAGAGAGACTCCCCCACTTGTAGGTTTGTTCTGCTTTGACAGCATCACTTTGACCTGGAAGTGGAAGCCTGAAAGTTTTTGTCTGAAGTCACCCATTTCCAAAATTTCCTTCAAGGCAGAATTTGAAAAGTGCATTAACTGTCAGAAAGTCCTCCTCTCCAAAGCTTACTTTAAAAAAAAAAAAAAAAAGACAAATTAGGTATAGTTTTGTGGAAATCTACAGTTATTCTTTCCACAGGCAGGGAATATCAGCATGAATGAACCAGGTTTTTTTGAGGCTATGAGACGTTGTAGAAAAGGGCCAAGGAAACCAGGCTATTGAGACCCAATTCACAATTAAATTCTCAGGAAACTTGTTGGTAATAAACACAGATATTTTTTAAAACACTTCAGAAGACTTCTAGGATTTCTTCATTGAAAAGAAAAAAACACAATGAAGATGCTCCCTGCCGTGCCCCTTCCTCCTCTCTTTTTTCCCCACACTGTTTCTTAAATGTTGGAATTATCTAATTTGAACATTACTCATTATTTTAAAAGAATTTAAAAAACCATGGCACAGCTAGTATTCTCAGAAGGAATCTCATATTTTTAGATTAGACCACAGTTTGTAAAGTCCCCAGGGCATAAACATGGAAATAAAAAGCACTTTAAACAATCAAACTACAAATATGCTGTAAAATGAGCATGGGCTTTGCAGTGATTACGCTCTTAATTTAAAAAAATTATCTTAACTTTTTTTTTTAATTATTTTAATTTTTTTTTTTTACAATATTCAACTTCTTACTTTGATAAAATACTCCACAGGTCCAAACTGACAATGCCTGAAGAAAAGAGTGGGACCCTCTGCCTCCAATCCTGCTCCTTTCTGCACTGACCCATGGGGTTCTGATGCCTGGAGAGGCTCCCTGGAACAGAGGCTGGACAGAGTTAAAGGGATAAAGCAGGGATTTCTTAAAGGAGACACTTTGGGCAGTGCAAGAGCCGGGCCAGTGTAGGAGCTGTTAAGTGCCAAAACGGTTGGGACAGAACTTAGACGAGACCTCTGAAGTCAAGTCTTGCAGTTTGTAGTTTATTACATAGGGTGTGGGTGAAAGAGCCCAGCTCAGAGTCGCTATGTGCAGCTCAGAGCAGGCTAGAGAGCAAAGAGAGACAAGCAAGAGAGGAGGCTAGAGGGGAAGGGGCAAACAACGGAGCAAAAGGGGAGAACAAGAGAGAGAGCTCTCCTTTTACAATGACTTATATCTCTTTCTATGTTGAATATTCTACTTTCTCATCAACCAATCTAGTATCAAATACAAATTTTCTACATTTACATACATCCTATAGGAATCGCTACATGACCATGTTTTACTACTTTCTAATCTCTTAATCTTATCAGGGGACACTTCTTGTTGAGCCGGGGGGAAGGGTCTCTCCTGGTTTTGCTTGTAAATTACATTCTTAACAAAGAGAGAAAGATCTCGGGTCTGCCAAAGCTATTCTATAAACATTCAGACAAACACTGCTTTCATTTCAATGTCTCTTCTAGTTTCTGCATTCTTAGCATCTTTGGCTAAGTAGCCATATTTATAAGGCTTTCTTGTTTCTTCCTTTCCAACAGGCCAGGTCTACATCCAGGATGGGCCCAAGATGGGCCCAAGATGTTGTGTCACGAGTGTTCACACTTTTGTAAGTTCTGGTCCATTTCCAGATTGGGGTTCATTGTCCAATTCCAGCCCCAGGTTCTGCAGTCCCACCCTCCCAGATTGCTCTCCTCAGTTCTCTGCTGTTTGCACTTTCTGGGCCTGAAGCTGCAGCAGTGTCCTTGGTTGTGGGGCTGGCAAAGGATTGTTGTGTGTGCCTGAGCTGTGAGGAGAGCTCGCTGACACTTTGTATGAAGTTCAGAGTTATAAACTAATGCAGTACAGAATCTGGACACTATGAAATCTGAAAGTCAAGGCATCCGCTCTGATGGCCATCAGGGGGAACGGGGGCCTGCAGTGGGCCCTGGAGGGTGCCAAAGGTCTCCATGGCTGCATGAGGCAGAGTGTCACCGCCAGACCAAGCTGGGGACCCTGCCCATGGGCTGAGGCCACTCCTGCAGGGCTGGGCCCACCAGCGTGCTGGAGGCAGCCCAGGGTCACCCAAATGATGGAGGGACTGGAGGACATCACGTCTGAGGGAAGGCTGAAAAATCTGGGACATGCTGCCTGGAGAAGTGAAGGCCCAAGGGAATCTTGCTGCTGCACATGAATACCTGAGGGAAAGGTGTCAGGAAGGTGGTGCCAGGACCTTTGCAGTGGTGCCCAGAGAAAGGACAAGAGTCAATGGGCACGAGCTGGAGCACAGGAGGTGCTGAACAAAAGGAAACGTTTCATTACTGTGAGCGTGACTAGCACAGCTTGCCCATGGGTTTGTAGAATCCCCACTACTGGAGGTGGAACACATACCCTGTGAGGAATGGCTGAGGGAGCTGGGGGTGTTCAGCCTGGAGAAAAGGAGACTCAGAGATGACCTCATCACTCTCTACAACTCCCTGACAGGGGCTATGCTCAGGTGGGGTTGGTCTCTTTCTCCAGGCAGCACTGACAGAAACAGAGGACACAGGCTCAAGCTGTGCCAAGGTAAATAGAGGCTGGATATTAGGAAGAAGTTCTTCACAGAAAGAGTGATAAAGTACTGGAATGTTCTGCCCAGGGAGGTGGTGGAGTCACCACCCCTGGATGTGTTCAGAAAAAGACTGGATGTGGCACTTGGTGCTAGGTCTAGTTGGGGTATGGGGCATGGGTTGGACTCAATGATCTTGGAGGTCTCTTCCAACCCAGAGATTCTGTGAATTCTGTATTTAAAAGCCATCTGGAGATAGTTTGGGCAGCCAGCTCTAGGTAGCCCTGCTTCAGCCTCCCTGTTGGGGGACAAATGACCTCCAGAAGCCCCTTCCAACCTCAACCATTCTATATTATATCTGTGATTCAGTATCCTTGCTCATTCCAAAGCTAAAAAAAAAAGGAAGTCACACCCTCAGACACTTCACTTTTGAGTTACTTCAGAAAAAAGCTTTGGTGCCTGATACTGAGAATCACTGCACGTATTCAGAGCACTGCTGAGTACAACTAAAGGTTATGTGGGGTCAGCAGCCCCCTATCACAGACCTGCATTTGAGGTCTCACCCACAAAAGTGAAAAGCCAGCTAGAGCCAAGACATGCAGCTGAGTGTGACATGGGGAGCTGCTCACTGCCTGAGGCTGGTGGAACGAGCCAGCAGTATCAGACCTAGAAAGAGAACCAGCCAGGTTGCACAAAAGCATTTTTTCAGGCTCCTCTGACCTAAGGAAGAAAGCACTTTTCCCATTCCAAGCAACTTACAAGCAGTCATATACAACTTACAGAGAGCAATGCCCTGTACCATTGGACTTTATAAATATCAAGTGCGAAAATGTTTATATATTCCAGAATTGGTGTAAGGTGTAAGAGGCTGAATTTTCCATTGCCTTGAATCTCCATCAGCCCCTTAAACCAGGACAAAATAGAAGTTCCTGTATTAATTTCATATATGAAAACACATTGAAAATCATGTTCAGTAAGGACTGTAAAACTGTAATGATTAGTCTTGTTTGTGCTTAATGCTTATTTTGTCCCCTTTTGTCATTTAATTGCTTTTGTAGCTGGTGACAGCAACAAAACAGAGTTCTCACAAGATGGGAGCAACTTGTACCAGCCTGAGCAAGACAAAATGTCAACAGGCCAGTGGAGGTCACAAAGAAACACACCCCTCCACACACACACAGACCATGTCTCTAGCCATTGGGCAAGAAGAGATTTTAAAATGCAAATTAGATATCCATATAACAACAAATCATTGTAAGTAGAAAACCTTTCAGCCCAGTACTTTAATTTCAAGATGACATATAGTTTAATGCTGGTGCTATAAAACCTCAGTGCTGTTTTTAACTTGCCGTTCTGCTCTCCTCTCAGATTTACTGCAACAGAATTGAACCAGGGTTATAAAGAGCATGTGTAGTTAAAGAAATTCTATTTGATCCTGGAAATGGTTTCAGAATGGACAATTAAATCCATTTTTCTAGCAACTTAGATAGTCTCAGCAGTCAGTGTTGTAATTTGTTGTAAAGCCTACCACATATGAAATATCGTGGCTATCAGCTCCTAGCTTTTTAATGGTGTGATGCCAACCACAAGAGTTCTTAAACACAGTAAAGCTTAAAAAAGACCAGAAAATGAACATTTTTTCATCTTCATTTTTCAAAACTAAAAAATTCTCAGACTCTTGAGATGAAAGGCACCACAGAAAGACTTTTATATTAATTGTCTGTGATACGCAATTCAAATATTCCAACAGAAAATTGCTAATCTTAGAGTGATTTTAATATAAGCATGACTTAAGACACCAAGTAGGACTGCACACAGATCAAACAAGATATTCAAGGAGTCATCTTCTGTGGCTTGGACACAAGGATGAGCAGAAACATCTGACATTTATTTTGTATTTTTTCAAAATCTGGACAGAGCATTTTGTTCCTCCCTGACATAACCTCTACTCTCCTAACAAGGGGTTGTATTTCTTTCACTGCATTCTTTCTCTCACCTGAACTCAAGACATACAGTGGATTTCTGCATAGTACCAAAGCTGACAGCTCCTGATCTCAGTTGTCATATACACTATGACACTGCAAAGCAGCAAGAAATATTCCAAAAGGGAAACACAAAATTTAGTGTATGAGGAAGTAAATCTTATTCTTTTACATGTATATACACACACAGATAGAATTGCAGAATCCTTTAGGTTGGAGAAGACCTTTAAGTTCATCAAGTCAAATTGTTTCCTTGATGCCTTCTGGAGGCTGATCTGGAACAGAGACTGGACAGAGCAAAAGGATAAAGCAGGGATTTATTAAAAGGCCTCAATGGATACACCTGGGCAGTACAAGAGTCCAGCTGGACCAAGATGAACCCAAAAATGGGCACAAAATGGACACCTGATCACGAGGTCTCACACTTTTATAAGTTATGGTCCATCAGCACCTTAGAATCAATTGTCCAACCACAGTTTCAAGTCATGAAGCTCCATCTTCCTTGGTTTTCCTTCTCACTTCACCATTGGTTTTGTTCTTGGGACTGAAAGTTGTCCTTGGTACCAAACTAGAGAAGGAATTGTTTTGTCAATCTACTCTGTGAAGAGAGCTCAGTAGCCCTTTATATAAAACCCAGAACTACTCACCAAAACAGCACAAAATCTAAAAAATATAAAAGATAAAACTTAAGGCATCACCCTCAGGACAGCCAAGCTCATAATTAACCCACATCCCCAAGTGCCACATCTACACAGCTTTTAAATCCCTCCAGGGCTGGTGACTCCACCACTGCCCTGGGCAGCCTGGTCCAACACTTGAAAACCCTTTCCATGATGAAATTTTTTCTGATATCCAATCTAAACCATGGTACAACTTGAGTCTGTTTCCTTGTCTCCTGTCACTCGTTCCTTGGGAGAAGAGACTGGCCCTCACCTCACTACAATGCTTTCAGGTAGTTGTAGAAAGCAGTAAGGTCCTCCCTGAGCTTCCTTTTCTCCAGACTAAACCTTCCTGTCATGGGTTGCAGTGCAAAATGGAACCAAAACTGTGGATTCTAACACCATCTTCTGTCAATGGGCAAACTGTCAAAAACCAGCTAAGGAAGTTTTCTTATCCCTTCTACAACCCATCCTCATCGAGGGAGAGATCTCCTGCTAATGGGCCATTGAGATTCACTGATAAAAGGACATCATTCCATCGGGAAATGCTCCAGCCAGGGGGAGGAGCCAAGTATATCATTAGATAAAAATCTGAGATTTGGGGCACCAAGCAGCCTTTGCCACTGAATTCTCAGAGGAACACCAGACCCATCTATCACCACTGGACCTTCAGTGCAAAACTCCACCTTTCTACAGGATCATTGCTCCAACAGAACCACATCTGCCACTCCAGAAGGACTGCAGTCACCACTTAAAGGGACTGCTGCCAACAGCCTGACCCACGGGGGGTGAGGTTGTATTCTGTCAGTGGGTTTGGTTTGTTTGTTTGTTTGTTTGTTTTCTCCTTTGTAATACTGCATGTGTTTTGGGTTTATTGTTTATTTTAGTTCCCCTACTAAAGAATTGTTATTCCTATCCCCATATCTTTGCCTGAGAGCCCCTTAATTTCAAAGTTATTATAATTTGGAGGGAGGGTGTTTACATTCTCCATTCCAAGGGAGGCTCCTGCCTTCCTTAGCAGACACCTGGCATTCAAACCACGACACTTCCCCAACACCAAGGTCAGGCTGACAGGCCTGTAGTTCCCAGATTCTGTTTCTGGCCATTCTTGTAGATAAGAATCACAGTTTCTCATCCCACGTCAACGGAGATCTCCCCAGTAGCCAGGACTGCTGGGAAATTATGGACAGTGAGCACTTCCACCAGGCCTCCCAGCTCCCAGGGAGAATCCCATCCAGCCCCAGTAACTTGTGTGCCTTAATGGCATGGCAAGTCACTGAATATTCCCCCTGGATAATGGTGTTTCATTCTGCTCCCTAGCCCTGCCTTCCCTCTTAGGGAGTTGTGTACCTGGACAATTGGTGTTACTATTGAAGACTGAGGGAAAGAAGGTTTTAAGTAACAGCGTTTACCTCATCCTTTGCCACTATACGTCCTTCTGCATCCAATAAAGATGGGAGATTCTCCTTAGCCCTTTTTTTGCATATATATGGGGGGGGGGGGGGGGGGGAGTGGTGGTGTTCCATCCTTCCAAGTCTGGAACTCTTAGTAGAAACAGATGAAGTAGTTTAATGGAAGTGAACAGAAGAGACAATGCCAGACAGAATTGCTGTGGGCAGCAGCCATGCCATGTGTTGGTATCACCTGGAGGTTCACACAAAATCCACACACTGCAAAAGACACTGAAGGAAAAAGGAGTAAGGAAAAAGGTTTGAATTGCAACTGAAAAGCTGTTTGAATCAGCCCTATCTGAGCAGATACTGCTTTTTAATAAATACTTAAGAAATAAATATTTACCAAATATGCCTCCAACACCATGAAATTAGGAAAACTGAGTAAGATGTTTGTAAGAATTTAATTTTAGGAAAAACTCCAACTCACACCAGATTAAAAGATAAATATCTGACCTTTTATAACAGACACAGTCAGCAACTTGTCCAGTGTCTTGCCTGACCCACAGGATTTCTGACAGCACACAACCTTTCCTCTTCTGTTGTGCTTTCCAGATGAAAGATCATACAAAATTCCCTCAGCTGAACTTTACCCAGAGCTGGTCAGGTGGCCTACCAAGCTCCCTCTGCTTACTGAGGGAAAATGCCATCAAATCCTGTTTTTTCCAGCTGGCTTGGAAAGTTGTTTGTTGTCAAGCACTACAATGATCTGGCATGATGCTGAAAACTGAAATAGCTGTAACCTATGCATAGTGGGATGAAATAAAACACAGTTGTCATTTTCAGGGCTTCAGTCCTCCACTCCATCTTTAGTTCAGGAGTTAACATTTTTAAGTGAAGCATATTGGACTACCCTGAATTTCATCTCATGTCTGGATGGGCTTCACTATTCAAAGGGCACATTATCAATTCCTGATTTCCAGGAAGAGAACTATGCCCAGAACATTTTTAATTTTAATTTTGTCCGTCTACCTCATGACAAAAAAACAGTCAGAAATATCTTGAGAGGAAAGAAGTTTAAATTGCAATCCCCATGTATGTACTAGAGGCCCTGACTTCTTGGTCTATCCAGCTATGTATTATCGCATCTAAATTTATCATTAAAAGCCATAACCTTTAGCTAAAGAAAATCTAAGGATCAAAAGAGCAAAGGAAAGGGGTGATAAATTCAATACAGTCTCCTGTGTAATATCAGACAGGAATTTTGCACTGCATCACCTGCCTCCAGTGACTTGTCTGAAAATGAGGCAGATATTATACCCACAAGATTAACTCTTAAAAATATGCTTAGTTTCAATTTGTGCACCTTCAGTACTCAGAGCAGTTCTGTGCTGTTCAGGAGAGGCAGTACATCTTGAATACAGCCACACCATTTCCTCATGTAATGTCACACCCCTGCTCACATCCATGCACAACACAAGCACAAACCTGCTGGGGTCTGTCTGTGTCCACAAGGTGTGAAAAGCTCCCCCTTACCCCATGAAATGTTGAAACACATGACAGCTCCAGTCAATTTGAAGTCTTCAACTGCTCAAGAATTAGTACCCAGCTACCATGTTTATTCCTCAAAACTCCTCTCTTTGATGACTGCTCCATTATTCAAGGGTCAAAGACCCCAGTTTAACCCAAAAGAGGACAGAATAAAATCTGTCTACAGAAAACATAACTGGTAAAACTAATTCACTCTCCTATTTCAGAATACTGAAACAATTATTTTTTAAATGGTAATTATTTAAATACTCTAATTTATTGCACTGTAAAAGTGCCAGGATACTCAGCCTTAGATTCCTGTGTTCTGCAGACCACAGCAACACTGGCCAGAGTATCAAAAAATGCAGGCAAACACCAAGATAAGGAGGAATAAAAAAAGAAGATAAACTATAACAGCCAGTCTGACACTTGTTGAGCAGCTGTCAAAAAAAATTTTTCAAGCATTGAGGCAAAGTGTTTTAAGATTGGATGTCAGAATGTGGCTAAACCAAGTTACATTTGAATGTTAGGAAAAAAAACAAAACATATTTTGCAAGGAATTTTGTCAAGTTAATTGCCTTGCCACAGGTTGCAGGGATGACTACATGCCTTGAGTACTGCTCACACTTGTGCTGGGGAAGCTGAGATGTGGCTTTCCTAATTCATACACAGAGCTGAGTCCTTGCAAGATTCTGCCATTCAGAATATTTGTTCTTGACATGTGCGGACAAAGATTTTTGTCAAAGCCTGATTTTGCTCTATAAGTAATAAAACACTGTCTGCCTTGTATCATGTACAATAAAAATATGCACTTAATACTGTGAAGCATGGGAGAATTTCCAGCAGTTGTGCCTCATCTCACTAGACAGAGCAGAAATGGCTAAACAGTTCTCTGCTTGCTGCTTCAGTGTGTTCCATCAATGAAATCCCCTTCCTCCCACTTCACATTCACTGCTCATTTTCTTTCTAAGCTGATCACACTAATGGTTTCACCCTTGTCTATTTGTGTGGGTTTGAAATTGGACAAAGAATCTCTCATACCTACTCTCAGAACATTTTATTTCTCTTATCTTGATAACATGCATTAGGAGTGTGATAAAGTGGTCTCTGTCAGCACTTTCCTCTGTATTTAGATGAGATCATTTTGAGCAGCAAGGCAGAAGCAGAACTTACAGATGAGATCATTAAAAACGATGTTGTTGAATGCCAGGGAAATCCAATCTGAACAGGTCTCATTATCACACAGGCTACAGACAGTCATGAGCAAGTCTAAACTACATACATTGTCAGCTTTCCTTTTAATAGTCTAAATACTGACTGTCCTTTGCTCATCCTTTCCTACCAAAGTGCTCTGGTTTTCAACAAATCTTACCTTATTCCAGAATTCAGACCATCTCTGACCTCAATCCATTTTCATGAGGAAGGCTACCAAGATGATTAGAGGGATGGAACACCCTGCTTTCCTGCTATGAGGAAAAGTTGAGAAAATTGGGATTGTTCAGTCTGGGAAGCTTCATGGTAACATTAGTTTGACCTTTGGTACCTGAACGGAGCCTGCATGAAAGATGGAGAGGGCTTTTCACAAGAGCGTGTAGAGACAGGACAAGGGAGAGAGGCTTCAAGCTGAAATAGAGAAGGTTTGGATATCTGGATATCTGGAAGAAATTCTTCACTGTGAGGGTGGTGAGATCCTGGCACAGGTTGCCCAGAGAAGCTGTGGTTGCCCCATCCCCAGTGGCAAGGTGTGCAATGAGATCTTCCAGGTCCCTTCCAATCCAACCCATTCTATGATTACTTCTAGTGAGTTTAAGAGCCTAAAATGTGCTAGATGGAAGGCCTAGAGGATCAGCCTAACACACCATCATTAAGGTGCATGATAAATAAACAATCATTTACCGTCAGGCTTAGCTTCAGCTGTATTCTGAAATGTTCACTTCTGAGATAGGTTCACTCTAAATCTGCTCAATAGCTTCTCAGGAACTCATAAAAACAAAGTAAGCACAGTAAAAGCAGAACACAACAGAGATAATGTTCATTCTAAAGCATAAGACCTGCTTGTGCATGTATTAAATATAAATTGAAATACAAAGCTCCATGACAATTGATGTTGTAGGGCAAGGCACTGACTCATACACAGGTGCAAAGCAGAACTTTATCCAGCAGACATCCTGTGCCAGCTCCACAGCTGAAGGATGAGGTTATCTTGGATGATGGGGGAAACACAGAATGTGAACATATATAGTACTGTCAGGTACAGCAGGGACCAGGACAGAGATTACACATTCAGCCTTACCTTTGTCACTTCCACCGTGCTTTTGACAACCCTTAAAATAGCACTCTTTGGTGAAAAGTGTAAGTCTTCACCTCTGCAGAAAGAAAAGCACTGACATTTTGTTACTGATGTGCTTTCCCACAAAAGGTGAAAGAATGTCACGGCAGGTCTAAATAAATTCTGCTTGTAACAATAGTTGCACAATTGTACATTTCATAATTTAAAGAACAGTTACAAAATTGCATCTCAACTATTCCATTTTTCTTTATAATGAAAGGACTGCAAACCCTGTGCCTGACCTTACAAAAGTGTAACTGTTAACAGATAATGTATACAGAAAAGAAGTAGTTGAAAACACTTTCAAAGCCATCTAAAAATATAAATGTTGATAAAGTATGACCCTTTGTCTTACTTTGTAGTGGTATGAGTGTGTCAGAGCAAATAAATTTCTCTCCAATTTATTTATTTATTTACTAGTACCCTAGCAGATTTTAATTTTGTTGACACCTGCCCCTAAAAATAATTAAAGCACACCCATTCTGCCTCTCCCACTGCCTTGTTCTAATGCATATGAGGGCAATTACTACTTGACAACTCTCTGATGAATAACTGTGCTCTTTGCTAAGCTTGTCACATTGATCACTGGTCAGCAATACAATTAATAAACTACTGCTGTTCACATAGCACATTAATAACTAGCCTGAACTAGAGGTGGCAAGTCTGCTAGATCCAGAGCATTTTAATCTTTCTTACCCTGCCAGCTTGGAAGATGGAAGGAAATCCCCAAGGCAGTCTCCACATGCCAGCACTGGGCTCCATGACATCCCAGCCAGGGTTACAAACTCAAGACTTGATATTTCATTAATGCATCTCAGTTGGACATTTCAAGCTTCATTTCCAAATGCTGCATTGCCTTGTGGTCAAAACATTATTTATTTCTTTCTCCTTCCTATTTATATTTCTGAAAGGTAGAATTGATTAAAGTTGTCAGTTCAACCAGAATTCATTAAAAAATAATAGCCATAAATTTAGTGCTCTCTCAAACATTGCTTAATAATTCCATAACATTTAGAATGGGAAAAAAATCAACCTAGGGAAGGTCTCACCTCTTTAATACAAAAAAGGATGAATTAAAGCTCAGTCATGAAGAGCAAATCTGGAGTTTTTTCCACAACGTTTTAGAGTAATTTTAATTTCTGCTTTTAGAGTTTTGCTAACAAACAGCCTTCAAGAAGACTATTTTTTTATTTCTAGGATGTATTATGATCTGTTCTTTTTGTCAAGTCCACAGAGGACAGAAAGTTCATTCAGCAGAAAAATATTTTCAAGAACCCCAACAGGCTACTCTGTCATCCTTCGAAATACCTGTGCCTCCATTTCACATTATTACAAAATTCCAATTGCATCTCAAGCTTTGGGTCAACAATATCCACATCAGGGTCTCTGCTCTTGTCTGTCCTCAGCTTTGCCCAGCTTCCAGTCTCTTGAGGTTGATCATTCCTGGCAGCCACGAGGAAATATGGCATAGATTTCTCCTCTAGGATCAAATAATCACCCTTTAATTGCACTAGCTTTATTAAGCAGAAGCAATACAAGGGATGTAAAAGATTCTAAGAAAAAAAAAAGATGTGATGTTCTCCCTTCTTTTAAGAGATGTGAAAAGCAGGAATAATGTTTGAAAGGACCTCACTTATCCTAATCACTAGTCACCAGCCAAGAACAGTGAAATGGGATGTGAAGAGCCCATATTTCTAGCAGAGCCCCCCGTGTGGATGGGCACTGATTCACATGCTCCCAGGTACCAAGGAGCAGGGTGTCCTTCCACTAAGATTGTTCACCTTCAATGGGCACTTCAAATCTTTTGGGTTTTATTTCCTGCTTTTGAGATGTTGTCATTCCCACACCTGGCACAGAAACAGTTCTTTTCCACACAGTTCTAGAGAGAAATACAAAGGATTTATAAAGAAGGATCTTTATAGCTTATATGAATTTGACCTGCATCATCGTGTCTCAGGTTTTTTGTGATACTTTGAATTCCCAAGATTTAGAAAGTTCTTTTCTCTCAGCCCAGTGATGGAAGAAAAAGTCAAGAGTCACCCCTTCCATTTTCCAAGGTTGTTTATTTTTCCTTATCTGTTACATTCTGTTCCTGACTAGCAAAGATCTTCTCAGCAAGAAGTCCAAGGCACAATCCACCTCCCTCAGGGTGGTGCTTACTTTTATACTAAAAACTACGTGTACTTTATTTACAATGATTTTCCAATACCTGTCACTTTTGTTGGACAGTCTGTCCCTACTCTAAACCAACCAGAAAGTGCCACCATCACAGCAGAAGATGGGGCACATGAAGAAGAAGGAAGAAACCTAAAAACCACAAGGATCCTCTGTCTTGCCTTCATCTGCTTGCCATTCTAAAAACCCAAAAATTCTACTTTTCACCCTGTGATTAACTATCACTCTACTCAAACTCTCGTGGTCGGTAAATCCTCACACAGAGATGGTAATTTCTCTCAAGGGCTAAAATTGAAGGCTCAGGAGTTTTTGACTCTGTGCCAAGGTCTCTCAGCCCCCTGTCCAGGTCTGAAATCATCCAGGACAGTCAGAGGAGTGTTCTGGGCTCTGACAATCGTGCATCACAAATATTCTCTTATTGTTCTCTCATTTTTAAGTGGTCTGCCTGACATATCCATTCCAAATTTCCTTCAAGTGTTTGCTAAGAGCACCAGGATTGTTCAGCACACTTCCTCAGGCAATGAGCAGATCACCACTGAAATACCTGTTCCTCTTTAGGTTGTCAAAGTACAGAAAGCCTTAGGATAAAACTTCCTAGGCAACTTAAAGAGCTGCAGTCCTGTCCCAAGGTTATGGCTGGCAGCAGCCTGCTCAGCTGTGGAGGGAGATTTTCCATTAGCTTATCTCATTGTGAGCTCAGCCCAGCTCACAGATCAGGAATGGATTATACCATAGGCAGTTTGCTAAAGATGTTCTCAGCCTCCCAAAATCCTTCAGTTTTCAATACCTGGCTTCACAAGAATGGAAGCTGTGCCATCAGGCTGTCTTGCTGTGGTATTCTTTATTATGTTTTATTTTGCCTTTGGTTTCAAGGGCATGTTTAACACTCATAGTCAAACACAATGGGATATCTTATTTGTCTATGTACATTACATTATAATAAAAGTGACATAGCAGAAGCAATGTGGACTTTGGAAGCTTCTTCTTGTTCTGTTTTAATAGAAAAGTTTAATAAGGGGATCTTGGCTTCTAGTAATGAAATGAAAGTCTATTGAAGTGGCATAATACACTGGCAATGGATGGAATCACAGTTTGCACTTAATTACAAAGATGGCTTTCATAAGATTACCCATGCAAATTAGTTGTCTCTTTCCTATGTGTTTAAGGGATACAAAACCAAAAGACATTTGTATTGTAAATTGTGAACAGAAAGAGGTCAGCATCCAGTTATAACACCAGTTAAAGTCACCTCTTCAGAGTGCATTTTCCTGATACACACCACTTTCCCAGCTTAACACACCAGCACAGCTGCAGAGAGCCATTCTGTCATGAAATTTTGCATGCAGACTTTTGGAAAAAATAATATGCATGTAAAATGTCACTAGAAAGGATTATCATCGGAAACAAACTTATAATGGTTTATAACTAATAATGAGACCTGTCAGAGTAAATAACACACTGACAATTCTCAAAGATGGCAGAAGCCTCTGGAAAAAGGTACAACATTAAAATCCAGATATTTCTATCAAGTGGGTGTTTTTAGCACAGGCAATACCAGGACAGTGGGAGGCGGTGAGATATCTCAATGCACAGAAGGAAGGGACTGTTGGTGCAAGCCATTTATCCACTGGCCTGGAAGTCCTGCCATCAAATGAGGAGTGGCAAAGTCCCACATCCAGTTTTATACAGTCTGTTCTTCTCATCTGGCTAGTTTTGTTTCTAAGAGAAAAGAAAAAAATTGAGTTAAACACAAAAAGTAACACTTAGAAACTTTCCAAAGGGAGCAGTTAAAACAAGCTCTTTTCAAATGCATTTGTTCTTTTGGTTTTGTGAAAGGGCTGTTGAAGGGAGTTGTCACAGCAGGAGAGCCTCAAAATGCTCTAGCAGTCACCCTTGCAAAAGTCAGAGGAAGAATTTTTCCAAAGTGTTTTCACTTCAGAGTGAAAACAGATAAAATGCAGTGATGACAAGTGAGATTGAACTAAAAGGTGGTGGTGTTCCACCTCCTGTCAACATGTGTGCTCTCTGCAAGGCCCAGCATAAATGGGTCCTATCAGCTCACAAGGAGTTTGGTGCACTGTCCCACTCCAGAGTTTCTTTTTTGTTTGTTTGTTTTAGGGAGCAATTTTTAGTCAGTGAAACGTGCTCACAGAAACCCAAACCAACCCACTTATGGAAGATACAGGATTGAAAAGATTTTCTAGGCATTTTCCAGAAGGCTTGGGACCAACTTTGCTTAAGTCAGGCAATGAAGGAGTAGAAATGCATGTTTTAAGTTTATGTAACTCTCCACTGTAATCAGCTACCATTTATTTCAAACAGGAATACTTGTGGCAATGGGATATTTTAATAACAGAACCTTTGCCAAACATCCTCTGTCTGCAGGAAAGTAACAGACCAAAGGAACAGCAGTGATTCTCACTGAGACACTTGTCCTGATAATTCTGTGGCTTGAAACTGGTATCTGAGGCACCTCCAAGCCTGAGGTAGTTTAGGAAGCATTAAGCATTTTGGCCCAGCTATTTTCATGGCTGCTGCTGGGAGGCAGAAGGTGCCCCCTCCTCAGGTGTCACTCACAGGCACTCAGGGCCCTGTTCACAGCAAATATTAAAATACAGAATAAAGCCCAGCATCCTTTCTGCCATGGGATCTGCTCCCCAACAGCCAGACTAGTCCCAGTTTTGGAAGGGCTCAGTGAGGCAGGATATGAGGGATGACTGGCATGACCAGAGACATTATCCATGGACATGGAAGTGTCTGGGTGCTGCCAACAGGAGAGCACATGGAAGCAAAGCAGTTTGGAAATAACACCATTTTAATCATCAGCTGAAGTGAACTAAAAGGTGCTAGCCTTCAAGGATTCATTCAAATGATTTTTGGTGAGCAAATTCCCTCAACAGGAGTGTAACAGTAAGTCTTCCCTCTGGGAGAATTCCACTTTGGAGAGATCACTAGAAAGAGGTCTTCAGGAGTCTGTTTCAGCTCCTACTGTGAGACTCCTCCTGGTGATGTCCTGAGCAGCCAGACATGTTAGTTCAGCACCCAGAACATGAAAAGATTTTTCTTTTCATGTTCTTTTCACTGACCCCAGGGTCAGTGAGGTATTCACTCAGATAGATGCTGCTCAAGATCTTTGCCTCAGAGTCTTGGGAAGAGGGAGGCTATGGGCAGCATAAGGAACAGGTAACAATTCTGAAAGGGAGAGAGAAGAGTGAGTGTGGCCAGGGACTCCAGTGTGTGGCTCTCAGGCTGTGATGTGCACTATTCACTGAACCTCTGAGAACAACTGGGGAATGTAGAAATCTAAACACGGACAACACAAAAGCCACAGTTTTCAAGGGAAAGGGGCATGTGGCAGTTCAGATACTAAAAAAAAATCACAGCACCCATGAATTACCTGTTCTGTCTTTCAAATTTAGCCCAGCACCAGCCAGAAGCAGTAAAATAAGTGTTTTATATTTAGTGTCAGTGACTCACTATAAATGGTGATATCTTTGGTTGCATATTCTGCTCACTGTCATAAAGAGCTGCCTTGAAAGTTGCCCCTACACAAAGATATCTCTGCAAAAACTCTCCCTTAGTTAAGGATAAATCATATGTGATCTGCTCTATCACCTCAAGAATTTCTCAGGCCTTGTTTTTTGTCTAAGGGGTCCAATGGTAAAGCAGCCCAGGACTGTTCTGGAGCTCTGTATGGATAAAGTATGAGCAGCACTGCCTCCAGCCTGGCTGTCAGTTCCTGAGAGTGGGAATAGCCAGTAACACCCTGAGAGGCCTGGAACATTCTCTACCTGAACTGTAACTTGAGAGGCATGAAAAACTTGTTGGAGTTCTGTAAACTCCAGTGATTACCAGCCTGGGCTGTGGCCAAGGTGGAATTCCGCTGTTACTAAAGCCAACCTTCCTGTGACCCTACAAACACTGGTCCTGCATGAGGCACTTTGAGCTCCCCTGTAGCCAGCATCTCCCTCTGAGAGGATGCTCACAAACCCTCAAGCCTGCAATAACCAGAGGACCCTTGTTGAAAGCTGACAGTGGAGCCTAGGCCGATAGCCCTAGTCCTCAAGGCTCAACCCCTGCCCAGTGAGAAATGGCAACACCTTTGAAATATTTCACTGAAGTCTGGGGGAATTTTCGACAGGTTACTTCCTACATACATGTGTACATATACACACAATTATCTTCAAGAGTGTACAGGTAAAAATCAGACCAAAACTCTTTGACTAATTAGCAAAAAAACCGCTTAAAAATACATCATATATATATATATATATATATTTATATATATGAATTGGTTTGAACAACTCACTAGCTGCAGGCAGACAATTTCTTCGTTTGTGTCTTCAAGGTCAAAAGGAAAAAACTTAAGTAAATAAGAACCTGAAAAGAACTCTAAAAGCTCCTTTGAGAGTCTGAACAGCTATGTGAGCATCCTGTTAGAGTGACAGGATACATAAATGTCCACATAAGTGCACTAAGTCAGCCCAGTGCTTAGAACTCAGCACTCAAATACAACACTGAAAGGGGAGTGTATGGAACATGAGCATGGATAATTATATTGTTGAGCACGATAATTACAGCAGAAAAAAACCCCACAGGAGTATAAGGTGCATATACTAGAAGGACTGCAATAGAAAGCATCCACTTGACTTTGAGAGACTTTGATTTTTGCACAGGATGTTCAAGCAGCTCTGCTGCCTGGCACTGTGGGTTTGCAGCTGGGACAGCAGGTTCCTTCCTGCTGAACTTCAGCTTCATGGCACCTGTTGGTGAAGGGCTGGACACTGCATCTATGGAGACACATGTGGAGAGCACTGTAAGGATGTTGATTGCACTGCAAGACAACATCCTTGAAAAAGAAAAGAAAAAATCCATTTAGTTAAGTGAAAATCTAGGATTTCATTCCCAGGTTTCTTATAAATCAGCATCACTGATTCATAGTTTAACTTAAAAAATCTTGCTCTTCACAAGTTTTAGATATTTGCATTTTGGAAAGGGCCATTTGCCAAGACAATAACATTTAAGTAATTAAATATGACGTTGCAGATCTCTTTCGTTTTATAAAACCCTTATCAATATGAAGTGTGTGAAACAAAAACACAATGAGGAGTCAAGCAAGTCAGTCCCAACTCCTAATGGCTGTACTATTCATTATTAAATTAATGGCTGTTTAGGCCTTGGAATAACTGGAATCACCTCTATCTGCCAGTGTGCCAGGGTCCAGAAATCCCCACGTATGAACCCCTAGTCCAGAGTCACAGATTGGTGCAGCTCAGCCCCATGTGAAGATTGCAAGGAAAACATGGATGGAGCCTTTGTTCCTTATCTAAACACAGCAAGTCCAGTGCCCACCATCCACTATCAGCTTAGAGATTCCTTTTTTTATCTCTCTTTTTAACCCTGATTCCTCATAAATACATTCACACAAACCATTTAAAAGTCACTTCTTTGTTCCAAAGAAACACAACACAACAGCAAGGAGATATTATGCAGTGACACACCAGGGCAAGCTATATGCAAAGGAAACCTGCCAAAAGTAGTTTTTCCTCTTTTTCTGCACGGCAGCAATTTTTTTCCCTTAAGCTGTCTCACTTGAGGGTTTATATATAGAGTAAAGAGGCAAAAATCCATTTCTTTTCCCTCTCCTTCAGGTTGTCATCAGCTTCATTGCCATGACACCAAACCTCCTTTTATGTTGTTTTGTGAGTACACAACTGTGTCACACACTTGAGGCTGACTAGGCAGAGCATTCCAGCAGCATTTCCATGGCTCTGAGCCCTGGTGCTCTGAGTGAGGCATGGAGACTTGACTGCAGCACTGCAGAAAGCACTTTCCTTCTTCTTTCCCAGGGCTATACCCATCAAAATCCACAAGTTTTGTGTCTCTTCCACATGAGGCTTTCCTCTCCAATCTCTCATTCACATCAAAAGCTTGTCCTTAATCCAAATATCTCGAGTCAGGTAAGATAACAGGGCAGTACAGAAGCAAGTTGTCTGTATCTTCCCAGGGCCATATAACTTGTAGAAAGTGTTTATAGCTCCAGATGCCTATATCATTGAATTTAAAATAAAAGCAGCATTATTTGTTGTTTCAGTGGACAGCCGACTGGATGTGATTTATCCTCACAAAAAACCTCTTTAAAAAAAATAAAAATAAAAATCTCACTTTAAAGAAAAAAAACCCACAAAACAAAACAAAAAAGTGCACAGATAAAAAAGTGTTTTGAGGCCCTACAACATAAATTAAGTTAGCACAGCAGGGATTTCACTGTAATAATTTAACTTGCCAGTTCACATCATTGACTAACCTGAAGAATTCATGGGGCTTAACTGATCAATATAATAAACAGTTTGGATGGCTCTGCAGGAACAGCCCAGTCTTAATTTGAGGTCAGTTCTTATTCCTTTTAAGTCTCATTAGCAGAAGCCAATGTAAATCCAGAGATGTGAGGACAAAAGCAGAAAGCTTTGCATGGCCAGCACAATGTCCAGTTGAATTGTATGCATCCCAATTTCAATCTTTTCCAGGTCTCTGGCATGGAACAAAAAGCCTGATCACAGGCAATCGGGGGGAGAGTCCTAAGATTGAGCCCATATCTTCTCTCTAGTTTCAAGCTGAAAATCCACCTTGGGTGTACCAGGCCAGATTTGCAGCCAGCACAAGAAGGCTTCATTCTAACAAACCCTGCAGAGAAAGCCAATCTCCAGCAGCCAAGCTGTTGAACAGCACACTTAAGCAGCCGTTGCCTTCCACCCTTCATTTTCTGAAGCAATTCCCTGTGTGCCTGTCCCAGCCTGTGGCTTTATACAGCCTGCTGTGGAGTCACAAACCAATTCTGCACGAGCTGAGCAGCACCAGGAGCAGCAGAGCAGCACCAGCTTTGGCATGGAGCCACCCAGCCCTGTCCCAGGAGCAGCCTGGAGTGCCAGCCTTACCTGCTGACAAGCAGTGCAGCTTCAGGGGAGGCAGAGCTCTGCAGGCTGCGTCAACTCTGCTCCACAAGCAGAGCTTCAGCACAGGAGCAGCTCTGCCCCTATGGAGAAGGCCCTTTGAATACTGATCCATTTGCCCAGTGTGCAAAAGACTGAAGAGTGCTTCAGTCTCTCCCATCTCCTTCCAAGCAGCCACATTTAATCACTCCCAAAGGAAAGGGACTTCCCAGGACAAAGTCTGACTGAGCAGAGTAGCAATATGTGAACTCCACCACAATGAGTGAGAAAGCTGAAGCTGCCAGGTAATTAGTGAATGTTATTTTCCCTCAGCCTGAGATTTCAGAAGCCCCTTCAGCTGGAAAAACTCTTCGAGCTGGAACTCGTGGCTTATTGCCGTTACCCACACCATGCCATCATCCCTAAACAAAGTCCAAGGAAACCAATTCATTAACTTGTGCTGAATCATAGGAAAAACCTACCATGAAGCCAGGTGAAGTAACATCCCATGCACCCAAAAATTAATTTCAGATAAGGTCATCAGCTGGTGGACAGATCCCTCTGCAGAAGAATGAAAATGGAAGAAACATCCAAATCACTTCTATTTGAAGAGCCAGTCAAAGGCCAAGTCTGTAGGCTGTGAATCTGTAAAGGAAGAATTGAACTCCATAAATTCAAGGACTAACCCATTTTTATCTCAAGAGAGAGGCAGTGAAAAGGAATGGTGCATGGTAGTGACAATGACATGTTAGAAAACCAAATGCATTCAACAATCCTTCAATTTTCCCTATTTACTTGTTCTGTCATTTTGTGTGGAACAAAACATCTGCTTTACAGCTGAGATATTCAGCTCCTCAGAAAAAAATATCCTGAGCCTGATTAAGACACAGTTGAACAGAATGGAAAGATGACTTCCATGCACTGTTATTCAGGTACATAGAAAATATTAATGTCCGGTTCTAAAAGTGTCTGAGCTTGAAAGGAAGACACTCCTTACAAACATATCAGGACATCAGCTGCAGCAAAATTCCCAGAACTGTGTAACTATGGTTGCATCCAAGCTCTGAACCACTGCCCTAGACTGAGTTTACATTTTAACAGGAAGGCCACAGAAAAAATTTTAAAAATAATTTCTTTCTCGCAATTCCATATAGAACAGAAGCACACTCAAGATATGCTTCAAGGTGCCTGCTTCCAATTTCAAATACGAAAGAATGTTTACTCTGTTTCATTTGTTGCAGACCAACTGTCAAGCCACAGAAAGATTGCTGAAGCCAGCTCTGAAATATCAATTTGCCCAGGTAAGTCAAACATCACTTGTTTTCCAAAGTGAGGCTGAGGAAATCATTGTGGTGATGGGAGTGGCCAGTGTTGTAAATGGAGCAGTTTCAGTCCTTGACATCCATATGCGGCTTTTCCCCACAACAGGATTCACAGCTCAGGGTCTGTGGCATTTTTCAACCATACAAAGAGCTTTGGTAACTAAATTTGGACCATGACTACGTTCTTATACAGAAAGATGCCAAATCCTTTTCTAAACTGTTTTCCTCATCAACACAATGTCCAGGCCTAATGATATATTTCCTCCATGGTTTTCACCATGAAGGCCATTCCAGTCACTGCTTTTCCACACTGCACTCTCAGCCTCTGCTATATGCTCACAAACTCCTTTTTTGATATAGAAACTTTTTTAAAACCCCATTTCTCCCTGGCAAGTGTGTCATGGGTCACAGTGCAAAATGGAATACCAAAATTGTGTATTCCATGACCATGTGTTGAAACTGGAGTGGGGGAATGGGATAATCTTCTGTCAAGATCAACTGTCAAAAAAACAGTTAAGACAGCTTTCTTACCCCTTCTACAACTCATCTTCATCCAGGGAGGGATCTCCTGCTAATGGGCCATTGAGATTCACTGATCAAAGGACATCATTCCATTGGGAAATGCTCCAGCCAGGGGGAGGAGACAAGCATTCCTACCTAGAGAAAAGTCTGAGATTTAGGACACCAAGCAGCCTTTTCTACTCGATTCTCAGAGGAACACCAGACCCATCTATCACCACTCGTCCTTCAGTAAAACACTCCACCTTTCTACAGGATCATCGCTTCAACAGAGCCACATCTGCCACTCCTGAAGGACTGCAGTCACCACTTAAAGGGAATGCTGCCAACAGCCTGACCCACGGGGGGGTCAGCTTTTATTCTGACTCTTTCAGTGGCTTTGGTGTGATTTCTAATACTGCATGTTGGTATCATTTGTTGGTTTGCTTGGGTTATTTTTATTTGTATTTTAGTTCTCCAATTAAAGTACTGTCTTTCCTATCCCATATCTTTACCCTAACTTCAAAATTATAATAATTTGGAGGGAGGGAGTAAACTGTAGTAAACTGCAACAAACATTCTCCATTCCTAGGGAGGCTCCTGCCTTTCTTAGCAGACACCTGGCATTCAAACCACAACAAAGTGTTAAGACTCTTGCTCCAAATTTGAACAAGGTATACTAAACCCTGTGCCTCAGCTCTCCTCCTATCAATTCACACAACACAGGTGTTACATGAAATGGAGCATCACTTAATCTGACAGCAATACCTGCAATGAGAAAAGCACGTGGGGACCTCACCATAAATTTCTCATGTTTAAATGGAGAAAAATGCATTGAGTAATGTCATATACATCACCTTTTGAAGAGAAACAATTCTGTGAAATACAGACTGCTAAGCTTCCGTGTAAATATAAGCCAGTATAAAGTGTCTAACATCTAACTGAAAGATCAAATGAAAGCACATTTTTTAAGGAAAAAGGCTTCTCCCAGTAAATGGTGCTTCCCTCTGAAATCTGTTTTCCCCAAGCTGAACGCTGCACTTAGAAAAGATATCAAAGTGAGGTATCTAGGAGGAAACTTTAACTTCTCATCATGAAAGCCCCCCCTAGATGCAGCATTTAAGACAAGGGTGACTCCTCAGGTATAGGTATCTCTACAGAAACAGCTTTCACATGGCCAATTCTCACTGGCTGACTTGGTTCAGAACTCCATTGTGGAAAGCCCCATCAGCAGATACCTGCTCTGGTGGCTTTTGTAATAAGGGGGGGAAAGTTTGCTTTTTCACTAGAAATAAACCCATTTCCATAACTTTCACTCTGCATCAACACTAAAGAGTGACTCACTCAAAGGAGACGTGGCTACGTGTAACAGCTCTGTGTCTCTGGTGAGTGGTCCCAAAATGACAGGACAGCTCTGATGTCAAGTCTGCTCCCAGTTTAAAAGCTGTGTGATTATATACAATCAAACCCCTAGCAGAGCAATTTTCCTTCTGAAACAGCTGAACCCCAGACTGCTTTTTCTTCCAGGTACTGTACTATCCATCAAGTTCTAATGTATCTTGCCTGAAGGACTCATTCATGCAGGTGCTAATATTTACCCTGTCACCACATAATGGTGCTGAGATAGAGTTTTAGCATTAGTTTTATTCACCATCAATACTGTTAACAGGAATTCCTTTTCCAGGAGCAATGTATCTTTTGCAAGTTCCTATTCAGCACATTTTCCTGAAAGTCATAAAACAGAAGGAAACAAATCAAGAGCATCTAATCTCAGTTCTGTGCTTTTGATTAAGGCAAAATTAACTAATTAGCAGCCATCCAGTTTTGGACACAATATCAAATATTGCCAAATAGAGTTTATCTTTCAATACAGCAGTCCAGATCCATTAAAACACTTAAAAATGTGATAGTAAAAAAAAAAAAAAAAAATCCATTCATTAATTGCTGTGGTATAATTTGAAAATAAAGTAGTTCTCAGATAATTGCCAAATTTCCATATTTATAAGAAGATGGCACATATGGGGATAATAGCAAAAATGGAAGTACCACTTTTCTATTAATATGGAAATTCACAAATTATTGGAGTTATCTGTTATAAATCAACTTTCTCATTCTTTTGCTGATGGAAATGCCATTTATCCACTACAATAAATTCCAAAACTACTAATGCAACTCCCCTTTCACTCTGATAAATCAGTGTAATCGTTGTCATGCTTATCCTCAAATTTGGCAGGAGTTCTGCTCTTAGATTAAAATGGGTCAAGCCAGCCCTTGGTGCAATAGCACTACAGGTTTTGAAGTTAGAGGGAGGAGGGATTTGTTCATGCAATTTTGTTATTTGCTCAGTTCAGCTGCCCCAAACAAACACTGCACAGCCACAGGGTAGCTTTACTACTTTATTCACTTAAACTGACCAAAACAGGCCATGGGATTTCAGGGAATATTTCATCTGCTTGCCCTGGATGAATGATTTAATGGAAAGTGGCAAGAACATGAGATTTTTCTGAGGATTTGTGGCTCAACCAAGAACTGCATGTTGCTTGATATCAGGGTGAAGGTGGCATATCATCTTCCACAAAGGAGTGCAGCAGTGGATGAATGTCTTGTGGAGCAGAAGAGTCATCTCTCTCTATCTAGAAACCTGTCAGATGCTGAAATTGCAATATTTTTTCAAGTGTTGGTCCCCTAAAGACATTGCCCCTCTTTCCCAAAAGTGGTTTCACAGTCCCCTGACACCTCTAGATGTGGCACTTGATGTGAGATAATAGCTTATATGCTCTGTCTTATTGCAAAAAGTTCTAGAGATCACAAAAGATACTCACTGACCTTCAGCATTGTTCCCCCAGTTTCTCCATGCACAGAGCTTCTCCTATCTCAAAATCAACATCACAACCTGGGATAGTTATTTGCTGCTTTAAATTTAGGTGGGTATTCAGCCACCTGACATCTTGCCTTCATAACATGAACCCAGGAGCTCCCGGGCTTCCCAGCAGGATTTCATATACATGAAATAAAGCATCTCCCAAGATGATGGCACTGCAATCAAATCTTGAAAAATAATCCTGACAAGCCTTTTAGGGTGGCACCTGCTTGCTGCACAGCCTGCAAGGCAGCTGTAAGGCTGGGCCAGCATTGTACAGGCACTGCACTGCCAGGAGCAGCAGCAACCAAACCTGAGCAGCAACACCCTCCCGTGTCTTCCCACAACACTAATTCACAAAAAAAAGAGGAAATGCTGTAGGTGAATCCATTGGCACCAGCTTCACAAAATTGTCTCTACAGGGGACTTTTTCAACCTGAAAAACTCAAACAACAGGCTGCATCAGTACTTAGCAGTAGGGTCTTTGTAAGCACAAATGAGGAAAGATGTGTTCACCTGCTATGAGGATGAATTTATGTCATGGTTTGACTACAGGTGACTGCTAAGGAAGGCAGGAGCCTCCTTTGGAATGGAGAATGTAAACTCCCTCCCTCTGAATTATAGTAATTTTGAAATTAAGGGGCTCTCGGGCAAAGATATGGGGATATGAATAACAGTTCTTTATTAGGAGAAGTAAAATAAAAATGCAGAGATACAAAAACCAAACCCACTGACAGAATCAGGATACAACCTGACCCCCTGTGGGTTAGGCTGTTGGCAGCAGTCCCTTTAAGTGGTGACTGCAGTCCTTCAGGAGTGGCAGATGTGGTTCTGTTGGAGCAATGATCCTGTAGAAAGAGTGGAGTTCTTTCACTGAAGGTGGAATGGTGATAGATGGGTCTGGTGTTCCTCTGAGAATCCAGTGGAAAAGGCTGCTTGATGTCCTTTGTTATTTGCTCAGTTCAGCTGCCCCAAACAAATCTCAGATTTTTATCCAGGTAGGAGTACTTGGCTCCTCTCCCTGGCTGGAGCATTTCCCAGTGGGATGATGGAATTCTATCAGTGACACTCACTGGCCCATCAGCAGAAGATCTCTCCCTGAAGGGAGGATGGGTGTGAAAGAGATAAAGCAAACTGTCCCAGCTGGTTTTTAACATCTGGCCCATGAACAGAGGGTTACCCCACCTGCACCCCTGCCCCAGTTCCAGCAGAAGGTGACAGAACACACACTGCTGGGGACAGCCTGCACTGCAACCCCAGACAATGTATTATTCAAAGGGAGACATCTATAAGAAAATTTGACTTTTATCCTGTGTGTTATTTAGTTCTAAGTGCATCCCAAGATCTTCACAGGGTCCTCAGCCTACCTGTTCAGAAAATAAAATCTCTTCCATCAATATTTCTATCTCCTGCCAGACTCCACAGTTTGTTCTGTGTAGCTCATACAGCACAGAGCAGGCAGTGGGGACACAGGGCTTAACACAGCACTGGACAGAGAACTTTCTTCCAACTAAACCAGTTCCACAGGCAAGGCTGCAAACAGTCCCAGAGCCCACAGTCACATGCCTGTCACCACTCCACACCCAGCATCAAGAAGCCCACGAGGATCCTTTATACTCTTCCTTGTCACTATGGCTGGGTTTTAACAGCATGGCTTCGAGCTCAGCAGTGATCTTCCCCCAGAGACCCCTCAAATGCTTTTACAGTAGTGTTCACATTCAGAGGATGGAGGATTCAGAAGTGTCACTCATGCACAGGTTAATGAGGAGCCATGAGCCCTGCTGGTATCTCCTGCTCACTGTGCTGCTGTGTTTTGGGAGAATCCACAGAGGGCCCTCTGCCACAATCACTGTGGCTTCCCCTCCTTTCACAGTACTCTACACCCAAAGCATATTCCAGGGTTTAAATGTCAAACAGAAAAAAATCACAGGACAATGACATGAATAATTTGTTTCAGTAATTTAGAAGCATTGGTTTGTTGTGATTATTGCTACAAACTCCTTTTGTATTTACAACAGTGATCCTTTTAACATCTGAATAATTTCCATACAGTGATCAGTGCTGCATGTGTCAGAGAATCAGGAAAATTAGCTCCTCTAGTGCTCCCTGACTCTAAGAGAACATATTTTCCAATCCAATTATATTGTTTCTCTGTTGTTTGCATTTTGAATGCAGAGAAGTACCATACCAAGAGCTTCTGAATGGGAGCCACAAGATGATCTGCACTTAAGATGTAGCCATGCCAACACACGCCCATTAGACATGCCAATAAATATCACCTTCCCTACAAGAATCCAGTCAGGATCAAGAAGATGGGAAGATTTGTGCTTTTCACCAACTCACACCATGCTGCAATTTAAAATCAAAACCAAACAACAAAACCAAACAACTCCAAAGTAGACACTTCTCTCTCCAGCATGTTATAGAATGAACTGAACAAAGAGAAGGAGCTGAGGAAGAAAAATGTTACATATGGTGACACTGGCTTTAACTGTGAGCAGCCCTTATGGGCAACAGGGATCCTGAAGGACATTGGGGGAACTCCTGTAACTTCAAAGACCCTGAATAAGAGGTGTTCTATAAATACTGAAGTCAAACCAGGAGACAGATGGGAAACTGGTAGCACTAAAGCAGAAAAAAAGATGGAAAATGTGGGAAGGAGCTTTAAATCCTAGGACAAGAACCAAAGCTGTAACTTTCATTAGCCATCCCATGGGCTGACATCTTCCTACAAAATCTCTTGGGCAGAGATAAGTGTGCCCAATACTTCAACAAGAAAAATACAGATCAGACAACAAAAATAGTTGATTTTGATTTAACACGAGGCATGCCTGACAGACTCACTTCTGTGCAGGAAAGTTGATCTACCAGAAGAGGGGCTGATGGAATCAAGGTGCAGCCATGGAAAGTGAGGTGGGATGGGAACTTCCCTTAAGAAATGGCAATATCTGGAGCAAGTTTGATAGTGACATGCTTAAGGGACTCATCAAACACATCTATTCCAGCCTAGAGCTGCAATGGCAAGGCTTCCACCAAACAGCTCAGACACAAAGTTCTTCACTTCATTACACTTCAGCTCCAACAAGGTTCCCGGACTTCAGAAAACTCTTGCAGGCACAGTGCCTCAGAGAAAGCATAATTTTCCAAGATCCATCAAGTTGTTTAGAAAGAAGAAAAAACAAGTCCCAGGTCTGCTTCCCTGTCCACCCATGACGAACACAAGCACAATTTATGAATCCCACCTCAGGAAACCACCACTTCAGCAGAAAGGTTGCACAATATTTCCCACTCCCAACCAAGTGACAGCTGTGAGGCAGTGCTAATCCCTCCTTCCAGGAAAGACAGAGGCAACAGTTGTGCTGGCTGGGACCAGGCTTCACTCATAGCCAAGATAAGGCACAAAACTGCCTTTTGACTTGACCCTCACATCTACTCCTAGAGTATCTTCCTTCCCAGAAAGCTTATGACAAAGCCCACTTGTAGATTCTAGAAGTCACTTGCCTAGTTAGCACTGGCTTGCTCTGAAACAGCAATGCATGATGGAGAGGCCAGACTTGTTCCCCCATGAGCACAGTTTTCAGAGACTAAAATGCTGGAGAAGGTGCTCTCAAAAATGTCTTATACAGAGATAATTGAGCAAGCATTAAGGTATGAGCCTGCTGCATTTGCAAAGCAGGAGAGATTTAACATGCAGAAAAAAATAAAAAGCAGATCAAGATGCTTATGCTTAACAGATGAAAATCAGGAAAAAATATGCTGATTGTACACATCCTCCAATATAACAAATAGAAGACCCAAAATACAAGATGTGTGGCCCAACAGCTGCATTGCTTTGAGCTGCCAGAGCCAAAACTTATAGAATATTCCTTTAGCTGATTGAAATCTGCAAGACACTTCAACATCTGTTAGAACAAGATGTTTGTTTACCACATTCCCCTACAAAATGGAATGATGTTTCTTACCTAATGTACTGAAGAATTTTTAGATGAAAGAGGGATGTTTATGAGATCCATGCAGAGTATAATTGAAAGAATATTTCCGGATAGAAATACCATATGTTTTGTATTTCCATCAGACCTATAAATATCTCTCTAACAGTTTGGGCCCATAAATACCATGATTGGGAAGAGTTTTATGCATTTGCTTAAGGCTTTCATTACTTTCAATTATCAGTTTGCTAACTGCATCTCATTTCCCTCCCCCCACATCGCAGTACTCCCCAGGATAAATCCTGAGATGTCACTAAGATCACTGGGATGGGCACAGCACTGAACAGTGCTGGGGCACGTGGAGCAATCTGGCATTCACAGGGCACAGACAGCAATTCCTCCCCCACCACAAATGCCACAAATGTGCTCCCTACAGCATATGACCTGCAAGATTTATTTGCTGCCTTGGTTCCCGGGTATGATGGGGAAAACCTTAAAAAATGCAAACCTCCAGCAAGTCCCAGCTGCACAGCAGAGCTGTGTAATGTAATTCTTCCTGCACAGCACATTAGCAGGAATAGTGGAATGTGAGCATGCAGAATGAAATCTAAGCTCCTAGAGACACAGAAATTACGATACCTTACTCCTGACCACATAAGAAATTCTTGCTGTCTTTATAAAAAATAATAAATTGAAAAACATCAGTGTTTTCTAAATCCTACCACTGAAAGAATCCTTTCCCCCAAATGAAAGAGGAAAACTGCCAGTATTTTAGGGAAAGATGCCATTTTCACTATTTTGTTTTCACTGCATTTTGGCAGTACAGCAACACTCTTTGCCCTTGTTTCAAGAAAAACTATTTTACTATCAGTCTTGTTAAAATCTGATTTCTGCACTACTTTTCCACTTCCTCAGAAACATATTCTTCTAAGAAAAATCAACCTTTGCTTATTTCATTTTTAAGCTTAACTTACACAATGGTTTTATTTCTCTGATGTTTCAAGTAAAAAAAAAAAAATAAATAAATGAGAGAACATCTCTGCACAGTTAATACAAGCCTTGCAATTCTACGTGCACTGTTCTGTGGTGCCAATAACTCTATTTGGGTGCATGAAGATTAAAACAGTTTAAAAGCTGAAGAATTCAGCAATATGCATCCATCAGTATGGCAGCTGTGGAAGTCACCCGGGAGAATACAGAGCTGCTGCACTGAAATTTTCCAATGTCACTGTAATTCGAGATAACAGTCCCTGAAGCATTTGAAGTTCCATGGTTCTCTCCATTTTGCACACAGGTACTCTTTTCACCTTTACCAGGTGAATGCCAAAAGCATTCTGTGGCACTCCACGAGCTGAGAGCTTTGAGGGATATCTCCCTCCACCAGTCAGGAAGACAAGATGTTGTACGCAACCAGTTCCAACATCAGGCTTTCACAGCTTTCTTTAAGCTAGAAAGAAGGGAAAAAGGTAGGAAAGATATCATCTCTGGAATTGGAGCCCAAATTCAAATTCTTCAGCCAAATTCAATGTCAAATAAGGAATTTAAATAGGATTTATAGTTTAATAACAAAGTATTCTGTGCCTCGCAGTACCCGTCCAAGACATCAGAAACTCAGCACTGAATACACAAACTCATTTCCCAAAAAGTGCAAAACTAAATGAATTTTTTTTCTTTTCTACTTTTTCCAGTACTGCATTAATTTCAGGTTAATAGTATAGGACTACAAGAGAGATAAAACAATTTATGCGTGTGTGTGTGTGTGTGTGTGTGTGTATGTGTGTGTGTGTGTGTGTGTGTTCCTGATACAACAGTTTTTCAACAACTACTTGTTAAAGACAAATGCTTCCATCATTGTTTAGGTAAAACAGTAATTTGTGAGTGGCTCTTCATTTCCTGCTGCTCAAAGCACCTACTGACCATGAGGACACTCTATTCATGATGTCTTAAGTTTTAGCTGTTATATTTTTTTAGATTCTGTGCTGTTTTGGTGAGTAGTTTAAGGTTTCATATTCAGTGCTACTGAGCTCTCTTCACAGAGTAGATTGACAAAACAATTCCTTCTCTGGTTTGGCACCGAGGACAACTTTCAGGCCTAAGAACAAAACCAATGGTGAAGTGAGAAGGAAAACCAAGGAGGATGGAGCTTCATGACTTGAAGCTATGGATGGACAATTGATTCTAATGTGCTGATGGACCAGAACTTATAAAAGTGTGAGACCTCATGATCAGGTGTCCATTTTGTGACCATTTTGAGTTCATCTTGGGCATGGTCCAGCTGGACTCTTGCGTAGCCCAAGAGTACCCATGGAGACCTTTTAATAAATACCTGCTTTATCCTTTTGCCCTGTCTAGTCTCTGTTCCAGATCAGCCTCGAGAAGGCATCATTCCCACCTCAACATTTTAATTATTTATCAAGTGTTTAGGCCCCATTGGAACAGGGCTCCCATGAATTTTGCAGTGATGATGACACTCACCAGCAACAATCCGTATCCTGGCCTGGGGTGTTCATCTTTCTGGAGTCCACAGGACCTATCAAAGCAGACAAATGTTAGTAGACTGCTTCAAAAAGCACATTTCAAGGGAGAAATAATATCTGCTTTAGGTCAGAATTCTTCTCACTGATTTAAAAGAGATTACAATTAATGCAGGAAAAGCCCTTTCGGATAATGATTTTCCATGATAGTCAAAGCTTCCTAGTGGAAAAAAACCAAACCAAAACCAAAACCAGAAAAAAAATCCAAAACTGGTTAAAGGGATCTAATGGTAGTACATTAGAATTCAAGCAGGAGTTCACTGGGACACAGCAGCAGCTGAGTCCCTGTGCCTTCTGCCTCACAGCTTCCCAGGGTGAGGAGATCTACAGGGTCTAGAACCCACTGACTTTATCAGAGGGGTGTCAGGTAACCTGTTGGAACCCAGAATGCAGAGAATATTTCTCTACATGTTTTCAGGTGTTCAAACCCTCTGACAAACACTGCTTTTAACCTTTGTCCATAGAAAGGGCTGCCTAGGCTCTGGGATGAAACAGAACTTTCAAGAATGTAAATTTGAAAGTAACGCAATATGTAATTTATCACAGGGTGAGAAATTTAGATATTTGGGTTTGTTAGCATGGTAAGGAGATAAAGACAAGCTGGAGGATCCTTGTGGTTTTTTAGGCTTCTTCCTCCTTCTTCATCTCCTCCACATTCTGTAGTGTTGGGGACACAGGACCGTTGGGCACAATTTGCCACAGTGTCATGTGAATAGAGACTTAGTTAGTTATTGGTAAAAAAGTAGAAATAATGAACATTCTTGATGGTAATTGGGTGAATTATCTTCAAGAGAACTTTGGTGCTGTTTGTTGGAGACTTTTTGGTGCCTTTTCACCCTACACCAAGCTGGTGTAAAGCCTGGGGTGCCGAAATTGCTGTTCAGAAAATAATAAACAACCTGGAGAGCAACAACAACCAAGAGCCCAGTTTGCCTTTTTACTTTAACAAGGACTTTTGGAAAGGCCTCCCCTGTCAGGGGAGAGACTAACCCCACAGCGGACCAGAGCAACAGCTTTCAGTGAGCCAAGAACCTCTAAGCTCCAGGAGACCAAATCACAGTCATCTATGTAAAGCAGCTCTGGGAGCACAGATAGAGCCAGGGAGGTCAGAAGTGCAAAAGGGCTGTGCTTTGTTGTGATGGATGCCGAGTGTGGTGCTGCAGGCCCACGTGGACAGATGCACAGAATTGACTTAATGTGAAAACTCAAGAGATCAAAGTCAACACAGATGGCTGGACAACAGGCTCTCCACAGACTTTGGGCTCACATATGCTATTTCTCCTGGACTCTTTCCACAGTCATGATGTGACTCCTGGAACTACCTGCAGCAGCAGAGCAATGGGCTGTTCCCATTTCTGATTGTTCCCTTCCTGTGCCCACTGAAGCAAAACCACCTGGAGACAATTTGCTCTGACAGCAATTAGTGACATCAGCAGGGAGACTCTCCACACCCCTCCCTAAATGAGGTGTTTCAGACATTTTCCCAGCGGTCTGGACAAAACTGCAGAGTTATGAGCACCACAAGCAACAGCCCTGTAGCCTCACAAATGGATTTCAGGGGATTGGGAACCACCAACACCAGCTGGATATGTTCTGGACATGTGTGCAGCAGCTGCTCTGGCTAAACACCATTCCACACAACACCTCCCTGCACAAGCTTGCACACAGGCTAAAACAAAACTAGCAGGATCTCTTCAATTTACAGACAATTATGAAGAGAAAATGAGTATTGGACACCAACAACCAGGCACAGCTCACACAAAGGGCAAAGTCTAAGGCAGGTCTGGACCAGTGGTCTGATTTCCTGTATTTTGGTTCCCCGGATATAGCATTAAAGATCAGTTTTTATAACCTGTCATATAAAGCCCACATCAAGGGATTAGTCTATTGAAGTAGGCTGTTTCACTGCAGTATTTCAGAACATTTTCAGTGTTACCCCTACTTTATGTTACTCATCTGCCATATTTTCTTTGGGCATATTTTCCAAGTGTTTTCCCCCCATCAGTTGTTGTAAGTCAGTGCTTTAGGACAGCTTGAACTTTGGGAAAGCACTGTTGGCTTGTTCTGACTAGTTAGCACTGGTGTTCTACTCAGAAATCTAGGGCAGAACTAGGTAGGCTGAAGATAAATTGTAGAGTACTCAAATATTAACTTCCAAAAGTAGTTTGAAGGAGGAGGGCTCATTGGGAAGGCTACAGGTTACCAACCAAATCTGGGCATTTGGAACTCAGAACAAAGAGCCTCAATGTACAGCTTTCCTTCAGGAAAGAGTGCTTCAGTGCTGCTTGCCAGGAGAGTGGATAGAACACTTTCCAGGCCTTGTTTTAATAAGAGGATTGATTTACTGAGAATGCTTTGGTGTTGTTTGCTTACAGTCTACTGGAATAGTTACCCCTTCATCTGAACTGACTCCCTCACATCCATCCTTAGAAATAACACTGGAGGGAAGCCAAACAGGAAAGAGCATTTCTAGATCTGCCAAAATATCATTTGATTAGGTTGGATGTGGAGGAAAACCACGAGTGCTGTTTTT
Organism: Certhia americana; assembly: GCA_018697195.1. NCBI lineage: Eukaryota > Metazoa > Chordata > Aves > Passeriformes > Certhiidae > Certhia > Certhia americana. The sequence continues at coordinate 23,977,332 of CM031865.1, forward strand.
CCTGCTTGAAGTTACACAGCTCATACACAAACACTTTTAAACCCTTTGAAGCAGGTGCAAAACTGCCAGCCACAGAAGAGTGGCTGTGTCCCAGGCACATTCTTTTGTGCTAAATCCAAAGTGCACACATTTTTCAGAATATTATTTCTATTCATCACCTTGCCAGACTTGGCAACGACTCAGTATTGCAATTGCCTTGGTGTGATGTGCCCTAGGGCCCATTATTGTATGCTGATCCATTATGCCAGGTTAATAATCTGGAAGAAGCTTGTTCAGGTAAAAACACCATGATAAAGATCCAACCCTAATGGTTATTTTCTGTAATTAGACTGCAGGTGAAGGATGCTTGGAAAATTCTGAGGCCAGAGTTAGAAAAGCGTGATTGAGGATTGTTTTGAATCAATGTTGGACAGCAATTTTAGCTACAATGAGCACAGCTTCAAAAAGTTCCCCTTTATTAAGACTAGTTACGGAAATTAATAAAGCACTAGTCTAAGAGTACAGCTTCCAAGCACATCACTGATCCCCCTTTGCAAGAGTTTTGCAGGACTTATTTACTATGGTAAAGAGCTTGATGAAATGACTCTTAAGAGATGAAAAAAAATTAGCTTTAAACTTATTAAATTTAAAATTTCTATTTCTCTGCTTTCTGTCTGTGGATGATGATGTTCTGTGACAGCAGAGAGGATTTTTAGTAGAATTTATTTGCCTTCCAACTACTATCCTGGAATGACAACCAGTTATACTCTATATCACACTAATTACACTGAGAGTACATTGGTCAATAGGTGGTCAGAATGGTAAAAGCAGTAGAAGTTCTATAACTGCTTGAAAAAAATTGCTTTCCATAATTACAGTGCTGTAAATAAAAAAGGAAGCTCATCTACTCCCATTTAAATCAGGGGTTCCTCTTATAACCTTTTCTAGTGCAGTATAATATTACTTTTTAATGGCCAATACCTCTTCCTGCCTCTAGTGAAGATCCTGTTCCAGTGCTGAATATAAATTTAGGATGGCATATAAGAGACAGTGCCTTACTCAGCTTATGCTCTAAAAATTTGGATCAACTGACAAGTGAAAATTACCTTTACAGGACATTTTATAATCTTAAGACCCTTACTAATTTCAATCTCCCTTGAAGATTGCAATTCAATGTCTGAGAAATGATGGGACAAATTAAGAGAAAACTTGAAATATAAAAGTTAGAGAAGGGATAAATGGAAGTTCAACCCTGAAAATAAAGTGCAGTCACACAGAAGCACTGAGCAGGGAAATGAGTGAGGGATTCATTGCCAGTCCTGACAATGGCTCTGAAGTCCTCCACAAAATGCAGCAGTAAAACCAAGCATGGCCATGTCACATTCTTCCCTTTCAAGGTCCAAGACAAGTCTTAGCGAATTCCTAACCAAATTCTAGGACGGAAGATTAGTGTCGAGTACATTCTAAATTACATTTTTTTACAGGTTTCCAGTTGCACGAAAGCATTTTGCTAGAACTTTTTCACAGGTTGTTTGGTGTTTAAGGTGAAACCAGGAAATGGTTATAAATGTAAACATTCTTCTTACTTTGTGGCTGGAAAGACACCTTCATGTGCTTCGGGCTCAGAGCCAACAGAAGAATATCAGTGAATCAGTGGAGTTTGGGGTTTTTTCCCATCTATCACATGTGTGTTACAGGGGAGTGAAGCCCTCTATAAACCCCACAGTGACTGATGTAGTCCAACACGAAGAGCTGAGGATGTGTCAGAGCCCAGAACACTCCTCTGACTGTCCTGGGTGATTCCAGACCCAGACAGGGGCCTGAGAGACCTTGGCAAGGAGCCAAAAACTCCTGTGCCTTTGATTTTAGCCCCTGGGAGAAATTACCATCTCTGTGTGAGGATTTACAGGCCACAAGTGTTTAAGTAGAGTGATAGTTAGTTAGTCACAGGGTGAAAAATAGATTTATGGGGGTTTTAGACTGATAAGCAGAAGAACACAACATGGAGTCTCCACATGGCTTTAGGGCTTCTTCTTCCTTCTTCATCTTCTCCATTTTCTACCCTGGCATTGGCATCTTTGGTTGGTTTTGAGCAGAGTTTGACTTCCTAACACGAGAGATAGGCATTGGGAATCTTTATAAACAAAGTAGACATAATTTTTAATGTAAAGATACTTGTCACCTTTGGGGCAGTGTTAATTTGCTGTGAACTGACCATTCTGACCTATTTGCTTCTGCTGCAAAGATCTCTGTGGGTCAGGGAAGAAAATGTATAGATAAAAAGGAATAAACAACCTTGAGAGAGCAGAAGAGATGGCTCTCGGCCTTTCCTTCGATCTCAGTGCTGGGGAAAAAGAGACTTCTGCATTCTCAGGAATCACAAAAACACACGAAAACCCCAGAAGGATGTTTCCCTTGCTTTGCAACACACCAACGCATCTGAAAGCATTATTTAACCTACTAAGCAGCTGGCCTGGGTGCAAAGGAGAAGAGTTTCTCTTTTCTTGCATGACCCCCACACCTCCCACATCAGTGATTCATCCCTCTTAGCCTTGGGAGAAGCAGCCTTCTTTCCTGACTTATAAACACATGGCAACGCTGGTGATCTCTGCTCAGAATTCCTTCCCTTGTGCTGCTTCCTCCTCAATTCAAACAGGCTCTGAAAATTTCAGTAGACAGCCATAAATATTTTTATTATTGTTGATAATTTCGTTGGAGGGGAAAAAAAATTCAATCCTTAAAAGGTTTGGGAAGAGGTCACACATTTAAACTGTATTTGTTCAAGAGCTAAGTATGTTTCTTGCGCTTTCCACATTAACTGCCAGTCCAGGAATTCACTGGTACAAATATCTCCCTAATGCCCATGAAAAAAACTCAGTCACAAGATTTTCACCACAAATTACGGGAAAGTAGGATTTTTAAGCACTATTTCTGGAAATTCAAATGCTAGACTGAAAGTGTTTCTTAATGGTATATTTACATGCTTGATACTAAAATCAGAACTAGCCCAAATGTCTACATTTTTAACAAAAAAACCATGATTGACCCAGTTTTTAATTACACAATCTGGTTAAAACTCTCATGGTTTTCCAAGAACATTGTGCTTTCTAAACTTATTTATATAAATTTACACTCAATTCAGTTTATGATTTTTTCTTTCTACTTCTACCAGTTTTCCTTCACCAGGAACTGGACAACGTGATAAATCACCCATTCAACCTGAAATTCAAACACCTATTTCAACCTGAAATTCACTTTAAAGGTTTAGCAAAGATTTTGAAAAACACTTTTCCTAACTAGTTTTGTAAGTTCATTTCAAATTTTTCTTTGCTATATATTTATACACACATATACACATCCTATGTATATAGGACAGAACAATAAACATACTCTCGTCCTGATGATCTGGGTAACTCTGTATCTATCAGTTAATTTACTCTGAAGGAATTTTCTCATCTTAAAGAGCTTTGCAGAGGTGAGTTCTGGATGACACTCTTACCTTTCTCTGCAAAAAGAAGCATAACACAAATGACAGGAATAGAAATAGCAGAGGTTCTTCCTTGAATCATATAAAGGGAATATCTAGAGAAGCTGATAAAGGCACTATCAGGAACTAGATTTCTGCTGCTTTAAGAGCCCTCATTTCTGCTTTCTTCATAGGAAGGAATACTTTGAAAAGCTAAAGCCTCTTTTGACAAGTTCAGCTTTGTCTCAAGTTGGTTGGTAGTTACAGCATTTTCAGCCTATAAAAAGGGAGAAAAGCTGGGAGCTGATCCAGAATACAGGTTCTGTATGGAGTTGGCTGAAACTACCTCAAATTGATTTCATCAGGCAGGATACTAGAAGATCACAACTGCAAGAGGAAAAAACACAAACAGGGACCAGCAGAAAACAGCAAGATAGTTCTCCTAGGAAAGCAATTTCAACAAGAGATTATAATTCCTGAAAGATAGGAATTGTAAAGTATAGATGTCTTTCCAGGTCCTTCAGGACAAATAGCATGATTACAAAGAACAGTCACTCTGTAATGATAGATTACATTCTGACCTTAGTGACTGTCAACATTAAGATAAGTGAGGTTTGCTTTCAAGCCAATATCCAAGCCACTGAAATGACAGGCTCTGTATATCCCTAATCAAACACAGCTCCAGCCCTGATCTTTGTGAGCTGACAATATTCTGCTTTCTGTTCAACCCCCCACTATATTTAGTCCCAAGCAGAAACATGGAAGTAGCACAAGACTGCTGTTCTAAGAGAAAAAAAAAAAAACAACAAACTAACATCTAAATAGGACAGTGTAAGCCTGCCTTAAGTGTCATTTACAGACAGCCTTTACACATGGACTGCACCTGGGCAGGCAGTGAAGCCAAATATGCACTTTGAATATTCCATTTGTACAACTTTGGTGTTTTTCCCCCAGATGCCACTGTCAGGAGGAGATTTGGAACACATTGCCCAGCTGAGCAGCAAGTGCAGCCCAGGCTGACAGAGATGCTCCTTGCAGTCTCATGATGTATGTCCTTCCAGAGCAGAGGAAAACAGGGCAAGCAGTTTATAGTGCATGGAGATAAAACACAGACAAGCCACATCCAGGCATTGATCAGCAGTGCTGGCTAACTGGCCAGGCCCCAGCTGCTGGGGATTAGTAAATGTGATGCCCATCTACCAAAAGTGTGGGAATGACAATCCCAGGAACCTTAGGCCTGTCAGACTGATCTCATCATGGAGCAGATCATCTTAGGGGCCATCAGACAGCACCTACAAGACAATGAGGGGATCAGGCCCACACAGCAGGAATTCATGATGGGCAGGTTGGGCTTGAGCAACCTGATCTTCTCTGACAAAAAGACCCACTTAGGGGACAAGGAAAAGGCTGTGGATATTGCCCTGGACTCCCACAGCATCCTCCTGGAAAAGCTGGTAGCCCATGGCTTGGACAGCAGCACTTTTCACTGGCTAAAACCTGTCTGGATGGCCGAGCCCAGAGAGGGAATGGTGACACTCAGCTGGGCTGGTCACAGGTGAGGCTCCCCAGGGCTCAGTATTGGGGTCAGCTGTGTGCAATATCTTTACCCATGATCCAGACAAGAGTGAGCCCTCAGTGAGGGTGTAGATGACCCCAGGCTGGATCAGAGTGCCCAGCTGCTGGAGAGCAGGAAAGCTCTGCAGAGGGATCTGGACAGCCTGGAGCCATGAGCCCAGGCCAGTGGCATGAAGTTCAATAAGCTGGAGTGTCAGGTCCTGCCCTGGGCTCACTACAAGCCTCTGCAGAGTTGCAGGCTGGGGGCAGAGTGGCTTTTCCAACCTAAACAATTCCATTATTGTCCTTCCTTCATCTGGAAATTGTCCCAGCTACTGGGGAAACAATAGAGCCAAAGCTGTGTCATGGCATGATCTGTTTTGTTTTGCCAAATTTAAAATACAAATACATTCAAACTGCTTGCTGCAATCATGGAGGATTTTCCTATTCTGACAGCTGCTTGCTGTGATTCAAACGACCATCTATCTTCTGTTTTTCTGGGGGCTGCAGGGGTTTTTTAACTGCATGTCATGTGCTTTACTGGAGCCACATCCCAAAGAAAAGAGTCTCTGCTTTTGCCACCTTTGCACAGGTAGTGTTTAAAGGTGTAGTGCACTGAAGTTTTCTGGGACAGATTGGCATACAGTCAAGGATTGCTTGAACTGGACATGCAACCTAACAATGAATGAAAATCAAAACAGCCACAGCTGTTCATGCCCCATTCAACACTAGTCAAGCACAAACTGCAGTAGGTTTTTGTGCAGGCTATAAAAAATTCAAATTGTTTTTATGCTGTGACTTCATCATACTGAATTTTTAATATTTATAGGCAAACTTAAGGTAAGCAATCATGGAAGACACCTAAATTTTCTATGACTGCTTAAGAACAGAAGAAGTTCTTACCACCACACCAGAATGTTTCTGAAAAATAAAGTGTTTGTGGCTAAACAAACTTTGAATTGAATATATTTATCAATATTATTTTTGCAAGATGATAATGTGTTATATTTGAAATATTAAAAGCTGAATTATTGGTGTTGGAAAATCTGAAATATAATACATTGCATTTTAGGTTTCTAGTTTTCATATTTCCATTTGCCTTTATACTACAAAAGAGCAAAGGGACTCTTCTGGCATTCTACAAAGAGCACTCACTGTGACCAAATACAATGGTAAAATAAACAGTAGCTCTTATTTTAAATATTTAACTTAAACTTTCTGACTTCCAAGGTCCAGAAAGACATTCCATCACTGGCCTGGATACACTATACCTAGTTTTTCTGGCTTCACTATAGTAAAGTCATAGTATCTCCCAAGGTCACAAGGTTTTCATATGTACAGGAAATATCAGTGCTGCAATATTTTTGCATTCAACAGATTGTACATTTTCTAAGATTAACTTCTGGCACTCATAATAAACTTTGTTATCAGTGTATGACAAATCAGACTTTTAAATTAAATGCTGAATCAACTGAAGTTCTTCTGCAGAACAGAGGAAGTTGTTGAGATATTCAGGTATCATCAGAGTTCACCTCTTTGTTGTCTCCTGGTACAAAAGAATGTAGACACACCTTTTGGATAGGGAGGTTTCTAGAGCACGCAGAAGTTTTGCACTGCCCATGAAACAGGAGGCTGCATTAATAAAAGCTCTTTTTAAATCCACATCAAGCAGAAAAAGAAGTTGTCTCAGACTGTAATTATTCCCTAGCATCTTCAAGAAAGAAATGTGAAAAGCTGCTCCAAGCTCTGTTTGCATCTCTTTCTCCCTCATACCATCTGGGATGGCAGAGGGTGCCTGATGCAAAGCTCCAGTCAGGTTATCTGTGTTCATTTCAGCTGGCTTTGAATCATGCTCTAGAGGAGGGGATGTTACTTGCCTTTGAAAAGCACTCAGTCATAGAGATGCCTTTTTGGGCTATCTAAAAGCAGAGGCCAGACAAAATTAGGGGAATAAAAAGCAGTTCTATTTATTGAAGGGCTTTCAGGTACATTTGGGGCAGACAAAGCCCTCAGGGGCTGCACCCAAAATGGACAATGGTCACAGGTTTTCACACTTTCATAAATTTGGTCCATTTGCATATTGGAGGTTAATCTTCCAATTACAGCTTCAGCTAATGAAGTAATTTACCCCAAGTTTGCTCCCCCCAAACTCACTTTTGTTTCCATCTCTTGGGCCCTGAGGCAGTGAGGTGTGCTTGATTGCCAGGCCTGGAGAGGAATTGCTGTGTCTGACCAAAATGGGAAAGCAGCAGCTGACCCTGAATATGGAATGTGGAGTTATACACTAAAGAATTGCAGGATTACAAATATATGGAAAATAGAAAAGCTAAAATCCCAAGGCATGAACAAGACACTGCAAAGATATTTCATTAGCAACCCAAGAACTGCATGGTGGACTGGCTGTCACCTTTCACAAAACACACCCAAAATTTTCATTGCAAAGAGGGTGAGGATAGGTTTCTAGGTCTTAAATTATGCTTGTCTTATAAGTAAATAACAACAGACTGTTAGTGCACAAACAGCTGGGGAACTCATCAGCTCTTCAGGAGTTCTGACCTGCAAGGTGTGTGCACCTGGCTGGGAACTTGATGCTAGGCTTAAATCACAAAATGATCTCCTGCTGTAGTTAAATATTTGCTTCCTTCTGAGTGCTCTATAGCAGGTTTAATTTAGAGCACATTTTACCTGAGAAACTCAGGCTGCAGGCACCTCACCTGAATATCCTTTTATATTGGTGATGTAAGTTTGCCTTGAAAATATTGCTATTAAATGTACACTTTTTGCTATAAACTAGCAAACTCTGAATTTGATGGAGCACCTCATATCATGCTAGGCTAGGCCAGGAGCAGAACTTTGAAGCTTATTTCAGCCACTAACAACAATTGAGACATTGCTTCTTCAGCTCATTCTCAGGCTCTTTTTGCAAGAGTCTGCAGTGAGTGGCACCCCAGTAAAACTGATGCCTTCTGGAGGCTGGCCTGGAACAGAAACCAGATAGGGCAAAGGATAAAGTAGAGATTTATTAAAAGGGCAAAAGGATAAAGCAGGGATTTATTAAAAGGCATCACTGGACACACCTGGGCAACGCAAGAGTCCATCTGGACCACACCCAAGGTGAACCCAAAATGGGCACAAAATGGACACCGGATCACGAGGTCTCACACTTTTGTAAGTTCTGGTCCATCAGCACATTAGGGTCAATTGTTCAATTATAGCTCCAGGTTATGAAGCTCCATCCTCCTTGTTTTCCCTTCTCACTTCACCATTGGTTTTGTTCTTGGGACTGAAAGTTGTCCTTGGTACCAAACTAGAGAAGGAATTGTTTTGTCTATCTACTCTGTGAAGAGAGCTCAGTAGCACTGAATATGAAACCCAGAACTACCCACCAAAACAGCACAGAGTCTAAAAAATACAATAGCTAAAATTTAAGGCATCATTTCCCCCCTTTAGAGGCTCAACAAGGCCTCTACCTTGTTGAGTCTCTATTCTAAATACATGTACCTAACAATCTAAAATAAACATCTAACAAGAGATAAATATCTACGGGTAAATAAATATCTTACATCAGATAAACATCTAATAACAGTAAGTATCTAATAATAGATAAATATCTAACAATTATAATAATAAACAGTAATACACAGGATTAAACATCTAACAGCAGTAATGTCTTGTCTTCACCCATAAGTAGCATTTTGCTTTCTTGGATGTTTTGGGTCTTGCTTGCCACCTCATTGCCACTGGACATATCTGCTACAAGCCAAGCAAAGTATGCTGCAAGTGTTCATGATTTTCATAGATATTGGCCTTGTACAGATCTGAAAAAATAACATTCTCCTAAAGTCCTCTCAGGCTCCTCAGGCCCTCCTTGTTTGTCATTTAGCATGAGATTTTTCTGACCCTAAAACACTTTGGTTACAGTATGTGAACACAGCATCTAAATCAAAGTACAGGTTCCTTTAGCTGTCCTAGCCTTGTCCTGGCAAAAATCAGCTCCTGCTAGGCCATCCCATTCATTCTTCTTTGGACAAGGAGTTTAATTCAGCAGAGAGTTTTAGCATATTCACATTTATGAATATAAATATGTGATATTAATGCCTGCTTGGATTAGCTGCCTCCAAAGATGGAGTGTGACAAGGCTTCTATCAGCTTACAGTTGATTGAAAACACTGAACTGTTTGTGGTAGCTGGCTTATACAAATTTTAAAAATCAGCATTCACAGTTTGCACAACGATTTCATTAAGCATCACAGCAGGGTGATGAAGGTCAAGCAGCACCAAAGGAAGGATCATCCCTCCTCCCCAACCAGCTTTGTTGGCATCCTGGAGTCTGATTCACATCTTAAGTACTTTAAACAAGATACCTGCATATTGCTATTGGCACAATATTATGCAGCCATGCAGGGCCTGTAATACTGAGAAGCAGAACAAAGGGTTATTTGCAACTTGCAAGAACAGGCAGTCTCATCACTGCTTTGCACTTTTCTTGTCCATTGCCCTGAACACAGAGGTTGACCTGCAGCACTCACAGCTGAGAAGTCTATTGCTGGCATTCTTGCCTCAAAGGCCTCTCAAAGGAAGCACCATTATACTAACAGGTCAGCTAAAAACAGGGCAAAAAAAATCCACTTGCTTTAAAATGTTCTGAAGTCTCCTTATACAGCTGATTTCTCATAAAATACTTCCATTTTAGTAGGTGGTTATAGCTGTTTAAGCCTGCGTTGATTATATAATCAAAAATTCAATTCTGCTTGAACATTACCCAGAGAAATCATTGGCTTTTATGCAAGATCTCAGTGTATCTCTAGAAAACAAAAGATTTTGACCTTGCACAGCTAATCCCTGTTCTGCTTTTTTATTTTGTGATGTAATTTTCATACCAGTCACGTTATTACAAACATTGAAACACAAATGAATTTCTGCACAACAGGTCTGAATTGTATGTAGGGGTGGTAGGAAGTTCTCAGGCCATCAAGTGAGCTTGATATTAATCACAGTTCATGCCACAAAGCTGTGTGACATGGGCTTCAAACACTTTGACAGACAGTACTCATTTTTGTAATTAACCACTGTCTTGGTGCCCTCTTGCTTCAAGGCTGAAAACTTGAGTAAGTCAAAATTGTTTCATTACATTGTATATCCTACAGCTTTTCCAATCTCCTGCACAACTATCAATTACTTCAATCACTGATCTGCCACGTGTGATATTTGATGCCTGAGGCTGGCAAGGTAAATTACATGCACAGCACATCAATTTTTTGATGCTTGGGGTTTAAATCCCTATGTACAGCACATGTAGTAAAAAATCCTGAAATGCTGTGCTTGCCCCTACTGAAAACTAGAGAAGCTGGAGTAGGTTGCTGTGAGGCTGACAATTCTGTGTCTCTGAAACTTCATAGCTGAAGGCCTGTCAGGATCCTTTCTTTCCTAGGGAAAGCTTCTCACTTTCCCAAGGAGAAATTGTGTGAATTATTCTCCAAACGATATTCTTTCTCAAACAACAGGTGGTATTTTTCATCCTTGTTTTTCATAACACAGAATATATTGTTTCTCTTACTTAGCCAATGGTAATAGGGAAGGTGGTGTTCCTATTCACCAATCACTTTTTACTCAGCCAAGTACCTTATATCAAGTGCTGCATTTTGTTAATAAAGATTCCTCTTTTCAGCCTTCTGATGAACTTATTTGGAGTCTGTGTGTTTCTGTTCATAAATAACAGCAACAGGTTGCTTTGCTAGGCAGAAGTTCATGTGATCATCATGGGGCAACCAAGCTGGAAGGGTTTAGAAGGGAACACATCCCTGAATGGGGATGCCCTTAGAAAGCAGGTCAATTAATCACTGTGCCAAACCCTTAAGTGTTTACATAGAAGCCAAGGGATCCAAATTCCTACATTTTCTTTTCCACAAAGGCATTTTCAACTGGCACTACAGGGTGAATGTTTGCTAGCTAAGTTTAAGACAAAGAGCAGACAGGTGGCTCCTGCAAATCCCCTGATCTGGCACCTGCAGCACACAAAGCCAGGGTCTGAGAGCTCAGCTGCTCCACAGCCACACTGTGCTCTAAGAGCCACACAGCTTCAGGTCAAATGGGCTGGAACACCTGGAACTTCTGGTGCGCACTTGAGGCAGTTTCCAAAGCAGGATGAAAGCTCATCCACGTTAGAATGCCTTAGCAAAAGCTGCCTTGGATTTAGTTCTCCAGGAAGGAGTTACTCATGGAACTAGTATCTTAATCCTTTCAGGTATATCATTATGTCCATACATTTACACTTACTTTTTCTGCTTAGTTATGCCAGAAGCCCTGGAAACCAGACCTTTACTGGAGCAGATAATTCCCTTGCATAATCTAGTATCCATCCCACTTCACACTCCACAAGGCTGCTGTTCCACATCACAACTCTGCTCGGCAATCAGCTGAGGAGAAAGACAGCTGATGAATAATGGATGGCTTTTAGAGCTTCTGAGTAACAGGACTGCTTAAGGGAGATAATAAAAGATAAATGTGCACTCCTGCACATCCTTCCAAATACCGTATGTTTAGCACTTTGTTCCATGCAGTTTTCTTGGCCCATAAATAGGTGTTTGGGGAGAATGCATGGGATGGCAATGGAGAGGGGGTGTCTGTCAGTCTGACAAAGTCACTTCATTTACACAGAGGTCACTTCAGGTGCCATCTTCGAAGAAACCAACTAAAGCACTCCCTTGTGCTCTGAAAAGGGGAGGAATGACACTGTCTTCCCACACCAGCAGTAGCTGTAAGCCAGCTAGAAACTCAGGCTCCTGCACACAACTTGTTTTCAGAACTATAAATAGCCTTCAGATGCAAAGATCCAACCAACAGGTCTCCTTTAATCTTTTACTCACTTAGAATATGCTTGAAGTGACTTTCAATGGAGGTTTTAATATGGTTAGCATGGATCAGTTCTGATATGTAGCGACCTCAATCATTTGCAGCCTTTTGAACATCAGATACGTGCTACTTCTGAGGCTTGGAAAGCCCAGACCTGAAATCTACCCTTATTTCCAGGAACTCTTCTTTACAGTTCACCTTGTCCATTATTCCTCTAAATCCACTTACATATTGCAAATCTCAATTTCCTATCTCTTCCTAACTGCCAAATTTCTCTGTGATGTATGCATTTCTTTCTTCCCTGTGGCAGTCCTTATCTCTTATCCCCTCCCAAGGCACGTTAAGTTCCTCCTAATCTTCTATCATTACTCTCAGTCACATATTTATTCTTTTCCCAAAAACTCCTTCCAATGAAAGCAATATAATGGAGATCTATCTCCACTGCCTCTCTGAAACACATCTGTTCCCATTTTGCTCTAATGATGTGTTTTTCTATTAATTGGTTTTACATAGATTTGAAGGGAAAGAGCACGCTTGCCAGGAAAACAGTGATTTCTCTGAATAGTCAAATAATATAAATAATCAAATAACTTCCTTGAAAAAGTATTATTAGTCACAAGCATATATAGCTGTGTTTAGGCATTGAAAAAATAAGTGGGCAATTAAGGTTCCACAACATGACATTTTTGTCTTGAAACGTGTCCTTCCTTGTATGCAACCATTTGTTCTCACAGATCAGTACTTCTGAACATAAATTTGGGTTCCATCCCAACACGTATTCATACAGATTGTACTTGAAGCTTCTTTTTACACAAGCTCTTAACGCTAACTTGGGATCATGTAGCTGGTTCTGAGCAGCTAATTAGAGTACACTTTTTGAGGAGATATGACCTGGCAATAGAATGCAGCATGGTACTAAGATGAAATCCAAGGCAAAGCTGTTCAGACATGTATCAAGTCTCACTTTCTCTGAAGCTGTTCTAGTTCTGAGTTTTTCTGTTTAAAATCCTGTTAGGGTCTTGAGTGCTTTTTTGCCTTCAGCAACACCCATGCTCAAGAAAACCCAATCTCAGACTGTTCTGCTCCTTCTTTTGGTTTGAATCAGAAGATGCTAGGCTGAAGTGACTCCATTGTTCCAAGAGTGCTTCATGAATTGCTATGTATTTACAAAGGCTGACAAGAACACTACACAGTCTGTGGACTTAAAAGGCACTCAACAGCAATGACAGAAAGGACACTCACGTGTTTTTGAGATTTTGCCTCACTTGCTAAAAAAGGCCTCCATTTGCAAGTACCTTCCATGTATGTCTACTTGCATCTTTGATTAAAGACCCAGATACTTGAACAACTTCCTTTTCAAAGTTCACTTCAGCTCACACTGTTGAAGTCAGCCTCCTGTGCCCCTTCCCCTCCTCTATGCACCCAACCCCACGGTTTGATAAGCCTGAGTTATCCTGCCAGTGTTACAGGTTCAGCCTCGCCGTGTTTGCTGCCCACAGATGATTTTCTCCACGCTGCAGCAGGAGCCTGCTAGCAGCTGCAGGAAGTAAATTCAGGCTCTCCCAGGCAACTGAACAGATGCCAGCCTGAGACTTTGGATGTTACAGCATGCTGATTCCCTCATGCAAAACTAGCACCATTTCCTCACCTTTCTCTGGCTTGGCTAAAAGGGATTTGCTCACTGGTCCTGCTTGAGGGGAGAGAATACTATGGGGAAAACATGCCCTTTGTGCAGCCCAAGGGCAGGGATTCTTTAGTTCATGGCTTTGGAAACTATTTCCCAGTTTCATTGTTTGAAAATACAACATTGTTTTAGAGAGGTGTTGTCTTCTTTTCCCAACAAGACATTATGGGACAGTTGAAGGACAAAGTTGATTTCAGTGGCCCTGAAGCTCTTACACACCTCTGTGGGCACAAGGTTAAGTGTCTCAACATAATCTCTGGTACAGCTAAGCTTAAACCCATGCCTGAACCCTCATTTGGGGCATTACTACTTAATTAACTGAGCTTGTCTGGGTGGTTCTCCCAATGCCAGCTTGTTTAGGGCAACACTGGCAGACCAGGTTTGAGACTGTACCCTACAGATGTTTATGTGAGCTGTATGTGCTTCACATTGGCAATCCTGAAGCTGAAACCTGACCAAGGACTCTGCTAGAATTGAGTTTTAGTAATTTTAGTAATCCCTGTCTTATGCAAGATTGCTGTGCTAAAGCTGTGAGGCTTACTCAGAGCCAGAAAGATGGACTGAAATAGATGGCACACCAGAAAACAAAGAAGCCATCACACAGTATGCAGGACCAGAGCTGAATGGTTACAGACCAATCTTCCTTTGGTGTGACAGCTGTATGAATTTTCTACACTTGTAGAAAAGGGTGTGTAGTCTATTTTATAGCACAAACAGGCCTCATTAGGATGACAGCACCTTGGTAACACGCCCTAGGTCCTCTAAGACTGACCTCCCTGACCATTCAGCACAGGGATTTTCTCATACAGACTTCTGTCAGCATCCTGTCAGCTACAGATTACAAACTGCAATGAGAGTCTCAGCTACCCCCTCTATGACTTCAGATTCTTCTTCTGATTTCCAGCCTGGACTTTTGTCCTTTTCTGCTAATGCAAAACAAACAGTAATCTTGGTTAATCTGAGTGAGGTATATTTTTTATTTGTTTCTGAACTGCTTAAGTTTCCTCTGTCTTTAAGGTATCTCTCACAAGTGTCTTTCAAGAGAGGTCCCTTAATTCAGGACTACGACTCTAACACTGGGACTGTTTACACTATTCAATTAGTTTGAATATTCAGACTAAGAGAATCTGAACTTTTCTTTAGATTTGCTTTAGATTTCCACATAAAATATGAGAAGAAGCACATTTTGGCTCATCCTTCACTTTGCCTGGAGAATATCTGTAAATTTCATAACCTTACATGCTGCAACTTCATAGTCTCCTTGAAAAACAGGTGGTTACTAAGGCTGGCCTGTCCATGACTTAGAGGACAAGTGGAACAATCAGAGGTCTGCAAAATAAGAAGGACAAGTTTCGCAACTATGCAACTGTCATTTGTGTATGGAGTTTATTTGCAGAAATCCTTCCCTGTACTGCACTCCCAGAGAGCAGCCAAATTCATTTTGAGATCTTCAGTGATAATTATCAGGCAGAATATTCTGCCTGGAAAATAACACTGGGGAGGGGGTGGTGGTGTAGACTCATTTGGCAAAGAGTATCTTTTTTTTACCTCTTTGAAAATAACTCCTCCCTATGAGTAGGATCAACCCTCACCTTCCCATGGATAGCAAATAAATTGCTTTTCACAGGTCAATGCAAGGTGTCCCACCACCAAAGATCAGCTAAATGGGGGGATTCATTCTTTCAGCACGAGTAGGTTTGGCATTTGTGAAGATAAATGGATAGAGATCCCTCCAGGAAAGTAACTCAAATTGCCAGCACAGAAACACCACACTCTGCTAACAGGGATCTTTGGGGAAGGAAAGTGCAGTAGCAGTGCAGCATCCTACAGTAATTCTACACAAGGGGAACCCTTCAGCAAAGCCTTCTTGTTACTGTGATATTGACTAAGTAGTATATTAGCATAAGACAAGACACACGTTAGAGCCTCAACTGTTGGAAACTGTTTTAAGATTATTCCAGTGCTACTCCTAAGTTACTGCACATGCAAAACCAAATATTCAAGGTATTTGCTCATTCTGGGGTGCATCTTTCTAAGGACACTCCATTTAATTTCCCTTTTTACTGAGACCAGCATTTAAGGGGTTTCTGTCAGCAAATAGCTGAAATATCACAGAGTACTTGCAGAGAAACCCAAAGGCTGCCATCACAGCTGTCACAAATGTTAGTCACTGCTGACTCACTTGGAGGCCAGTGACAGAAAACTGGGGGTTCATCCCTTACCCCCAAGCTGCCTGGCTCTGTGTTGCAAAGGAAGACAAAATGACAAGTCAGACTGACACATTTCTGTGTGGTATTCCTCAGCCTGAGGTTTGTTTTCATGCATCACTATTTGTTTTGACTGTGCTGTTCCTGCACACACCTCATTTTATCCTAAAGCAAAGTACTGTTACTTTTCTTTTTAGTTTTCTGATTTGGGGAAATTGTCTTTCTTCTTGTCATCAGATGAATTAATTTCTTCTTTTTCTCCCCAGTAGCTAATTTTCAGTTTGTTCTGTCTTCTTATCATTGTTTTGACTCAGTTATGTGCTATCACCTGACTACAAAATTACTTTTTTCTGTGCTATTTCATCTCCAAAACACTATTTATTTATTTTTTTGCAGAGAACAAAAAAATGAGTGACGGGTAATAGTAATAGATTCTAAAACAGCCAAACTAAGGACAAAGCCAACTAAACACAGCTATTAATGACACCTATTTGCTTCTCATACACATCTGTGCTCCTATTTATATATAAATAGTAACTTCCACTTGAAACTCTAGAGGGAACAGGTATTGCTTGGCTGTACCACATCATGCAAACAAAGAGAAAACCCGAAAAGCCCAGAAAATTGAAACGTTTCCACCAAAGAAACAAATTACACTAGGGAAGCCTCAACCAACCTGGTGTCTGCCTTTATCAAGACACACAACCCTGAGTTCTTTGAAGAGATCATGCAGCAGCTTTCCACACTCATTACCAGCAGTGCAAAGCCACCTGGCCAGGCCTGAGAGAGAACTGCCAAAGCAAAGGGCCACAGCAGACAGCCCCAAGTGAGAAACCTGCTTTTTGCCATATGTTAAAATTGAGGAGCTTGACTCATCCAATATACCAAGCAGTAATTCAATTTATTAATTAATATTATAAATTAAAATTAATAATTATTTAATAAAATATAAGCAAAGCAGTGCTGGGTGCAGAAGTGGGAACTCCCCCTCTAACTGCACACCGAATGCTGAGGCCTGCTGGTATTTATATGCATATCCATAGGGTTTCTCAGCAGTTTCTAATTCCAGTTTTTATGTCACAATTCTATACTTTAGATAGCTGGTTTCTTTACAATTTCTATACTCCATTGTGATCCATTCCTCTCAGGATGCATACTTCAGGATGTAAATCAATGACAGTGATAACTGGTGTCTTCATCATTTCTATACTCTATTGTGATCTATTTTTCCCAGAATATGCACTCCAGGATGTGTTATTCCAGATGGTGGGGTCCAGCTTCCAGATATGGGGTCCAGCTTCTATTTTTGAAGACTATCAATCTATAATAGTGATGTCTAGCTTCCTTTTTTGAAGCTATTAGTCAGTGACTTGATGTCCATCTTCCTTTCTCAGGGTGTTTTCTTCACTGTTTTGTTAGAAATTGTGAGATAGGCCCACTCCCTTCTGTTGTTTAAACCTTTTATACATTATAATGCTACAGTTTTAAAAATCTTTAATACACAGCAATATTCTAACACAGCTTAAGGCTTAATTACAAGTAGAAAGTATTTGTTAAAAGCAAACCAACATCTAAAGTTATAATTCACATATTCCCACAACTTAAAAAAAGTAGTAAATTGTGAACAAAAGATTACTTCAAAAGGCCTTCTTCCATGCTTTGCTTACCATGTTTAATATAACTAATCTTTATAACTGTCCCATGTGGAAGAATGGTTAGAGAATAAGGGACATGTGAATCTACATCAGTTTGCAGGTGTAGAGTTAGGAAAGTTTAAGACTCAGCTAAGCTGACAAGGTCACCGAGCCCTTGTAGGAGAGCGTTATAACAATGAAGTTTTGTAGCTGATAAAGGGGGAAAGGAATGTTAACACTGATCCACAAGTGTAAGAAACTAAGAGGAGTTAATGTTTCTGTGAGCAGTGAATGATTAGCTTGCTTTTGCACTATGTATGAGCTTCATTATGAATTGTATAAAAGACATAACTAACGGAATAAAGTTGAGACTTACTGATCTCTCATATTGAGAGTGGTCTGTCTCCAGCTGACCCAAACAGTCCCATGACTGTATTCCACATATTACACAATCACAATTATACCAATTATTTTTATTTACCCGACACGAACCATAACTTTGTATTTCACTCTGTGGGTGAAATACACCTGACCACACCCTGTGGGTCAGGTTGTTGGCAGCAGTCCCTTTAACTGCAGTCCTTCTGGAGAGGCAGATGTGGTTCTGTTGAAGCAATGATCCTGCAGAAAGGTGGAGTTTTTCACTGAAGGACAAGTGGTGATAGATGGGTCTGGTGTTCCTCTGAGAATCGAGTGGAAAAGGCTGCTTGGTGTCCTAAATCTCAGATTTTTCTCTAGGTAGGAATGCTTGTCTCCTCCCCCTGGCTGGAGCATTTCCCAATGGAATGATGTCCTTTGATCAGTGAATCTCAATGGCCCATTAGCAGGAGATCCCTCCTGGAGGTAGGGTGGGTTGTAGAAGAGAGAAGAAAACTGCCTTAGCTGGCTTTTGACACTTGGCTTGTTGACAGAAGATTGCCCCAGCCCATCCCCACTCTAGTTTCCAGAGACGGGGATAGAATACACAGTTTTGGATAGAGTAGCAGTCACTGTCACCATTGTGTGTAATTGCTTGTATGAACTGTTAACAGTTGTCACGCTTTGTGCTGGACAAGGAAGTATTGAGACTTGTCTAAAAGAGACCAGAGTCTGAAGAAAAGGGGGGACTTGATAAATAACACAGAGAAGAGAAATGGTCAGTTCCCCCAAAGTTGTGAAAAAGAGCTTTAGGACTGACTAGCAGAAAAGATAAAAGGATGTCAAGGTAGGCACAAGGGAGGGTCAAGATAGCCAGAATCGGTGGAGAAACAGAGAAAGAGGACTTCAGAGTGTCTTTCTGTAAGTTAAATAACAAGAAACAAATCTTGCATGCTCAAAGGAAATGTTCAAATAAGGTCACCTGTATAAAACATTCGCTCAATATGTCCACCAGACACTCCTTTAGACTGGAACACCTGGACCAAAGAAGGATTTGCAGTAGAAAGAGACTGCAGGCAAATTAGTGCTTGGAAAGTGGTCTTTGTGTTTTAGGTTGGAGGCGCATTGTAATGAATGTGTGTGATCAGGACGGAATAAATAGCCTGTGCTGAAGTTTCCACCCACACATGAGATTAAAGGAGATATTTTTCCGTGTGTCCGGCGCTGAATGCCTGCTAAAGAATGCTTGCTTTCCAATGCTTCAAATTGAAGAAAAAACTTTATTCTACAACTAAACCTACGACTTACAACTAATATAACTATCACTATGCTACTCACTTCCTAAATTCCTAAAACTATATACATTCGGTCCCGCAGCTCCCACTCTTTCAGTGAGGAGCAAACGGGCAGAAGAAAGCAGCCGAGGCCCTTCTCAGCATCCTGGCTCCTGGTGGTCATGGGCCACGGATGCTCCAGGCCTACTCAGATGACGGGAGGGCGGTGCTGGTTGTCCCCTGCGGCCATGGCTGCATCTCCCCTGGGCGGCCCCTGCCCCAGCCCGTTTCTCTGCAGGTCGTCAAGCTCTCTGCGGGGCCGCTGCCGGGGCACGGGGCTGGGCGGCCTGTCGCCATCGGCGAGTCTGCGTCGCCGTGCCCCTGCAGGAGCTGCATCCTGCTGCGCCTCCTGCTGCTGCCGCTGCCGCCAGCGCAGCACGAAGGGATGGAGGCGGCGGCGGCGGCGTGGGGCCAGCCCGGCTGCAGGGTTGTCCTGGCCCTGCAGCAGGCGGATGGCTGCAACGGGCCCTTGGCAGGTGGGGCAGGTGGCAGCGGTGTCGGGGGCAGCCCGGGGCTGGATGCAGGCCTGGCAGAAGACGTGTCCGCAGGGCTCCACGGCAGCGGGGCTGTGCGCCAAATCCACGCACACGCGGCAGATCCAGACACGGCGTGGCGTGGATGCCTCTTGCCTGTCCTCTGCCATTGCTCTTCTGCAGCTTGGCTCTTCTCAGCTGCTGGCAGGAATCACAGGCTTGGCTTGCTCCAAGGCACACAATGTCCCCACTGCCACTGACAAGACTCGGAGGCCCTTCAGACACTGAGACAACTCAGAGCTTGCACCCTCACCGTCAGCACTCGGAAGCTCCTCGGCTGCGAGTGGGTGACAGTGTCAGTGCTGTGGCACTGCACAACGCTGGTGTTCATAGTTACGCCTGTGGTGTCACAGTGCTCAGCAGTGGTGACATCACAGGGCTCTGAGGGGCACACCCAGCAGCTCCCCCATCCCTACAGACACATGCTGAGGCACAAAGCCCCCCTGGCAGCGGGGCTGCAAACCTCAGCATTTGCCCAGGTGCTCCCTGCTGGGGCTGGGGCTGTGCCAGTGCCAGTCTCCAGCACCTGCTCTGCAGAGCTGCTTTCCAGGGCTGTCCTGGTGCCTGGCGCTGCATCTGCCCAGGGAGAGGACTCTGCTTGGCCCTTGCTTGAACTTCACGAGGTTCCCTCAGCCCATTTCCCCAGATGGTTCAGCTCCTGGTGGCTGCAGAGTCCCCTCTGGTGTCTCAACAGCTGCTCCCACTTCAGGCAATTCAGCAAACTTGCTGAGTGTGTCCTGGGCCCCATTCTTCAGGCCCAGGCTAGCAAGAAGGAAGACGACCGGTCCCACCATTGACACCTGGGCTACACTGCTGATTTTCAGCCTGGATCTCAGCTTCATGCTGCTGATCAACACCCTCTCCTTCAAACCAATAGCAACTCTTAAAATCAGGGCAGAGCTCATTGGCAAAGTTCTGCCTCCCCGAAGCCTCCTGCTGTCTCCAAACTCATGAGAAATATCTGGCTTTAGCGGTTTCAGTTTGAAACAGGACAGAAACATCAATTATGTACAGTGGTTTAGGTTTAGGTATTTGAGATTTCCCGGCCAATGCATCAATGAATGTAGTGGGGTTTTATGTTTTGCTGTGGGATCCGATAAGGAGAAAAGTAAAGGATGTTTAAACTTGAGAGGGTATTAAGAATACTTTATTAACAGAATTAATAGTAACATAATAAGAAAATCAGTGTAAAACTTTCAGGACACCTTTTTTCTCTCTCTCCACACTTTTCTTTTCCACTGACAATGTAGAGACAAAACTTGTGACTTTTTGTCAGTTTACTTCCTCTGGAATTGTTTTCTTCAGTTCACTTAGGGAGAAGAGATTTTCTTGCCATACTATGGAGACTTTTTTACAAGGACGCAGTTTTCTCATGGCTTTAATGTCACAAAGCAAATCCTCCACCAAGGACATAGGAAAAAAAATCTGTTTGCAGTGTGAAAGTCCTTCCCATATTTTGCCGTTTTTTTACCGCTGCTTTCATGAAGCCATTTCAATTGATTGATGTGCTGCTTTAAGGATTAGGTATTCTAGCATAATGCAAAAGTTCTCCTTGTCCATCTCTGGGAACAGAGGTTTTCTACTATTCTCTCTTGGGCAAGATTTCTCGTTTCTTCATGTTCAAGTTGCTCACTGACTCTACAGCAACATCTCTTTGCTTCAACTACTGGTGCCTTGGCTCACAGCTGTGCTAGAATGCTACATCCCCCCAATGCATTCCTGTGAGTCACAGGAGAAACAAACCCCCTCTGAATTATTATAACTTCTGGAATTAAGGGGCTCTCAGGCAAAG
This sequence comes from Certhia americana, assembly GCA_018697195.1. Classification (NCBI taxonomy): domain Eukaryota; kingdom Metazoa; phylum Chordata; class Aves; order Passeriformes; family Certhiidae; genus Certhia; species Certhia americana. Next base: position 23,998,724 of record CM031865.1, read on the forward strand.
ATATGGGAATAGAAATAACATTTCTTTAGTAGGGGAACTAAAATAAACAATAAAACAAAAACACATGCAGGAAGACAAATAAGTAAACCAAACCCACTGGCAGAGTCAGGATACAACCTGATACCCCATGGGTCAGGGTGTTGGCAGCAGTCCCTTTAACTGGTGACTGCAGTCCTTCTGGAGTGGCAGATGTGGCTCTGTTGAAGCAATGATCCTGTAGAAAAAAGGAGTTTTTCACTGAAGGTCCAGTGGTGATAGATGGGTCTGGTGTTCCTCTGAGAATCCAGTGGAAAGGCTGCTTGGTGTCCCAACTCCCAGATTTTTATCCAGGTAGGAATGCTTGTCTCCTCCCCCTGGCTGGAGCATTTCCCAGTGGAATGATGGAATTCTCTCAGTGACACTCACTGGCCCATCAGCAGAAGATCTCTCCCTGGAGGGAGGCTGGGTTGTGGCAGAGATAAGAAAACTGCCCCAGCAGGTTTATTAACAGTTGGCCATTGACAAACAATTACACCACCCCACACACCCCAGTTTCATCAGATGGGGATAGAATACAGAGTTTGGGTTACATTTTGCACAGGGACCCATAACACCCTCACGCAGGCAGGTGCTTGCACCATGCATTGCCAGCATTCCCATGTCATCCATTCAACTCAAGAAACAGCATTCAGCATGGAAACATAATTAACAGGCATATGTGCAAAGTTCAGCTTTACAGATGTAATAATGAAAATAGAAATAAAGTCTCATGCACTAAAAGAAGTTTTAGAGATGACATTTAAAATGCCAGGTAAGCTGTCTTCAAGGAATCAGGTCACAAGTTAGGAATGCCTTTATGAGTAGCCTGTTAAATTCCAATAAAATGAAAAGCGGTATTAAGCATATTACAAACACAGTTAGCATAGGTTAGGGGTGGTGGGCAGAGCAGGACTAAGAGATGATAAATTATGATTAAACTACTCTCTCTAAAAAAGCTGGTTTATATGTAAGTAATAAGTATATTTCTTAATCCATTTTAGTTGAAGTCATTAACATCAACATCCATAAATCATAAAATGTGTCTTGTTGGGTGATGCAAAACTTGTTCCCCAGAGGTTCTATATATTACTGTGATTTCAGTGACATGCCCCAGGGTAGCCTGTGCTGGAGCAATCTGAACTATGGATTCTTGTTCCTGGAAAATGAGAATGGGGGAATGAACTCCTCTTCTGAGCATGTGAACAGACTATAGAACTCCTGAAAAGGACTCATTTAAGCTATGGGACAACAGAAAAAGTCTCCAAGAAAGTGTCCTGTAATGCCCAACAACAGGACCACACCTAACCCAGCAAGGCTCACTTTGCTGCATCCCTAATTCCCTCAGGTTCACGAGTAGCACCTCCCAGGACTTCAGTCTGCAAAGATACAGAGAGCAATTCACACATCAGGAGCACCATTGTGGCTGCAGCTCCTACAGCCCAACTAGGAGCATCGCTGTTTAATCAAACAAAGGCTTTAATGGAGCCCAGAAATTGAGGATTAGAAAAACTCTGGTCATGCCTGAGCAGGTCCCTGGGATGGAGGGAGAGTTGCTTTGATCCTTGGGACAGTGTATTTGCCTTTCAGCCAGGGTCTCACTGCAGTCAGACCTTTGACATCTCCCAAGAGCCAGCAGCTCCTGCAGCAGCAATGGGAGAAGCTTCATTAGCAAAGTTTCCTGCCTGCCCATGAGAGGGCCCCACCAGCAGAAGTGGAGCCTTAGGGAATATCTGCTGCAGCCACAGATAGGGCTAAAATAAAGATATCAGAGGTGAAATTAGACCACAGCTGAAATCAGGCTTAGTTGAGCCACGAGAGCAGGGCTCGCCTAGCAGGGTTAGGCTTTTATCAGCAGGTCTCACTCGGGCTCTCCTCAAATACATTCCCTCAATTCTTCCAATAGAGTGTGTGGGAAGAATAATCCTCACAGTAACTCAAGTGTTAAGTGGATTTGTATGCATACCTCCCACACATCTTGAACATTCAGGGGATTTCTCACCACACCCTGTCCCAGATGTACACATAGATCTTGCTGAATGAACTAAACCACGTTTATTCAGAGTTTCCTCTTCCTCTGAGACTGTATCAAATTAGGGTTGCACAGCACTGTCCCTCACCCCCTACACTGACCAAGAGAAGGAATTGATTCAATGGTGGTATCAAGAGAAACCCAATCCTAAAACAGTGGCTTTGAAAACCTCCACAAGTCAGCCAAGGTTAAGTGACACAAAGCATGCTGTAAAGCAACTGGAATACTCAAGTCATGGGAAAATAACTTAAATGTCACCAGGGCAGAGCATCTAGGATCAACTGAATCCCCCAACTGCTGTGGCTTGTGCACCTGTGAAAATGGCTTTCTTGAGAACCACATTTACAGCAATACATTATTTTGTTCTTTATTTATAAATAATGCATTTATTTAGCAAACTAATTTACATTATAAGATAGTAGGCTACGAGGGTTTTCTCAATTTGCAGCACTGGGATTACTATTACAGTTCTCGATCCTTGTTTTTTGTAGCATGTATGCTGCCAGTACACATCTGGCATATAAACTGCAGCTGAACATTCACAGATGGCAGAAAATACCTCAGCAAATGGTTTGCCTAGATATAGATGTGGATGAAATTACTCATAGTGCATTGCTGGCAAAGTTCTGCAAGTTTGTGAAGCTGTACATGAAATTTCTCTGCAAATAAATGTGAGCCTAATGCCTTTACCCAATGCTTAAAGAAACCTGCCTGGATTAAATCTATATGACTTGAAATTTCATAATGTGTCTAGATATTAGATTTGTAAAGATGGACTCCTGAAGGAAGTGCCCATGACTTAGGAGCTTTTTCTGGCCACAGCACACATCCTTAGCTGATTACAGGGACAAGCTGAGGGAACTGTTCTGTTCAGATGCCCAAAGGTGGCTCTGCATTTCACTACTGTACACACATTATAATGCAGCTTGAACAGTGTGCCCCAAATGTTTAAGCACATTTAAAACTACAGCAACTATGTTAACACTAATTAAATATTTTCACCTGAGCTAAGGTGTGAAATGGATGAGGAAAGCTGACAGCACGTGGCTAAGTCTAAATTAAAACATCAGTATCTTTATCGAAGAGTAATGTTTGAGTTTACTGTTGAACATATGCTATATACCCTTGATTTTTTCTGTTTCTTACAAGAATAAAATAATTTTATTCTTCCTATTAAATTAATTCTCCACTCTGCAGTGTCTCTAATTAAAATATATTTGACAGTCAACAAAACCCTAAAAAAAACACCCCCAAAAACCCAAACAAACAAAAAAACCAAAACAACAAAAACCCAAATGAACTAACAAAAAAACCCCAAAAAACAAAAAACCCACACACAAATCAAAGCCCCCCACGAAGCACAGAGGGAGAGCTGTGCCTGAGGTTCCAGGATTTTGTCCTTAATGAAAAGCCTTACTCAAAGGGTGTTTCGTTCTTGAGGAGAAATGGCATCACTCCCATCTGGTTGCCATGCTGCAGCAATTTGGCAGAAGGGATAACAGATGCTGAGACTCCAAACTGCTCCCACACTCCTTTCCCTGTCTCCAAAGGGAGCTGCATAGAGTCATCACTGAACTATTAATGGGTGCAAGATGTGTATTTCTGCAACACTGAAGACTGTGAGCATGTGCAGGAAGTGAGGGGAGGTGAGGCTTTTATAGCTAAAGAAACCACTGAAAACTCTGTTAGTATTCAACTAATGTGTATTTTCCTCCCTTCTCTCACTAGTAAAGCAGCTGCCTTCCCTCTCATCCTCTCAATGTGGCCATGAAATGGCTTGGAACTCAAAACAGACCAGCAAGGCCCATGGAGTGAACCAGAATTGTTCCTGTACACTACTGGTCCCCTGGGAAAGACTCCAGCAAAACATCCCAACAAAACTGGCTAAATCACAGCTCAGAGCAATCAGGCATCATCATCACACAGAAACAGACAGTAGATGTGTGTGAGCTGACACACAGGTGTGTGGGGTTCTTGGCAAACTAGATCTTCATTAGGCATCCTGATCTAAGCTGGATCTCCTTCACAGCACCCTCTAATTACTTCCCAGCCCTGATCTAAGGCCACAGTGAAGGCACAGACTGATACCCACACAGAAAGCTGACAGGTTTCCAGTGATGCCTTAAGTTTTAGCTTTTATATTTTTTAGATTCTGTGCTGTTTTATGAGTAGTTTTATGTTTCATATTCAGTGCTACTAAGCTCTCTTCACAGAATAGATAGACAAAACAATTTCTTCTCTAGTTTGGTACTAAGGACAACTTTCAGGCCCAAGAACAAAACCAATGGTGAAGTGAAAAGGAAAAACAAGGAGGATGGAGCTTCATGACCTGAAGCTATGGTTGATCAATTGATTCTAATATACTGATGGACCAGAACTTATTAAAATGTGAGACCTCGTGATCCGGTGTCCATTTTGTGACCATTTTGGGTTTACCTTGGGTGTGGTCCAGATGGACTCTTGTGCTGCCCAGGTGTGTCCAGTGAGGTCTTTTAATAAATTCCTGCTTTATATTTTGCTCTGTCCAGTCTCTGTTCCAGGTCATCCTGTAGAAGGCATCACCAGCACCAGTGTAAAAGATGCAGAAGTACTGGGAAGGAGCACAGCAGATCTTAATTTCTGCCTACTGGGGAACAATTAGAACAGTTGGGTTATACAAGGTATTGTTACCTGGATTTATGCAGGTAAAGCAAGTTAAAATCATTAATCCATCCATCTATCCACAAAGAACTTTCAGAGGATGCTCCATGAATCCAATTATGCTTTGCAAGAAAGAAAAGCATTCAGGTACCTACTTGGCAGATCTCATGCAAATAAGAATTGCATTGAACTCTAAACTAACAATTTTAAGAAGCTCCAAGGAGACATCTAAATATCAAATTAATTTCAGGGTGGAAGGGAACTTGCTGGAGTCCTTCAACATGTAAACTATTTAAACTTAAATTCATCTGGCCTAAAATTGTTTCCTATGCAGAGCAATCCCCCAAACAGAAGCAGTTCACTGAGGAATTCTTGCTTCCAGTAATAACAATTTCTCCAAATCAAAGGCTGTAGGTCCTAGAGTAAAGTTATCCATAACACTTGCTCTAATTAGTATTAAAAATCCAGTAAATTTAGTTCTTATTTCTGGGTTCAAGAAGAAAAAAAACCTCAGATGTTTAGACACATGAATAATTACACGAGTACAGGAAATTTTAGCATTAATCTGGTTTATTCCCTTAAAGCAAATTAGAAATTAATATTGGATAGAGAAAAAAAACCCTGGTTTTGCACTCATTATGCCAAATGTTCTTCAAAAGCTGACTCAAGGTGCAAGTTGGTTTGACCATATACAGTATCTTTTGGACTAACTTGATCCATATAGCTGCTTCCCTCTGGGTGATGAAAGCCAAGTATAAATGCAATATTGTGCAGAAAATAGTGACAAGTTGTATTCAAAAAAATAGTGACCAGCTGTATTCCAACTCAGCTCTCCTTGGGGATAAAATTAATGGGGGATTTCCCCAATTTTTTTCCTGGAATTTGTCTGTGATGCTACTAGTGCTAGAACAGGAAAAAAAGAGTTCTTCCAGAAGTGATCTCAGCTTGAGTCATGCCTACAATAACCTTGTGCACCTAAGGGTCCTTCAAATTGCAAACAGGGAGTGATGCAGTTAAAGCATTCCCAGTGCATGCAATGCAGTTGCTCACCCATGTTTCCTCCTCCCTAGTGTGACAGTGTGCTGCATAATTTAGGCTCTGCTGTGTGTTCCCAGCAAACAGATGGTGGCAAAGAATCCTGCAGGATTCGGTGCTATTTCAGTCTGGAGAATTGCATTTTTATTCCATGACCTCTACTTCCTTGGCTCCAGCCATCCAGTCCTGACTCTTACGTGCTTTCCAGTGCAGAGCACTTTGCACGACCCCCTTGCAGCCTGTGCTGCCTCCCTGAGCCCCATCTGCTGGGAGGGCACTTCCAGTAGAGTGTATGCTGGGATAAAGCAGCCCACTGAGTTCGTGGTGCCATGGTTGTGGATATCAGGGCAATGGTCAACCTTCCCCAGGGACCACCACCACAAGTGACAAAGCTCTGCACATCCCAGGAACCATCTCAGTATCACAGCTCAACCACAAATCTGATGCCTTGCCTTTTTGCTTTCATATTTTCCAGATTCTGTACTGCATTAGTGTGTAACTCTGAACTTCATACAAAGTGTCAGCAAGCTCTCCTCACAGCTCAGGCACACACAACAATCCTTTGCCAGCCCCACAACCAAGGACACTGCTGCAGCTTCAGGCCCAAAAAGTGCAAACAGCAGAGAACTGAGGAGAGCAATCTGGGAGGGTGGGACTACAGAACCTGGAGCTGGAATTGGACAATGAACCCCAATCTGGAAATGGACCACAGCTTACAAAAGTGTGAACACTCATGACACAACATCCATCCACATTGGGTTCATCTTGGGTCCGTCATGGGCAGAGCCACAGCCGGGCTCTTGTACTGCCCAAGGTGCATTCTTTAAAGGTCTTTTAATAAATCCCTACTTTATCCCTTTAACTCTGTCCAGCCTCTGTTCCAGGGAGCCTCTCCAGGCATCAACTGCAAATTTCCTGTGAGGCCAGCTCTGGGAAGAGGCTCAGCATTTAAACAGGGATGTGATGCAGCTTCTCTGCCAAAACACCCCTTGCCATTCTCCAGCAGCATTTCTAACAACACAATACTCTTCTGCAGACACCACCCAGCCACCAACATTTTCAATAAATACGTGATATCACAGCCAAATCTACCACATCAATGATCTTAATTTCTGTGAGCACGAGCTTGTTTTGTGAGGCACCAATGATTAGTAGAAGAATAAGAATTTTGTAAGTGCAGAAATTAACATTTGTCCTCCGAGACGTGAGACAACCATAGCGTATTTCTACTGTGCAACTGTCTCAATTCTTGCATTACAAGCTGATTACAAATCCAGTACTTCAACAGGTGAGAAACACTATTTCAAAACAGCAGACATCGTCTTGTCAGCTAGAAGTCCATCTTGAGATTTTTAATATTCTACTGAATTATTGGAAAACTCTTCATATATGTGTACATTAACATTTCCCGACACTTGTGTGCTTCTAACACACTTTGAACTTAAACAGTTAGCATATAAAGAAGAAATCCAGTCCTATTCCCCAGCTAACCTAGGCTGTCTGAAAATCTTAGTCACAGAGCAGGCTTTCTGTCCAGGGGTGAATAACGTATCACATTTCTTTGAAAGCAGCACATAATCAAATTCTCCTCAGCAGCTGCAAATCCATTTCTGCTTAAACAACCAACTTTCCTTCTAGATTTTTTCACTATAAATTTCCCAAGAGATGGGTAGATAACTCATACTCTGACTCTTCATAAAACAGCAGGAAAAATTTGACCAATTAATTACATTGGCTGCTCTGTAGTGCTGTAATCTATTCCAAATGAAGAGATGCAGTCAGATTTCCCAGGAGTCAAAAGTATCAATGTTCAGGTTAATTCCTCATAATCCTTCAGGTGTTACTCTCTGGCTTGCCCAAGCTCCTCCTTGTAAATGTGTGCCAAAAGCAGAGAAGCTCACAAATGCTGTCCACTCCCTCCATCAAACCATATTGACAGATTGATTCACTGACATCTGCCAGTACCAAGTTCAAAGTGCTTAATTCCCTACTGCTCCAAACATTAAGCTTGAAAGGAAGCAACTTCACAAAAAGGTGTTAATGGACACTGCAAAGGGATTTATCCCATTAGGTCACTTCTTCCATTGCAATACTCCTGCAAAAGAGCATTTGCAAATTCAGTCCTAGAGAATTCCTTCAACACTGAAGAAACCCTGCAAGAAATACCATGTAATGTAACACGTGGAAAAGACACCCTGACAGGACACTTGGGAAGACAAGCCTGGTGATGTGTCTTGGCACTGGTTTTGGAGCAATCATTAACAGTGAGAACTGAGATGGAGACAAAATAGTCCTCCCAGCTTTTCCCAGGAAGGTTTTTTGTCCATGATTTTACCTTGAGTGTAAGCAGTTCCCTCAGTGTGATCCAGAGGGAAGGGTGGAGATTTCCACAGGGTTTGCAGAGACTCACCTTTGGGAGAAGTGACTTTCACAGTCAACTCCTTCTCACAGAAATGCAGGGGAGACCCCTGGTAAAAGATAGGGGTTCCTGAAGAATTCCACAATCCAGGACATTCTCAAGGGAGCTAAATATCATCCTCTCCCCATGTTAAAGTGATGTAGGACCCTGATCATGTTGAACCATATATGCACATCTATCTATGTACAGTCCAAAAACCCCAAGATATTTTATACACAAAGCTTTCCAGCACTGTTGGTGTATTTACATGCATAAATTAAAAACAACACATTTGGAATGCTCAAAATGAAAGTTTTAAATTTTGAATAAATTGTTTAGCAGGTAAGAGTCCAGTGTCTTAGCCACTTACACTCACTGCAGTTTATTGACTGCACATTTTCTTCCCCATTCCTGAAAATCTATATCATTATGGGTTTTCATTACACTATCAATACTATTTCCTGAACCTGTAGGTCTTGCCATGAAACACTTCCTAGCAATCCTCTTACCTCTCCATTATAGCAACATTTCAAAAATCAAAATTAGGAGTAGAAACATAGATCTGTAGAATTTTATTTTTGCATGGAAAAAAAAAAAAAAAGAGTGTTTGGAAAATATGAAGGGAAGCAAACAGATGGAGAAAATATGAAAAAAAATGAACTCCAAAGAATGTATAATTTCCCCAAGAATTCCTTATATTTGTTCTGCAAACAATATAGATCTATCTTAGGGTTTGTTACTGTATCACCAAAAGCATGTACATCCCTTTTATGAAATATTTAGGGAAAATCACGTTGCTGCAGTCTCCAGCTTGAAGGTATAAAACTTCCTAATGCAACAAGGAATATTGCAGTTTGTCTCAATAACTGTAACCTCAATCAGCATGTCAATATAGCTAATACAGCAAGCCCAAAATTTCTTCAGACCAAAGGAACTGTGAACAAACCATTTGGATCTGTTAGCACAAGTGTTGCAGCGCAGCCTGAAGGTCATGCAACAGGGAAGAGCCACAGAATCATGAAGCACTGCAGCTTCATGCAGCCCTGTAATGAAAATGCTGTTCTGAAAGGTTATTGTTTACAGCTGTATTTATTTTGTTTGCTCAATGTCTTAATACCTGATGTTGCTGGATTAATTTTCAGCCCAGAACTCCAGGAAACATCTTTGAGTTCGCATGTTTTCACAGAAATAAGGTTCTCTACAATTATCACTCTTCTTGTTCACAAAGTTGTGTAGTGTCAGTGCTGAAGAGAGATTTTGGGATATAAGAAGACTCTAAAAGCAACTGAACTCCAAATACATAAGACCTTTACACTCAGTTACTAATTGGAAAAAAAAAAGTGTGAATACAGACTTAACTTTTTTGCTTTTCACATTTTTGACATGTGGCTAAGCTAGTTTAGCAAGTACTCCTCAATATTCTGAATTTAGATTACAGGGACAAGAAGGCATCAACCACAGCAGGTGCAATCTGCCCACCTGAATCTTCCTATGCTGCCAGCTGGCTCTAGCATTTTTTACCATCTCTTGGACTTAGAGCTATCACCATGTATTTTTACTTCTGAGGAGAACCAAGATTAATAGGGCTCAGTCTTTCATCGCTTCATCTGCATCCTCACAGCTTTGAGCTCATTATTAAAACACTTATAACTGCAGTGGATGAATTTTGCCCCGAAAAATCTTTAGCCTAGGCCAGCAAGGTAGAATAAACCTCCAACCCTGAAAAAGCACCATTTGATCTTATGGCATGCTACATGGAAGCTTTATGTCAAAGAACTTTTTCCAAAATTCCCCTTTCCTAGTGCCAGTTTTTAAAAAAGGAAGCTGGGGCAGTTAATTTCAGAATGGGCATGCAGAAAGACCCAGCAGTGGCAGAAATCAAGGCATGCCCACACATACCTCAGTTCACTGCCTCCATCTCAACACTGCAGAGAGATCTCTGCACAAGACTCCAGCTGTGGGCAGCACATCTGAGGAACAGTGTTGGCTAAATCTGTACCAAGTGGCACTGCCAGCCAGCAAGGCTTTGGCACTCAGTAATACCTTGGCTTTGTCAACAGCCCTGTTCATTTCAGCACTGAGCTTGTAAAATAAGAGAATAAGCACAGGATTCACCATCTGGCCCTCTGTGGATATCCCAAAAGCCATAAAGCTGCTGTTCCTGAGGAAAATTTTATTTTATGACTTGTTAAGACATCAGATCTCCAACATACCATTTGCACTAATGCTCATTAAATTTAATATTTAACCTGGCTGGCTAGTTGTATTGCAACTGCTTTTTCTTGTCAGAAGTGAATCCAACCCCCTTTTTAGCTTTTTAGCTCAGTCCTCATCCCCCAGGCTAAATAGTCTTGCTGGCATTATTACCTCAGAGGAGAACAAGCGTGCACAACTGAACCTGACTATGGAAATACATTTCACAACAGCCCTACAAAAGCCATGAGGGGAGCAGCTTTAATGCAGGGGGACAGGGAGGCAGTGAACTTTCTGTATGAACATCTGATAACCGGGTTTGCAAGCTCAACTCCTGCAGCATACCTGGGGTTTAATCTGTCTTCAGCTGACTAGACAATTAAGAACTGGGAAACACCTTTAGAGAAGTGGCTGAAAGGCCAATAAAGCCACTTGAATGACTGCACCACCCACATCTGTTTTTTAATTACCTGTTCCTAAGAGGCTGGCAATTAATTGTTCTTTTCATCGACCCAGTCTGCCCAGGCCACCTTGCTGACAGGCTGCTACAGCACTGCCAGCATTCCTTGTGTTCCCAGAGATACTCACACCATTTCCACATTTAATGGGCTTTAACTTCTTTCCATGTTTAATTGTCTGCAGCTACCACATCCATTTGCAGCTTCAATTTCCATTGAATAAGGGATGAGTAAGACAGGAAGATGCTGGCTTTACAGCTGGTTTTTTTTTCCTCCTTGTACCTTTCCTTTGAGCACAGCCCTCTGTCTGCAGCTGTAAAAGCCATTATCTTGATCTGCACCAGGAGAGTTGTGCCAGAGTCCCTTTTTGAAGCAAGTGTGAGACTGATTCCCTGCTACATGAAACCTCAGGAAAGCACAGGGTGAAAGTTTTCTCAGGAAAATAACCCTAATAATTTTCATTGATCATTTAAGAATTGCCATTTAGTAAGAGCTCTTTCAAAACTGAGTATACAAAGAACAGGGGCTTTCTCATCTCTCACTACAGTGGGCACACACAAGTGTAGAGCCAAATCTCAGGTAAGGCTGAGCAGAAAAAGCTAATTCCTTGCTCCTTCCCAAGGACAGGCACTATCACATGACTCATCACCAAACCAAACTTTGAAGCTATCATTTAAGCCTTCACCCAATTTCTTTGTCCTTTGAACGGCAGGTGGAAATAAAACATACTGTCACATGATTTTCCAGCTCCAAGATCTCTACTCGACCTTCTCTTAACTTTCTTTAAAGTTGGTCAATTTTCAATATCCTGTTGTCCAACTTAGTGGCAGTAAGAAATTAATGCCTCTCATCTGGTTTTCTAAGTATTTGGTCTTCACCAAACCTCTGGCAGCCAGTGAGTGTGAATGGCTCAATACAGTTACCCTGATCTAGTCCAGATTTCAAAGTGAGTCCATGAGGAGGGAAACATCAGATAATCAAGGTATCAACTTCAATTTCATCACTGGTTTGACCCTATCACCACAGGCACACCAAAAAAGCGAGAGTGAAATTATTGGGCAAGGGTGCCATGGAGAAAATCAGCAAGGCTGAGACCCATAGACAGCTCAAGAAGGAAGAAATATTATTTTAACTTTGTTATAATAAAAGTTGCTCTTTATCTTCAACAGCTCAAAAATTGCTATTTAGCAGTAGTCAGCAAGATTGCTCTTAAAAACATTGTCAGGGTCTGAGAAGAAAAGGCTGGTGACAGCAGAAGGAATGTCTGAGAGTGTAACATTTCTTCATTGTAAAACATTGCCTAGGGAGTTACAATCTAAAAAAATGAAAGGCACGGAGCCCGGACTCCTTCACAATTTATTTTTAAAGCTCAGTTTCTGCCCCAATCCTTCAGCTCTCACTGTACAACTGGAGTCATTCAAAAAATGAATCATTTGAGCAATTCCCACAGGAATATTAGAAATACTAAGATTTGTTCCCTCTGTTTGACATGAACACGAACCAGAGCTGTGACCTAACCTAGCCTTCATGCTTCAGGAAGTGCAAACAGACTTACTAAAGAACACAAACTTTTCTCTCCATCACTTTCTCCCAGAGGACACAGTCCATTGGAGAGGATGAGTTAATTTTGTTAGGTCTTCATGGCAAAAGAGTCAAGGTCATTTCGCCCAGCACAGATGCTGTAGAAAATATCTGGCAGTGCATGATTTCTGACATTTGAAGCAGCACTCTCTGATTCTGCTCCTGTGCACAGTTGTACTGCATTTTTTGCCAAGGCCTGAATTTGGCTCTGCATAGACCAAGAAGCAGCAGCCAGCATGGGAGGTACAGCAGTTCCTTTCATCTCCAAAAACCTGCATTTCCCACTCTGAACAGACCTTCCCCATCTGGAAACAGCCTCCATTTGTTCAAGGTGTCCTCATGTTAAAGCTCCACTCCTTCTCTTGGTTACTGTCTGGCTGAGCTGAGTCAAGGAATGACCACAAGAGCCAAAAAGGAGGTTTTATACTGATTTTATAGCTCTGCTCCCCACTGCAAACCACTCTGTCACTGAATTCTGAGTGCCTTCATTAGGATCAACTTTATATCACCCTTCCCCTCTGCATTTAACTTATACAAAAATACCCATCCATCTCACACAAGTCATTAAATGTAAAAGCAAAGGATGGTTTACAATTCACAGACAGGCTATGAAATGTATTTAGCATTGGGCATCATGTTTTACTGCAGAGTGACAACTGAACTTCAGTTCAAATGCTGAGTTTTCTGCTAGTAAGAATGCAGCCAGTGAAAAAAGGTAATTATGGTCCTGTGAGCAGCAGGAACCTTTATGTTCAACTGAGAGCAGTTATACATTAGAAAGTAAAATGTCTCTATTGGTGACACAGTGGAGTAATTTTTTGCTAATATATCTAAGTCTACACAAGATGTTTTCATTTCTAATTGCAACCTGATGGTAAGCTCATATCTGATTTAAAATAGATCTAATTTTAAAAATTAAAAGCTCACTCAAATGAAGCCTGAAGTCAAGGAAAGCTGCATTTTAAACCTGCAGTACCATTCAAAAAACTATGCAATACCAGCTTTTATTCCAGGAAATGGCAATTTGTAGCTCCCCTTTCTTCTTCTGTCAAATGGAAACAATCTCAGAGAAACAAGACTATTTAAAAGACGTGAAATATTATTTTTGTAACTGCTTCCATGGTGTCATGTCACAGAAAGGCTGTAGAGAGACCCCTGTTTTCAGAACAAGTTTGGAAGTAGGAAAACTACACACTGCATATTTTGATGGCAGTTTTAAATGGATAACTAATTCAATCAGCAACATATGACTGAAGAAAAGCCCTCTAAAGGCCTTTTTTTTTCACTCCAGCCTTCTCTCTGGAATAACATTAATTTCTGAAAACTGAGTCCTCATAGAGCCCAAGTGTCCCCTACTCTCACCCCAGTGTACCCAACCCCAAAAGCAGCCCATGACAACCTGTCAGCTTATTTTACAGTACAGAGGCTCATTTCTATTTTGCTGCTCTTCAATGCTAATCAAGCAAGAATATAAAATTCGACTTCCACTTAAGCTTGTATTAAATGCCCTTCTGGTTTCCATTCCTGGATATTATCAAAATGGAGTTTTGGGCAATGTAATTAATTATAGTCTCTTAAAAAAAAAAAAAAAAAAAAAGGAAGTAGCAAGAGACATGCCTTTATTTTATCAGTCAACCACATTTGCTGACAGACATAAAGCATTTTCTCTCTAAAAGCCTCTCTCTGGGTGGCTCTTCTCTCCCTCTGTGGGTGTCCTCTGCCCTAAGAAATAAAGGGACATTGACTCTGTGTAATAGTTTGCTCAGGTACACTATCAAATCCAAGGATGGACATTAAATGGTTCCCTTAGCAACAACCCTTATCAGCATTCTTTGAATAAAAAGTTTTTTTTTTTATCCTGCAGAAAATTCCCTTCTGCTTAACAACAGCAGACAGAATAATGTTTTGAAATTCCTACTTTACACAACGTTCTTTTTTTTTTTTTGGTTATTATTCCAGGCTACATTAGGAAAGTAATGGTACAGTTCAAGTACTCTGAAAGCAAAGATAGAAACTCAGCTACAGAGCCTTGGAGCACTACTGTTCCCATTTGTGGGGATGTCTCAGGCCACAGCATTTCCCTCACCACTGCACAGCACAACCTCACAACAGCCTGCTAGGCTCACCCACCAAGATAAAGAACAGAAGAGCAGAGGCAGGAATTATTGTGTGGAAGGAGGGAACCTTTCATGCTGGCTTCTTGGAGACAATACAATGTCAAACTGCACCTGAATTATCTCTGCCTGGTGAAGAAAAGCTTTGCAGCAGACTGAAAGCCCAGAATTCACATCAAACAGAAATGTAGATTTTAAATTAAGGCAGCGTGTATCCTTTCAGCATCAACCCAATCTTAAAAAAAACCCTAAAATATGGGTTCTTCCCAAATGGTACTGCACAGGTGCCATTCATCTTTAAATTCTTGGCACACTCCATCCTCTTTTAGGGATTTGATCAAACAGCTCTCATCAGCAAGCCACTGCAGTGGCTTATAATTACACCTACTTCTAATTTTTGAACTTAACTGTAATTGTGTCTTTTTGCTTTAATGCACCACCGCCAAGCATATGGACATGTCCTTTAAGCAGCTGGGTTAATGCTGTTTCAACGTCTGTTTCCCTCTTCCAAAACATCTCCCATTTGTAAGTTAGGGAAATGTACCAAAATGTTCCTCTGAGCACAAAGCCCTCTTCCAAGTTCACTGCCTAATGTTGTGCTGCTAAGTAGAAACAATTTGTGATAAAATAAAGACAGACTCTTTGCTCCTGAATGCTGAGCATCGTGCTGGGTGGAAACTGGTTGCTTTTTTAATTCCAGAGCACTTCAGGTGCAAACCAGACTTGCAACTTCACTGTGCCAGTGCACAGACCCCTCACCCCAGAGGCTGTCACACCTGCAGATGAACAAACTCATCACCCGGCATCAGCACATCACTGCCATGTCTCCCTCTGGAGGCATTTTCTTCCTTCTCTTACACCAAGGATGACAACTGCTGCAAAACATGGAAACAGGATTCTTCTGGACAGATAGACAGGAAACCTGTTCTCTGACACTGGAAAATACTTTTTCCTCTATATTGAGTAGTTTTGCTGATGAAAAGAACAAAATATTCTGGCAGAATAGAGCAGAATCTGTATGAACTTATCATTGCCCAGAAACCAAAATACAGCTGGCAGGTTTAATTATAGTCCACTAGCCCTGACAGTGCCCTGTTAAAGCACCCATCTCTTGTGCCAGGGAAAGTGATACAGAAAGGGCTTTTTCTGGAAGCTGGTAAGAGTTTTAAATTGGAATTGAAAAGAATGCAAAATGGTAGAAAGCTGGTTAAGCAGCTGGTACTAACCTTGAGAGTATTTAGTTAACAAATACACAAACACCTCTGTCACTGTAGAGGCAGTCACAACACAATAACTTTTCTAAGGCAGAAGAAAACTTTTATTTCAGCCACATTTTCCCTTTTATCCATCGCTTTCACCAAAGGAGTGCATTTCACTCATTGGTTAGTAAAAGGTATTTTGCTTGTCCATCAAATCTCTCTATTCTTGATTAGCTTACATATTTTGTTCCCTGATTCTCATGAGATAGATTTCTTATTTACTGCAGGTGCAGTTGTTTTTCACCCAGCAATAGTTTGTTGTGTTAACAAACTCTTATTCCCAAGACTGTTTTCACATGAGAACTTGCAAGCTGCACATAGAAGTGGCAAGCTAGCTATTAATTTAGCAGAGCAAGACCTGGTTATATGAGGCGTTTCTTTTATATTTTATTTACCTTTCTACCACACACCTCTTGAGTAGCTGACCCTCAGCTATGAGAACATTCACAGAGCCTCCCTTCCATCTCTGGGATGTCAGAGGTGAGAATTCTCTTCAACCCTCATCCCTGAACTTTAAGGTACACTTACAACACATGTGATGGTCCATCAAAGCCTCCCTACAGTTCAGTAGCTACAGAAGAAAGCAGGATAGAACACTGAATGTTACAAATTAAGAGCAGTGCCCACCTCTCAGTTCGATCCTTTGACGTGCATTGACTCAACTCCTCTCCACACACACATGCAGGACACAGAGATCCAGAGCAGTACCAGTCTCTTAGCTGCATAAAAAAGCTGGGTTTGACAAAAGGCATCAACAGGAAGATCTTGTAGTACAGCAGAAATGGGAACTCAAGCGCAGACAAGTACCAGAGCAATTTTTCTTACCAGCTTGAGCAGAATTGAGTGCTCATAAACAAGGACAGCCAGTCCTTCTTTCATTCCATCATACAAGCACTAGAATTAGGATGTTCCTGAGGGATACTTGTCTCACTTGTCCTCAAAAATACCCATGATAGATCTTTCAGCTTTCTTGTGAAAGACACTTTCATGTATCTTTCTTCTAGCATGAGGGCTCATCTTCCATAAGGTTTTAAGCTCCCCTTAAATAAATCCTACACAGAATTACAACTACTTGACCCAGCTACCATGAAACAGACTTCTTTATAAATTTTGTAGCATACTTCACTTAATCTAGTTTCAGAACCTGTCCTTTTCCACATTAAAAAGAGGTCTAACATACTTAATTAAACTAATCTTAAAATATGCTCACTGCAAAAATGACAGAAACGTCCCCAACTTCCCAACCTCAGCTGCTTCCAAGACCACAACTTGGCAAAGAATCATGGCATTTCCAGTGCCTTAGCCATCTACACTAGGAATATACACTGGCTGATAATGGAAAAGAAAATGCCCAGAGTAACCTACTGAGCATTTAAGAGATTTAGCAGCTTCGCTCTAGATATTGGCATGCCTTGCTTCACACAAACCTTTAGAACACAATCTGAAAATATCTGTACACAACTTTCGACCTCCTAGTGATTTTACTTTATACCTGAATGTCTGATTGTCTCCATTTCAGGTGGAATTTGCCCTCTGCAGTTATACACCAGCACAATGAGCTCAATCTTTACAGCAAGAGGCTGGCAGAGGGTGGAGGCACCCACTAGGTGATACCAGGTCTCCTGCTCCTCTTCAGGTTAAAATGCTCAAGAAGTGAGCATTTAAAGAAGTGCAAGTCAAAAATCCAAGCTGAAGGGACTTGGTGCTGGTGGCAATGTGGGAATTCAGCATCTGAAGCACACAAAGCTGTATAAGGTAAAAGGTACTCACAGTCACTTGGATATTTTCCTTTTTTTTTTTTTTTTTTTGGTAAGAAACCTGAGGCTAATTTGCATCTGGAAACATCTGGAATTTCTCCTAACCATGCAGTGAAAGAGCTACTTAAAGATTCTCCCTGAAAAACATACAGGCATCTAACAGATGCAGGTGGAAATTAACGTTTAATTGTAAAGATATTTTGTCACTTTCCTTTTTAGGCAGCCTTTCACCACGTGCAGAGCTTATCAAGCTTATCAGTAGAAAATGTGCCCAACTCCCCCAGATATTTACAGCAATCATTCAATTGATGGAAAATAAACAGGCTAATTTAGGGCTTGTTTGATTATTGTATTTGCATAAAAATCCAATGGGTTTAATGGAAGTCTGCATTATATTTATAATTTCCAAAGAAAAAAATCTCGGAGTACAGTCTGATTTTAAGAAAAATTCCTTGAAGGATGCTGTATAAGGCATATTATTGGTTTTTATCAAGTTTCCATTGAAGTTCAATTAGAATAGTGTAGATAAATATGTCCACTCCCCAACTGTTAGTCTATGTGCAAAACTAATGTAATTATAAAATATTAAATCCTTATAGTAATCTAATCCAAAGTATCTGCCTCAGAAATTATATTTTTTATTAGGAAAACATAACACTAGAAAAGATGTTTTTTCTGCAAGAGTATGTAAATAAAACAAAATTCCCTACAAAACTTCATGCTTCTTTACATGCATTGATTTTATTAGACCCCTTGGCTTTAAGAAAAATGCATTAGTAGGAATTAAATTTGCTTCACTTACAGTATAATTGATTTCAGAAAGCTATTGAATTTTGTTTGATATGGAGGTAAATTAGTCCAAAAAATGTGCAAATCACCACTCTGGCAGTAGTGGGGGCTCAGCAGGACACAGGGAGTGGAAATCAAAACCTATGAAGCCCTATTTCCTTCAGATATCAGCAGAGCAGATCTTTTTATCAGTTAGATATATCATCTAAATGCAGGTTGAAGACTTTCCCAGGACAAACCTCTTGGTTCTGAAACTCAGTATGTGACTTGGACAAAGGGAACCTCATTTTCTCAGGATGAAAAGAACAGAACGAGCTTAGGAAACCTGTTAGTCTGCGTCCCTGTGAAGGTTAAACTAACCCTACTTGGCATCTCAAAAGAGAAGATACATGTGCAGTCTGTCTTGCACATTCTTGCACTTTCTACATATATTTTAATTACCTCTCCATTTGCTCCAAATATTAAAGGCCGGTAACTTACCGTAAAAAAAAATTAAAAATCACTGCACATATGAGTTTTCAACTCTGATCTGCCCTATTATTTAATTTAATAGCAATGGAAAACAGAAATTAAAATGTTAAATTTTCAACAGTAGTTCAGCTGTAACATATAAATACACAAGAAAAACCACTCAGATTTCCATAACTACTTGCCAAAGTTACATTCAATAATATTACTTTTCAAGTGAATAGGAGCTACAAATCCTCCTTAAGTGAGCTTCAGGTGAATGCAGCACTCCATGTCTTATAGGCTGATACTTAATGTCTTTAATGTGAAATTTGGAACCCACACCTAACAATGGTTGTCATTTACTGATAGCTTTTTAAACAAAAAATGCCTCACACTCAGCTACACAAACCTCAAACTTTCAATTTATCTATTAAACTAAGCACCTTTCTCGTTTCCTAATAAAAGTCTCCCAGCACATGTCCTGCATTCCCCAATTTCTGGGAAACATTCAAAAAAATGTATGAGTGATCTTCACCATCACTAACCTAAATCAGACATTTTTTAATGCTAAGAAAGTATGAGTGATCTTCACCATCAGCTAATTGTTTTCTAATGATCTCTTGTAGCTTTCTTTCAAGACCTGCAACCCAAAGAATTTTTTTTTTCAGCTTATATAATATGCCCAGCAAATAATTCTGATTCTTTACATACTCAATTTTCTGTGGTAGTGCAGATGCTAAAGAGGTCTCCTTCAATTTTCAGTCAAAATTGACCTGATACAACTATTTCAGTTAACCAGTTCTTAGTGTGAACTGAAAATGAGATTTTAACCAAATTTTTCTTTGCCCCATGCCTTTTTTTTCCATAAGCTGTTGCTGAAAATCCTAAGATACATAAAAGTCTTGCCTACATGCAAAAAGCATATTTAGCCTTAGAATTAGTACTTATTCTAAAGAATCAAAAAGTTGCAGCCACCCCGTCAGAAGTATTATGTTTAAATTCTTCAGTTTAGAGGCAGTAAATTTGAGATCGAGTCTTCACTGTGCTTTCCTAGAAAGCACTACACTCTGAATTTATTTGCATATACATGAAAACACTGCAGAAAAAAAAAAAGGGAAAGAAAAAAAACACATACAAAAACACTCCTCTCCCAACCCCCAACACTTCTGCAGAAATGGGATCTCTGTTTTCCTTACTTTCACATAATAATTGCATTATTAGCTCTATTAGCTAATAATTAGCTCTATTAGCACAGGACCCACAGTCTGTACCTCTGAGAGCTCATGAGTGTGAAGGTGCCACTCCAACCTCTGTGTTCCAACACTGCTTTTACAGAGGATTGATCCCAGGGAGTTTGCAGCATTAATTTTAATGTCCTCTGGTTAGCAGCAGCAGGACATCACTGCTATCATGGCTGTGCCATTTCTCCAAATATTTCACTCTCACTGAGATATATATGCATTGGAAAACAAGAGCTTCATTGAGTAAACCCCATTACTGCTGCAAGCAATATGCAGTGTGTTCCAGACATCATATTTATATGGAAATTAGACTTGGTTTCAAAAAGACGTGTTTCCATAAGCTCCAGTCACTGTCCACTGAACCTAGGCATTTCCCTTAAAACCAATGCATTTAAATTTGAGATAATATTTTTGGCTTTTGCTTTTCCTCACAAGTTGTTTGACAAAAGCACGGGGCTAGGGGTTACAGGCTGACCTTTTCCCTGAAAACAAA
The DNA here is from genome assembly GCA_018697195.1 of Certhia americana. NCBI lineage: Eukaryota > Metazoa > Chordata > Aves > Passeriformes > Certhiidae > Certhia > Certhia americana. The sequence continues at coordinate 24,019,179 of CM031865.1, forward strand.
TTGAAGCAAATGGAGTGTTTTTCAATTTTGCACTGGGCAACGTTCTGCAATGAAAGAAGCTGATCAGAGCATGAGTGGAAGTATCCCAGCCATCTGCTTGCAAGTGTCTCAGGAGGTGGGAACATAAACTCTTGTTCTGGTCAACAGCTTCCTGCTTTGGGAACCTGCATGAGATCATAGGGACTATTCTGACATTCACTACAGAAAAAAAAAAAAAACAAGAAAGCACTTTTATTAACAGTATTTTACAGTTATAAACTACTTTGTGTAGCACACTCAGGGGAATTTTAACGCTCAAGTAGAAATTGCACTGTGCTGTGAGCATCACTGAAATGACCTCTAGAATTACTGCCATCTTTGTCATCCCTTTCACAATGTCCCAAATTGTCAGCACTTTCTACATACATGAACCACCCACACTGGATAGAAATTTTAAAATGCAATTGCCATGCTTTCCAACATGCTGAACTTCACAGAGCACATACTGGACACAGCAGTGCCACGTGACTCGTGCCAATACATGACATACACACACTTGCCCCAATGCATATGCAAATTAAAATAATGACATTTATGTAATTAGGCTGGAGAGAAGCAATGGAAGAACATTATCACAAGTGTTTACAGCAGATTTAAATTATACCAAGACACACAAGCTAGAAATGCACACAAAGCAGTGATAAAGGCTCTTAGGCAGTGGGACAGCCCTTCCCAGTGCAGAGCCATAAATCCCATTTCAGTGAGTCCCTGTGTAGCAGAAATCTCCAGAAAAGGAGAAAACTTGCTCACCCAGGAAAATGGAAATCAAAGGGAAGAACAAAAATTGAAGGAACCAGAATTTAGAGATGTACACCCAACAGAAAATGCCTGAAGTCAACTAACTGCAAGAGTGGCTCTGGCAGGAGAGGCAAAGCCAGAAAGAAGACTGACTTTCTAGAACAAGCTGAAAAGGAAGGAAAAAGCCTGGCATAAAGCCAAAGAAGCCGTTTAGAGGGGCCAAGAGCAGATATCTAGAACTGGGATGGAGTAAGAGGCAGAAGACTAGGTTAAGGCTCAAAAACAGCATGAGGGAAGAGGTAGCACTGAATGGAAAAATAAAAGTCCTGACCAGATAGAAATGGGAGCTCACCTTGAGATACATCACCACTGCTCAGTGGTAGCTGCTCCAAAATTCAGTTTCTCCACCAAGGAAGGTTTATTCATGGCACACAGCTATCTCCCACGTGTGGACATTACCCAGCCAGCCTGAAAACAGCAGGTTCCTCTACTATAATTTTCAACCACTGACTTCGTATGACAACAGAAGGGAGAGCAAGGGAGCAAGGAGAGCAAGGAGCAGCAGGGAGAGAAATCAATGAACAGTTTTTCTTGGGATAATACACAGGTCTTTTGTGTCTTCACACGGTTCAGCTGCCAGCTGGAGCATGTACTGCAGCTACTGCTTGAGTTTCTGGCCTTGTTAAACTGCTCAGAGAGACCATATAACTAATATGCATCAAAATACCCCCAAATCTTGATTTTTATGAAGGGCTGCATAAAACCCAGCTAAAGCAAGCTTGTACTTCTTAAGAACAGGGAGATGACTTCTGTTCTGAGGTCAGTACCATTAGTCTGCTGGTTTTAACAAGAAAATACACTTCAAATCACAAGCAAACCCTTAGAGAATAATCAGATGGTGGGGAAGGGAACACTTTTATACTTCTATCATTTTCATATGCTTTTCATTATGCCTAAGTACTTTTTGTGACACTGCCTTTAAGTGGCCTTTCCAGAAGACAGCAGCCACTGGCCAGTGACCCAACACCATGGAGCACATAAGCATTAACACTCAGATAATTCTACTTTTCAAGAAGGCACCTGCTCTTTCTAGAAGCATAAAAGCTCATAGCTACCAGAACACAAACCTTTCAAGCTTCATTATTCCAGCTATTGATGCTTCATTATGGTAAACTTGTTAAACTTGATAAACTGAATTTTGGAGCAGCTACCACTGAGCAGTGGTGATATATCTCCATATAGGTGAAGTCCCATTTTTATCTGGTCTATCCTTATTTTTCCATTCAGTGCTACCTCTTCCCTCATGCTATTTTAATGCTTTAATCCTTTACAGAAATATTTTATGAAAGGATAAGAAAGTATGCACGGGATAGTTTTTCTACGACATCTTCAACAAGCCTGATCCCATAGGGTAGAAGCAATAAATTTGTCGTATCGTAAAGTGAATCAGACTTTTAAGAGAAAGAGAGATCTTACTGGTGCCCTTTTATCAAGCCTGGCTGGAGTAATAAAGGCATTAAAAAGGAGAAAAAGCTCCTGCCCTTTTTCTTCAAAGAGAAAGAGAGGAATCTTACTGGTGCCCTTATCAGAGCCTGGCTGGACAATCACCTGCATTTCGCACATCCTGACACACAGGGGCTCACTGCCCACCAAACCCTCCCCTCTTGTTCCCCAAGCTCCAAAATGAGTCACTTTAAAGCCGTAACTATTGCAAACACCTTCCTTCTAGCAAAGCTTCAGCCCTCTCCTCATGTGGAGCTTCTTGGATATTTAGAGCTAAATTTGCAGGTTGGTTCTGCTATTGCAGAGCTCAGTATTTTTATATATTACACAAGCCCTCAGGGTAGTTTCTCAGCCTGTTCTGAAACCTGTGCCCTCTAACACTCCAAGGAAAAGTCTTTCTTTAAGCTAAGAGGAAATGCGTGCTTTACTTTTCTGCTCTTTGGCAACAGCACCAGTAAACAGTCTTTGAAGAAGCTAACTGAATTAAGAGGGAAAAAAGTGTTACAAAAACCCTGAACCTTACATAAACACTTAAGAGATCACTTTTTCTTCAGGGTCAAAGTAGTCACCCGAATCACCCCTCCTGTTTCATTCACTGCAGGACATTTTACAGAACAGTGAAACAGGGAGTAAAATATCTTTCCAATGTCAAGACTACCTCGATGGACACCCAGAAGAATGTGTCCAAAATAGCTCCAGTGAACCAATACTGGTTTAATATTTAAGAATTCAGAGAAAGACCTCTTGAGCCTTTTGTCCCTTGCTAAATATTTGGTGGTTAAGGAAGTAGCAGTAACTCTAGACAGAAACAATTCATTTTCATATCACTTAGGCCAGTGTTAATAAAAGTACACACAGCTGAGATTGTCAGTCATTTTATTTTCATCCACTTGGAAAAAAAGCCACTTTGACCTGTTCCAGTACTGAACAGGTACTGGAACAACGATAATGCTCCCAAACAAAATCAAGGATTCATCACACAGAAATCAATGATCTCCATGTATAGACCCTGGATAAACAATCCATACAGTCTGAAAAATACAGAATACGGTACTTTCAGCTGAACTATGGCCAAACATCAGGGTTCTGCACGATTACTTGCATTCAAACAAGAAATGCACAATATGCAGATTTAGATAAAGCAAAAAGAGTGTTAATGATCACATGTATTTCATATTTCATGTGTGAGCTGTGGAGCTTTCACAGCAATGCCATCAAATCACTTTTGTCTTTAGAGCACAGATATTTTACAATTCACATTTCAGACGAGGTGCCAGGTTTCAGCAGTAAGCAGAGCTATTTCTTTCCATCATCCCCATCCAAAAACTGGCTGCAGCTTTGCTCACTTCTTACCAACCAATTTAGGCTGCCTAACTTATGAAAATAATCCAGTTAGCAGTCACAAAGAAAATATTTTGGCTGTCCCTAGAATTTCCCTTGCCCTTCAGTGTTTATTACTTTCAAGTACCTGACAACAGCTACCACTAATACCGATTTGAAAAAATTACTTCTCTCAGGCAGCTTTTGAGAGGGGATGGAAATTGCCATTATGATACATCAAAGCTTTGCTGTGGATACTGGGGATGAATGAAACTCAAGATGTGATCATGACAGATCTTAAAGCATCCCTTATCTGAACTACAATGGTCACTATTAGGTGGCATTGTCCTGCAGTCATCTTTTCTTTTTCCTTTCTTTTTGAATGGGGTAGGCATTGGTAGAGGAGGAGAGGGTGGTTTGGTTGTTTTGACTAAACCTATTTGTTTCCAGGAAATTTTTGCCATCACCTAACATGACTTTTCTTTCATCAACTTGTCCATTGGATATGTCTGTTATCAGTGCTACAAAACATTCTGCAATATTCTAGTTTATATCATAGAAATGTTGTCTCCTAATTAGGGCTTCAGAATTCTTCTGAGAACAAGGAAGGACAGGACAAGATTTGGACAAGAAGGGAACACTTGCCACGGACCTCTGCAATGCTGAGTGCATCATTTCCCTTCTTCCTTCCCTTCCTCTGACATTTTGATTGCAAGTCCTTCCAAACAAGCATCAAATCTCCACAAAATTGCTCTATTAGTGTTAGCTGAGACTTCTAGAGCTGCAAGAAATACCATTTGCCTGAGACCTCTCTCTACTGCAACTGACATGGACATTATTAAAGCCAAAGTCTCTCTTGATGGGGATAATTAAGACAGTGTTAAAGGCTAATCAAACAGTGATCAGCTGCTGAATTTTCAGTGGCAGGAACAATGTTACAGGAGAGCTGGAAAAAACCCCAACCAAGTCATGAAATCTTTCACAGCAGAACAGGATTACATCATGGTTCAGTATAGAAGGGGCAGTTTCACCAACAACCTGATAAGGACAAGAAAGAACATCACATCTCAGCATATCTTCAGGAAAACCTTATCTCTCTGCTCAGAACTTAAAAACCTTAATTTTCTGCACTCTCAGTAATCAGCTTATAGCTCTCTCTTTGCCATATAGGTACTCAAATATCCCAGTGATTAGTCAGCTCTAGGGTAAATGAAGTAGCAGGGACTGCATTTTGCCTGAAATATCTTGATACAACCCACTCCACTCAAAAAAACCCCAAAACATTACAAGAAAAACAACAGTGGCTGGTTTACCATCAGAGGAATAATTGAATGCAAGCTGGATTTAGCACTACAGCTGAGAAATCAATTAGATCTTCTTCTTTTCTCTCAATTTACTTTATTACCTGAGCGTTCCTGACTCCAGGATGTCAAGGTGAAGAATCAAAGGGCAATAAGCCTTCACTGGAGTGGTTTAGGTTAAATTTTTACTTCTAACATGAAAGAAAGAAAAATCAGACACAAGGTTGCCATCTGTTTTCTCTCTCACCTTGTGGGCACACAGTATAACAAACAAAATAACTAGGAAGACATGATGAGTACTCCTCACAACTATTTAATCTTAAACTCTAAGAGAAGACAAGCAAAGATGTTAAAGATACTTCCAGAATATCCCAGCCTATTTCACCTTGGTTTAGCACTTACCTCTCTCCCCCTTTCAGGAGAAACTGGCAATTTTGAGACATTTTAGAGATAATCTGAGACACCAACACAAATCTTGATAAAAAGATGGCAGTAGGGAAAGGGAGCAATCCCACTGCTTGGGTAAGAATTCCCATATCACAGTCCTTGGAGCATGGGGATGGGCACAAAGGTAGAAAGGGTGAAATACACTCCCCCAATTCTGCTGTCTTATGTTCCTTAATTCCTCCTGAGCTTCAACATATCATTCCATAGCCAGTAGTTTCCCTATTCCTATTCTCCTGATTTTGACCTCTAGACTTTTCAGATTTACTGACTGTATCTGCTTCTTCCCTTCCTTCTCTTAGAGCTGTGAAAATTCCAGCCTGTACATCTCATGTTCTGAGTACCTCCAAGTATGTGCAGCTCCCTACAGCCAGCTAAGCTCAGCCCTGGGCTTGTCTGCCCTCTCCAGCAGACCTAACATTGCTTTTGGGGAAGAACTGAAAAATCTGGACTCTGGCAGCCCCTGCCCAGTAGAGCAGCTGCAGAAGGAACCAGATGTGTCAGCTTTTAGAGAGTTTTTAAATACTTATTCTTCTCCTTGAGTCAGACCAAAGCTGTATGGACAAGCAAGCTCTATTCTTAAGGAAAAAATTACTTTTATGCAGATTCAAAATAGATTCCATGGAGTTTTGAACAAAAGCATTCATACTGAATGCATGCAACTTCATTTCTCCCCCTTTCAGGTCAGGCTATGTTAACAGAAGCATCTAAAGTTCATCTCAGGTGGCCAGTTTCTATTTGCCTCAGCAATCTCTACAGGCTTTTCTTTTTGGTTGAAATTTTACACTATTTGCGTTGTGTTACTCAAAATCAGTTTTATTTTCACCTCTAACCTTAGATTTTGCTGCTTTTCCATCTTTCAGTATTGGAAAAGAAACTTGATTTCCCATGGGAACAAAAACTTCCTGTAGCTTTTTTGCATACAAACGTTGATTTCATAAACTATATAGGGCAGGTCTCCAAGGAGAAAATATCATCTTTGGTACCAAGCATGGCTCTGTCTTTACTTGGAGACATGAGAATATACACACAGGCAAAACCTGTCATGCATTTCATGGGAATTTCCTTTATCAAGCTTGGACAATTAGTCCATTTCTAGCTGAGGAAAACCAAAGGTAGGAAAAAAGCTGATTCCGCTAACCCATCATGGCCCTTCAGCAGAGTTAACAGGCTGAACAAAAAGATCTGCAGAATTTCCAGCTCTTGTAACTCAAGCTGAAAAACAGACCCAAATTCCAAAAAGTGCTTCTTACCAGAAGATCCTTTGCCTGCACAGAGCAGTTAGATAAGCTTTGTCTAGGTTAGTCCAGCTCATATTTGGGCTAGAAAGCCTGCAGTTTTCCTATGGGAGGGAACTATGCAGAAAAAAAGAGAAAATGTAGCTTGTAATAGGTTGCAGTGCAAAATGTAACCAAAACTCTGGATTCTATCACCATCTGATGAAACTGGAGGGGACTGGGTTAATATTTTGTCAATGGGCCAACTGTCAAGAAACCTGCCCTAGCTGGATTTTTCTCTCTTCCACAACCCATCCTACCTCCAGGGAGGGATCTCCTGCTAATGGGCCATTGAGATTCACTGATCAAAGGACATCATTCCATTGGGAAATGCTCCAGCCAGGCGGAGGAGACAAGCATTCCTACCTAGATAAAAGTCTGAGATTTAGGACACCAAGCAGCCTTTTCTACTCGATTCTCAGAGGAACACCAGACCCATCTCTCACCACTCGACCTTCAGTAAAACACTCCACCTTTCTACAGGATCATCGCTTCAACAGAGCCACATCTGCCACTCCTGAAGGACTGCAGTCACCACTTAAAGGGACTTCTGCCAACAGCCTGACCCACGGGGGGTCAGCTTGTATTCTGACTCTATCACTGGGATTGTTTGTTTGTTTGTTTGTTTTTCTCCTTTGTAATAATACATGTGTTTTAGTTTCATTGTTAATTTTAGTTCCCCTAATAAAGAACTATTATTCCTGTCCTCCCCCTGGATGGAGCATTTCCCAATGGAATGATGTCCTTTGATCAGTGAATCTCAATGGCCCATCAGCCGAAGATCCCTCCCTGGAGGGAGGATGGGTTGTGGCAGAGAGAAGAAAACTGCCTTAGCTGGTTTATTGACAGTTGGCCATTGACAGACAATTACCCACACACACACACACCCTCCCCATCAGATCCCAGTCCCCTCCAGTTTCATCAGATGGTGATAGAATACAGAGTTTTGGTTACATTTTGCACTGGAAGCCATGACACCCTTAAAATGCATCTGAGCTGTGCATTGGTAATTGGATGATAGGCACTTAAGGACTCCAATAAAAGGTACTTTAGGAACTAAATTCACCATAAGATGCATAATTCTTCACTGGTTAGAGTGTTGTTCAAGTAAAATCCTACCCTACTGTCCCCAGCACATTCAGCATTGTCAGGAGTGCTGAATAGTTACATAACTCCCAGGTTAATAACCACCCAGAGGAGAGATGAGCTTGATAAAGACACTGATGCCTTTGCATGTTTGGTAAAGCTACACTGAAAACAAAAGCTCTGATTTCTGAGGTCTTTCTCACTGCTTTGTTTCAGCTAGGGCTGGGGGTGTTATTTCATGCTTCAGTACTTGCACTAATAGAGCTGCTCTGTGCTGGCTGAATGAGATTTTCTTGGTTGTGAACACCAATGGCTTGAACAGTTGGGCTAATCTGAATTAACCTATACAGCATAAATACACTTGAGTCCACAAATACAAGATGACATTAGCATAGATTCCTAGCGAGCTAACTCAAATTTAGACACTGCAAATGCCTGGGGGAAGTAGGGAAGAGAGTTAATTCAAGAATTCAAACGGGAAAACCACCAAACCTACATTTATATCGAGAGACAGCTGTAATTTGTGTGCATGAATGCTAGCAAATTCCTTGGTAAAGTTCTCACAGGAAATTAAAAACCCAAAATAAGGAAAAAAAAATTAACAACATAAGGATGCCGGCCTTCTTCAGGTATAATTCTAGGTGAAGGCTAAAATTTGCCAGAAGGAATTGAACCAAGTTTGCAACAGAGACTAAATTGGTTTGTGTAATTGCTCAATATCCTAAGCTTGAACCTGAGGCAGAAACCAGAAGGACACTACATTTGCTGAAAAGAACAGCAACAATCCCTTCACTTGGCAGTGAATAAGAAAAACAACAAAATCTGCTTTTACAATTTTCAGTAGCAGTCTATTATTGTTTCACAACGTATAAAGCAAGGTAGATTGTGATGATGTAATTAACTACATTCTCCAGAAACAACCATAAAAGCACCAACTCTGAGCAAGCCAGCAAAAAGAAATGTTCTTTGCTTTTTCCTTCAGAGCCTGTCTTACTGAGATTTGTGCCACAGCAGTTGACACATTACTGCTTCCAAAACTACATCTCTCTGGGAGAAGTGCAGGAGTACAAGCACTCCTCTGAGCTATATATTTTGAACAAAAGCAATTCCTTCTTTAAACTGAGACTTTTTTCCTTCTCTTAAGAAGAAATTCATTGTTTGCTGCTCTGTGATGACCAAAATAAGAGTCTAAGATTTCCAGGGTGATATTCTACCAGAAATCTGCATGCTGATCTCTTAACCCCTTAAAGAGCCTTCCCTTTCAAATCATTCCATCCTCTCTTTGAGGAATGAACATTCATTTACTCAGCCCTCAGGTGACCTCTCTCCTTAGAACGGCACTTAAAATAATCTAAGCCACCATTTTGGTAATCATGTGCCTTTAAGTTTAATTAATCTTTGAAAGATGCTTCCTTTTGTGCTGAAAAAGGAAGTCCAGAGTGCTCGAGGGGAATGTTTGGACACCCAGCTCTAAGTTGTCACTTAAGTTTTCCCAGTAGAGAATATCACAGAAACTGAATGTGTTGCTATCCCCAGTCCTGTCATTAATGCATATTTACAACCTCATTAGCAGAGCCCAGCACCTTGAGTGTTCACAAAGACTCATTTGAATGAGTGCCCATATGAGGGATGTCCATATTGCTATTTCAGGCTATGAATGTTGAAGTTGCACCTGCAACTGCTTCTATTACCATCTATGACCTGAGGGGATTTTTTTTAAAAAAAATCTGCATTACTTAGAGCAAATACAATTATTTTAGCCATCCAGAATTTTCTAGGATGATTCATAAACTGTGATAACATAGCTCTGCATAAATCCTTGTAGACACAGTCGTAGAAACACTGTGTTTATTTCAGCTGGTATGAAAATGTGGTTTCTTTGCTTCAGGGCAGTAACTAACAGCTTTTAGAGCCTGGGTCATCACAACACCCAGAAACTTCATCACATCCCTAATAATAACCACATAAGTGGAGCCAAAGAGGAAGGATAAAGGTAGCAGAGCTGCTGCCATGCTCTTTAGATACCTTTCAATAATAAAATGACTTTATACAGATGACATGAGCTTGGCAGATTGACTGCAAGGAAGAACCTACGTGTGCATTTTTTTTCTCCTGATTTAAGTTCAGGTTGGCTCATCTGGTAAACATTATGTAAATGTAAAAATTTACATACCCATAAGTTAGAAACAAGCTACAAAAAAGGGTTACAAGAGGGTTACATGCAGCAATTATAAAAAATATGTGCTTTTAACTAAGGAGATTTTCTGAAAAGGAAGAACTCCATGGCCTTTAAGATACAAAATAGGAAACTGATTCAGATTTGACATTTACTTCCTTTGCCCAAGGTCACCAATCAGATTAAACAACTGTGAAGAAAAGAACAAAGGGAAATTAAACCAAGCTATGAAAGAGCAAAAAAGTTATAAAATGTAGAAATATGCATATAGGCAACTGAAAAATGTATTTGGATAACATTAAATCTACACTACAGTATTAGAACTTAAACCAAGAATTCAGAAATCTGAAAATATACACACTGAGTTACAACTACAAATTGCAGTTTGTTTGTACTCAACAAGCTAGTCCTTAATTAAATAGTTGAAAAAAGTTTAGAGGTTTTCCCCCTAATTGAGTGAACAGCAGATATGAGATGATATTCCACTCTAGTTTTCCATGACTTCGATCTCACTCAACAATAACTGCACTCAGCTCCATCCCTTTCAAAACACAAATTCTCCCTACCTTAGCACTTTGCTAACCAGGGGGGATGTCTTGTTTTTTTTCTGTATCACTGGGCAATAGTTTGCTGTACAGAGAACACAAACTGCATCCCAATTTATGCAATAGACAGTAAAAACCACCACAACTTCCATGTTCATCAGCAGCAGAAATTGAATTCAGGATTTTCTACTACTGTGTTGAACAAACTCCAGGTAGTGCACTGGGGTTTCTCATCTACTGCAGTAAGGAATACTTAGAAGAAGGGAACATTCACTTTGTGGGTCAGGAAAGCACAATCTCGAGGTCGTTTTAACCATAAGAAATTAGGTATTCTACATCTTCCAGAAAGAAGGCTTCTAATATTAGCTACCCAGGTGAGGGAACAAAGAGATACACTTGTTTCTGTCCATAAATCGGGCCACTATCAGCACAAAAGCCTTCAAATACACAGGAATAGAGCATTTTTCACCCTAAAAAGAATACTACTTCTCTATTTTGCTGCAAACCAATTTTCCTTAAATTTCCATCTGTACTTTTAAGAAAAATTAGGAGTTAGGAGAAGACTGGGAAGAGGTACAGTTGGAAATGTGATTGTGCAGGAATGGAGAGGTGCAGTTTTCACACTGATGCTTAGAAAGTCTTCACAGATTTCTGTACAGTGACAATTGTCCCCTACTTACAGAGGTTCTGCACCTAAACAAAGAGCACTCACCCTAATTTATTTACCTTATTCTGATACACCTTGTTTAAACCACAACTCTTCAAAGCAAAGGCTGTAATACATCCTTTGTGTATTGCCACACTGAAATTTGAACTGTAATTCAACTTGAAGCCAAGGTATTATAGCCCAACAAGTTAGTGTCTCCTACCTGCACAGATGGAATACCACAGTAAATCTCACTCTTATTTGCATGAGTAAGAAGGGAAACTATAAAGAAGGCAAATCTTGGGCTTATTAAAAAGATGTTGAGAAGGGAACTAATAAAACCTTGTCAAGACTTTCAACAATATGGAAGCAAAAATAGTTTTAACAGCTAACAGACAGAGTGTTCAGGAAGACTGCCAGCACAGGTATTTAATCTTTTCTATAACAGTTTTACTAAATTACTGAGTGATCAGGTGGGCCTTACCACACAAATCAGGGCCATTTATAGAAAAGGAAGAAATAATGAAATAAAAGCAGATAACTTATGAAACCTCCTCTATTGATTTTTCACACACCTCGTGACTGACAGCTTCAACAATGCCTGGGTCATGAGGCCATCAATCAGTCCCAGAGTAATTAAGGGATTTATATTTCATCCATGACCATCTATATCTCTGTCAGAATCCACACAGAATTTTCAATACTGTATTAATTTGATATGGGCTCTTTGCAAGCAGTTGATTTAATCTGCATGAATCAGGGGGACCCAAAGCTAAAAACCCCTGGTCAGTAATCTCCAGGAGAGTTAAAAGAACTTTTAGCCAAAGTAAATTGCTTGGCAACTGAGTCACAATCCTTCTTCCAACCAGATTGTCTAGAAAGCTTAGCACAACACATTCCCCAGATGAAAACATGTCACCTTATAAGTAAAAGAAAAGGAGCCACATTCCTTCAATAAAATATACAGTTAAATTATGTAAGAAATTTTCATCGTATTTGATTCCAAAATACAGAAGCTCCTGCTATCCAAAGAACATTCCTTTTCTCATGCAAAGTACAGTACACCCCAAGAAAATCATTTTTAAGAAGACTGCATACAGAAATAACTCCTGAAGTGCTTGCCATCTCAGCAGGCAGGTACAAGACTGGAGAATTTTGGTCTGAGTTGGCAACTGTGATGCACAAGTGTGTTCAAGAACTGAAGTCAAAATGAGACATCTAACCCCAGCTTCTGTTCCAAAGAGCCAGTGAGAGTGCCACCATTTATCTCCCCAAGCTTTTCTTACAGGCACTTTTTGAGCCTCGACTCGTACAACATCAAGTGTTTTATACTCACTGGTGCAGTGTTCAAGCCTTGATTTATAACTCAGTATCTCATACTCCCTAGTGCACTACTCAAGCCTTGATTTATAGCTGGGTTGAGGGAATAAATTCAGATAAAATACTGTTCAGCTAAACTTTCACCCTTTTGGGTGAGCCAGTAGAAAGGCTAACCTTTTCTACATCATCCAGAGAGCTATGCCCAACTTTTTGCTCCACTTTTGTGGAAGCCATTTCATTTACCAAAATCCCAGTTTTTCTGTAGTCTCCTCTCATGAATCTACACAGAAGAGTTGATTCAGCTCCTTAAAGTTCAGTGAACACAGGTTGTTGGCTTTCTTCTCACAAAAAGGAGATCAGCAAATAGGGTGCCATCTCTGCAATTCCCTATTTCTTTAGGCTGTCTTAAGAAACATAATTAATGTTTAGACAATGTCTTCCATCTCATGACACCTATCTTATGGTAAGACCATCTGGGTTTGCAACAAAAGCTCAAAGCTTTGGATCATGATGTTATTTAAATTAAAAAAAAAAAAAAATAATGAAAAAGATAACTATACTTGCATTAAGCCTTTGAAACAGAAATTTTACTCCCAACCAAAACTAGAGTATCAGATGAAAACACAAAGGGTTGTGACACAGATTTATTGCACTTGTCTAACCATGAAACCTTAACCATAGAACCATTAGACCTAGAAGGATTTCATTTTGATTACCAGGAGAGCATTGGCACAGATACCAAAATCCTCACAGCCCCATGGCCATTCAACCTGTACTTATTTCCAGCACAGTTTGTCCCTTTAAAAGTCAGGTAAGGCAGACTTCTCAGGTAAGGTTGGGAAGTATGTACCCGAAAATCTAAAACTGTCAAGGATTGAGTTTCACCAGACACTAGCTTCTACTTTCTTTACAGAAACTGCTAATCTTATTAAAATGCTGATTTTAAATGATGGGCTACTGAGGGGAGTGGTGTTAACCAACAAGTCCAATTGTTTTGTCGTTTTTTTTTTTTTTTTAAACATTCTTCTCCATCTAGAGAACCTTCTCTTAAGAGATTCTCACTGCAGTAAGATGATTAAAACACTCTGAAACCTTGACACTACTTTTGGCTGCTTTAAGTAAAAAAAGTAGTTCCATACTCTGAGCACAGCCTCATGTAAAGAAAGGAGGACAAAGAAAACAAACTCCTGAAAAAATAGAGGGACTTGAGACCAAAAAGAGGAAAGTCTAGCACAAGTTTCCCTGGCCCTAAAACACAGCATAAAACCATCCCAGCAATCCTGAAACAGAACTGCAGGTATGCCTCTTTGATCTTTCAGTTTTTCAGGAACGCTTGTCTTACACAACCATTCCATGTCAGCTCCTCATTGCTGACTTCCATCCACACTGGGGAATTTTGGTTTGACAGAGGAGGAAAGGTCCCCAAGAAATGCTCCTGCAAGCCTCAACCCTCATGGACATCAGTAGCAATGGGGCAGATATCCCTGCTGAAGGGAAATCCGCAGCCTCAGCTAACTCTTTACTCTGCACCAAATGCCCATTTCAGGGAAAAAAAAAAAAAAAAAGGCAGGTTTTTCATTAAGTAGGATACAATCATGAGACCAAAGCCACAGGAAAGGTTTCACTAGACCTGCCCTTCAGAGCAGTGCTCAAAACAGAACAGGTCTTAAATGAACTCCAGAAGACTGGGGAGTGAGGGTGAAAGGTGAGGTGCCCACAAGAAAGTCAGAGGAATTTTCCTCCAAGCAGTTTTCACACAAAGCACTGAGTTGACTCAACCTTGGTAGCACAGAAAGGCTGGAATCTGGAAAATGCTTTCACTAAAATCTTACACTAACTGCCCCACTAAAACATCTTCATCTCAGACCTGCCTTCAGAGCCCTCCACCCTGCCCTTTGCCATGCATTACATGTGGGAACAGAATTGCACTCACCTGTACCAGAGAGGGAAGGATGACAGCAGAGACACTGACTGTGCTGCCCAAGTCACAAGGGATTGGTAACCTGGGGCATGAAAGATGCCCCCATAAATCCCAATACAAAATCTTAACTGTAAGGCCAGTTTATTGCTATTCTGATTCCTCTCTAGCAGCTTAGTTCCCCAATTATAACAGCACCTTTTATGTTGCAGCCTCCTCATCATTTTCTCCTCAAAGTGCCTCTGAAGTTATTTAAGTCTATATTCCATAAAAAACCTCTGAATGAAATCCAGGTTATCACCATAGCATAGCACTCCACTCAGATAGCACTGTTTCCTCCAAGGTAATTTTCATACTTTAATTATCTCATTGCTTGAATCATCTTCCATAAGAAGCCCACAACAGTAGCACAACTCGAAGTGGTGCACTTAAATAAAATAGAGAATAACACAAACTGTGTTCACAGGAGTGTCCTTCACAAAATCATTCACACAGACTCAAAGGATGAAAAAAACAAAAGTTTACTTTTGTCGTTCCTAGTCATGTTAACTCCTTTTAGACATAAACTGTTCATAATAACACATTTGCAAGGTCCCTGAAGGCCATTTTAATTCAGTTTAAACATCTTACAGTAGTTTCGCTTACTGAAACTCTCAAAGCTGCACTTCGTTGGGGACAATTGTTGCAAAACATTTGGCCTGTTGTGCTTGCACATTTTTATTCTTGGAGCATACATTAACAAGGCAGCACATACTAGGAATACAAGCCAGGAATCAGAAAGTCTACACTGGAAAATAAAAATTAAAATACTTGAAAATCTGCTTCCAAGTAGATGACTGTCACTGACTGAAGGTAACTTGCAAGGCGATGCAGAGCTACAGCAGCAAATAGAAAGGAAGAAAGTGCATCACCTTCCAACTTGTCTGTATTACTGCCAGGTAATTGATAAGTAAAAGTACAAGCCTAATCCCCACGTGTCATGGGGATGGTTTATATGCCATATACATTTTTGGGTTGTGTCTGGAATTGCCAGTACAAGTAACATGATGGCTTCCAGTCCAGTACTGGGCGAATGGAACTGTGAATTTGAAAATTCAGAAGCCTGATTTACAGCACCACCTGCAGAGTTCTACCTAAGCACCAAACTCTGAGGTGGAACTGCCAACGTGCTCTGTGTCTGGGGTGCAGAGGGGACCTCCTGCAATTCCAACATCCCAGATGGGAAACTGGATCCTGTTGGAACCCAGAATGTAGAGAATATTCCTCTGCATGTTTTAAGGCATCCAAGTCCTCTGACAAATACTACCTTTAACCTTCACCCATGGAAAGGGCTTTCTATGCTCTGGGATGAAGCAGAACTTTCAAGAATGTAAATTAGTTAGTAGCATAATATGTAATTTATCACAGGATGAGAAATTTAGATTTCTGGGTTTGTTAGCATGGTAAAGAGATGAAGACAAGCTGGAGGATCCTTGTGAGTTACAGTCTTCTTCCTCCTTCTCCATCTCCTCCACATTCTGCAGTGTTGGGGACACAGGACCATTGGGAAGAATTTGCTGCAGTGTCACATGAATGGAAATTTAGTTAGTTACTGGAAGAAAAAGAGAAATCATGAACGTTCTTGATGATAATTGGGTGAATTATCTTCAAGAGAACTTTGATTCTGTGTGTTGGAGGCTTTTTGGTGCCTTTTCTCCCTCACACCAAGGTGGTGCAAAGCCTGGTGTGCAGAAATTGCTGATTAGAAAATAATAAATAACCTGGAGGAGAACAACCAAGAGTCCAGTTTGGCCTTCTTCTTAACAAGGACTTGGGAAAAGGCCTCCCCTGTCAGGGGAGAGACATATGGGAGCGAAGAAAGCAGACAGATCCCTACGGAGACCTGCAAAATATTTCTGGATGTGGTTTGCTAATCCCAGTGCTCCTCTTCCCTAGAGGCAGATGTGCAGCAGCTGGGAGATGCTAAGCAGTCACTGTCACTGGCTCCAGCAGGGTCAGGACACTGCAGCAGCTGCTGCAGAGCTGTGGCCCATATTTGTTTCATTTAACTGGCTTAGTCTTAAAGATTTTATGATTAATGGTTTGTTCTTATGTTCCCCCATGTTCTCCACAGGTTGGTTTATTCCTGAAGTTGTATCCTGCCCTAAGTTACCATATGGCATTTCCCCACCCCTCACTCTGGTTCCTTCCCGTTAATCACTGTGACCCCACCCCTTGTTCCAGCTCCTTTCCTGTCAATCACTGTTACCCTGCCCCTTGTTCTGGCACCTTCCATGTTGTTCCAGCTCTGAACCAGTCTTTGAGTGTCCCTCCCCCCGGGCATTCCTGGGTGTTCCCTAACCCTTGATGCCCCATTGGCCCCTGTGTTCTGCCCTCTCCTCCCACTTGCCCCAAAGAAATGCTGTAACCCCTTCACTGCTGATCCCTCCCTGGCTTGTGCTTGGTGCCCACCTCTTGCTCTGGTGCTGGATAAAATCCTGAGCACAGCAGAGCTCGGGGCTCTTTGGTTCCTGACCCCTTCAACCTCAATAAACCTGCTGTGGGAAGCTCAGCACTGAAGAGCCTCCTCCCTCTCCTTTACCCACCCCCAGACTGTGGTGAGAGTCCTTCCACTGCAGAGCAGGTGGCTCTAAAGGTTCAGCTGTGGGCACAAACCCCACTCTGCAGGTGTTCCCCACACCTGGCACAGCCCCAGGGTTCCCTGAGCTCGCCCAGGCTCCAGGCTGTGTCACTGCAGATGTGCCCCAAGGGAGGAGCAGGAGGACAAAAAACCAAGGTGACATCCACAGGGAGACTGGGGTGAACCCCTTGGCTCTATCTGGTGGCTCTTCTCAGGGTCAGGATTAAAACTGTGAGAGACAGAATTCTTGTTCAGACTTGGATGTTTATTATTTCTTATCTCAGTTACCTCTCTGACCACAAATGCTTCTCCATGCCAAGTTAACAGAGCAAAAATGGAGCACAGAGTTCTGTCTTCAAGGTCTTTTTAAGCCTAAACTACCCAATATGAGATGACAATTAATTTATTTTTACTTCTAACCCAATAACTAATCACCCATGTCCTGGACTGTGGATTTTTTCAACCAGTCACACAGAATCACCCAAATTTGTGAAGAAGAAGAAGAAGACAACGCCCTAAAACCTCCATCTTGTTACATAGATATTATTATATCCCAAACCCCCAAACTCCAAATTTTTCACCCTGTGAGATAACACAATTCTATTCAACTGCATATTCATAATTGCAGTGCTATCACTCAATTTTGGAAGCCTTTTCCAGGGCCTCAGGTCAAATGTTTTTGAGGACCAGTCCCTTTCAGTACAGAACGCCTGACATCCTCTGTGCCCAGGGTTCTGACAGGAGACTGGATTGTTCTCCCACTCACACCACAGCCCTGTTCCAAAGCTCCTTGGACATAGGGCTGTCTTCAGGAGCTCATTTAACTGCTTCAAGTAAGAGTGCCACAGGTGATCTCAGCCTTTGGCAGGTTACTACATCACATTTCTGGTGCTGCAGTTTAGCACCAGGTGGAAAAGGGCTCAGCCAAAGACTTCTGCACCAGTTCCTCTGACAATGCAGTGCACCCCAGGGTTGGAACCTGGCACTGCATGGCTAAAGTATGAGTAGCAGTCATGGTTTTTCAGAACTGCACAGAATTCCTGGATTTTCTATATTCCAGGTATCTTCACATGTTTTTTTTGTAGACCTTCTCAAAATTCCAAAGACCAAGCAGTCAGCAGGTCATAAAACCGACAGAAAGGACTGAACCTTGCTGACACCAATTTTGATGTTGGGAAAGTGTTCTCAACTTCTCTGCCATATAAGTAGAAAAATTTACCATATAGTATTCTATGCAATATTTTAGGTGGAACAACTCATTTTCTAAGCACTCAACAGAAGCAGAGGCATGAAAGAATACATACAATTCAATATCAAGAAAATTAATAACCTAATTTTTTTTTTTTTACTTTGATGTTAGCAAACAGACCATTTACACTTTGCTTTGCTCATAGGTATCTGAGAACAATGATTTTCCTGACAATGAATAAACACATCTGCAGAACAAACTGAAAACGGAAGATAAACAAAAACATAGCATCAGAGAAATGAAATGCTGTAATGCATTATTTAATAGCAGGAAACTATTTCACCCTGTGGCTTATCTTTAGTTTTTCTGTATAAATTGACCAGATACTAAAACATCAGAAAGCAAGCCTCATGGCCAAAAACTTACAGATCAAAGATGCAATGGAATACTCCAGGGATCCCATCTTGCTAAGAGCAATGGAATTTGAAAGGGCAGCTAATAGCATGGGTTTAAAGAGGCTGAGAGCTGAATATTTATCTATATGAAAGCAGTAAGTGGAGCAACCTTGGCTGCAACCTGTTTGTCCCATACCAGAAGTGCAAGGCAATAGTGAATACCTCTTGACTAAGCTGAACCCAAGAAAAAGTTTAGCCTACTTGGCATATTTAGGTTGATTACTGGACATCTGATTAAGCATGATGCAAGTGACGGAAGCTGTACTTGTGTGTGTGCATGGGGAAAAAAATATTGTACAAACTGGTCTAACACTGAAAAAACAGTATGATTGTTGTATGGATTCACATCCATACAGCTTGTATGGATTCACATCCATATATTCTCCCACCTGCACCAAGCTTGATCCTGAAACTTTCTTCTCTTCTAGTCTGGGGCAGAAGCCAGTAACAGCACACAGGTGTCACCATGAAGAACTAACAGGTTCCAATTCCAATCTAAGTGTCTTAAATCCACCCTAGGTCATGCCCCATACTTCAACAGCAGTTATTTCTTCCCATACATTCATTAAAGCCCCTTCCAAAACAATCCCCATGAATTGTGTTCAAGCTGTTGTCCAGCAGGCAGCTCCTAATTAACCCCTGCCCTCCATCAAGCTAAGGGGGCATTTTGGAGCAGAGCCTAGCCTCCCTGGTGTGTCTCTGCAGCCAGCACACCACTGTACAGTCACTGTGCTTCCTGGGGGCTCAGCCACAAATGCTCAACCCAGCTCACCTCCATCAGCTTCTTCTGCTGCAGGTACCTCTCGCAGAAAAAGGCAGAGTAGAATATGATGGCAAACTCCAGCCTCACTTGTTTCTCAGTTTCTTTCTTTAGAAGGCTCCCTCTAATACACAGCTGGTGCAATGGGAGCCAAGAATCCAAGGCACAGCCAAAGCAGGCTGGTTGGCAAATCACACTTGGCAGCCATAGAAGCAAGGAGATACAAGTCCTTGCCACGCCAGGTTCCCCTATGCCATGTGTCTGTCACAGCCCAAACTGCCAGCACTAATAGTTAAAGCAACACAACATTTTCTGTTTTTATCACTTTCCCCTGTCCCAAGTCATTTTGGATGGCTTTTTCCACAAAGACTATCTCAGACTTGGGATTTTTCTTCCAGCCATGCAGGAAGGGTTTATTTCCTCAATGCAAAAACGCTGTTTTGTCAACATTTTTAAACAACTGTTAAGTCTAAAAGCTTTTATATCCATCTGCTTTTGAGCACAGTCTGAAAATAATCAAGCTGTCAGGAATGTTTCTTATTTAGCCCCATAAAATCTTTCAAATTTGGCAGTGTTAAGCCTCTATAAAGCTGCAGCTTGCCCATGCTCTGAACTGACAGGTTAGAATCTGGCAGCTCAGTTTCCTGAAGCTGCCATCTGCCCTGATCATGCTACAATCCAAGGCTGAGTAGCACTTCCTTCACAGTTGCTGCTTTCAGTGCCTATCAAGCTGGACAAAGGAAAGCACACTGGATTCATGTATTTTTATACTTCTATCAAATTCTGGCTGTTTCTGCACAGGAGAAAAAGTGAAAATCCTTTCAAAAGATTCCATGAACCATAAATCAGAGTAAGAGTACAAAGCTAACTTTCTCAATTGCATCTTCCTATTCCTTTGTACATTCAAATCACTTGAAATTCCTCCAAGAACCAGCTGTTACTTGCAACTTCACTGGTACTTGTTCTCTTGCCCTTATGGAATGGACACAGCCTCACAAGGCTTTAAGTCAGCAAGTAAATTCTAAAATTTTGTTTTAAGTGTCCTTGGTGCGCAGACACCAGAGCTTTGAAGGCTTGAGAGAGTTCTACATCAAAAAGAGCAATATTTTTATTTCATTCATGCAATTAAACCCAATTACATGTATGCATAGTTTCATGCACAGAATTACTGATGATGCATTCCTAATCACACAATTATTTTGATTGGCTCTTTTCAGCTTATGTTTGTATTGTTCAGCAAGTCTGCTGGCTTAGTACCATTTTAGAATAACATTCTATATCATTTGTATCATCTTTACTGGAGAGAAGAGAAAGGTATAGGCCAGATATTCAAATTCCTGTATTTAACAGGAGTTAGGAAATTATTACTTGCCAGTTATTCACCCGACCTCCTTCCTCTCTCAGAGCTGTTTGGTGTCCAAGACTTACTAGACTGTGGTGTGACCAGTTAGCTTCACTTCTAGGTTCAGTAAACTCAGTAACAGGCTGGGGTTTTTTCCCCTCCAAACTTTAAACAGGGTGTTTAGGATGAATAATTTGCAAGTTCCTTCTTGTTTAATCACATACACTGACAAAATTAGCAAGGTCTCATTGTGTAAAATGGATTACAGCACTTCACCCTTCCAGGGCAAGGCTTGGGAAAATGCAGTATTTAAAAAAAGTTTGGTTTTTTTATTTTATCTCAAGTCTCAAATGTGTCTTCTTCACACCCTTTATATGTCTAGTCACATCCTGTCCTCGGACACCTCTGAGAACATGATTTTCAATTCCAGAAAGAACAAGGCAGCAGAGACAAATAATAAAAAGTACATCTTAATCTTCTAGAAAGAAAGGACAAAACCTAAACTGAAAGCCTCAATTTCAGACGTAGAATCTATTGATTTTTAGTAGAGACTATAGGTGAGTGCCCTCATTCCTTCTTACTGCTATAGCATTCCTCTATACTCAGTAGTGAATCCAGGTAGAATCCGTGAAAAAAACCCAAAAACCAAAAAAGAATATTTCAAGTCAGCTGTTGTTGTGACTTGTCTGCTAGAACCCATGCCTTCAACTGCATTGAAATGAGAGCCCAGTGGTTCCACACCAGCCCCTTTCAGGCAGCAATTTTCTGCCACCATGAAAACATTGCACATAACTGAGCAGAGTTTGAGGAACATCTGCTCATGAAAGAAACACCTATCTAATCAAAATGCTTCAATAAAATGTTTCAAGGTTATCACCTTTTGGCTCTGAATAAGTTGGGTTTTCTATCACACATCTTCCCTCTCCCACAAGGATTCGGGGTCACAAAATGCACATGAGATCTATCCAACCTACAGTCTGGATCAGCATCCAGAACTGAAAAGTTCTCTTGGTATCATGCTCTGTGTACTTTTAAATATGTACTCATGTCTTGATCTAAAGCTTTTAACAATACTTGCTCATATCTGTTCAGAACAGGGAAGAACTCAGGGACTAGATGAGGTTTAACAGCCAGCATGAAGAACTTCTTACCCTTTCCTTATGACCAGACCAAGGAATAGTTTGCATTCAGTGTTGTCCTCTGAATATGAGTTCCCTGTTGTTCTTCTGAACTCAGAAGCTAAATCCATGATCCCATACCCATAATACTAAAAGTTAATCTAAGACCTTTTCTTTCCTACCCCACAATAATTTATTCAAAGAAAAATCAGCAAGTGTAGATTAAAGGCTCCTCCACCTCTAAGGGCCATGGTAAATCTTGTTGGAAGCTGCAGAAGAATAAACACAAATGCAAGCACAGATTCCTGCAGTGTGCCTGGCTGCACTGATGGTAAGAGCAGTTTGTTGACCCATACATATGGAGAAGTTTCACACTTCTGATTTGTCTTTTCTGAAAATAAAAAAAAAAGTGATAAAAGGCCAAACCCCTGAAATTTTCTGAATGTGTCTCAGCTTGATCATTTCTGGATTGGAGCTCAAGAAATGCCAAGTTTGGCATGGCAACTGACAAGTTCTGTGACCTCTGACAAATCAATCCACTTTTACAGCTTCGTCTGACTCACAGGCCTTTTTTTAACTGTTGTGTTCTTCAGACAGAACTTGTCTTTTAACATGCCTGTATACAATGTCCCAATAAAGTCAAGTCAGGCCATCATCAAGCTCTAACACAAGCTTGAATCTTAAAGCTTTCTAACACTATTTTTATTGAGACAAATTCATTTTTACTTTGAGAGTACTGGAAGACTGCTGAGACCCATTGAACTGCAAGAAAATGCAAACTTGCTTTAGTGAGAAACACCTGAAGTTTTATGAGCTGAGTACAGAGTGGTAAGAAATCCCCCAGCTACAGTGAGTTGTAAAATTAAATGTTTCTTTCATTTGTACATATGCTCAAGTGTGTTGTCTGTTAGTTGTTGCAGTTTAAACTGTTTCATAAAATAACAAATTATTTTTATTATCCCTTTGGAATGTTCCATAATTATTCTATAAAGGCAAAGGCATTTATCAAGCCTATGTAATTACTCTTAGTGCAAAGATGTAGTGGTGAAAATTAAGATATAACTATTCAAAGAATGTATTCCTTTTATTCCCTTGCTATCCCACTTACAGAGCAACCATACATAGAATAAACAAATGCATTTGAAGAACAGATACTTGGATAGGTTATCACAGGTACCTCCTGTTTTCATGCCTAAAATCCTTAGGCTTTTATTTTATCTCTGTCCTAAATCTTTCTGAAGAGAAAGTGGGGTTTTGTCAGTTTTAAGGGTCACAATTTGAGGCAAATTAACTAAATTAGCATGTCCTACCCTGGCCATCCCAGTCTGATGCCTTGAACAGTATGGAAAACCCTCTTCTACTTTTTAGCCAGTATATTTGCACAGAATACTAAATCTGCTTGCCAAATTTCACTTGCAAATCAGTTCCTTCAGATGACATAATGAAAAAACTACATTTATTTAGAATACATGTACATTCCTGTACACATGCTGTTCCCTACAGTGGTAATTTCTACTCCTGGTTCTGACTGATTGAACACCCAAAGATGAAAGAATTCCATTACAGTCTCTCTCTGGGTTTTCTATTAATGATTTTATTTACTTCATAAGTTCAGGATGAGCCTTTAAAGTGTTTGAGATGAAGGAAGAAAGCACATAGCAAGAATATTGGGGAGACACACCACACAAATACTTGCTTGCATCTATTCACCACAAAGTCTGCAGTAAGCATGACTTTTCCCAAGGTAGTTACTGCTGATGCCACAGCACATCCCCAACAACTCATTTTGGAATTTCAAAGAGCTCGCTGTCACTGTCTGCAGCACAAGGAGGACTGGCCTTATGATACACACTCAAGGTCCACCAGGCTCTCTAAGAAACCAGCTCAGATCTCCTCTGATTCCAGGATCACAGGTTTTGGTCTTAAAGTGGCAATTCTAGGAAATTTGACTGCCAAGGAATATCTTCTCAGCACTTAGGAAGGCATCTAATTAAAACTCTTCAAATATTTTAGAAACATCATGGGCAAGGAGCCTTTGCACCACAACCCAAGGATGTTAGGCCTCATGCAGTCAGGGGAAAAAGAGATACTGCAGAGGAATAATTAAGGTGTTGAAAACCATTCTCTGAACAATCTCTCACTGAGGTTTACAGACACCTCAGGGCAGGAGTGTCATTCCAGCTGTCCCTCCCTGCAACTGGGAAAATGAGTGCACAGAGAAAGCATGCCTGTAGTCTGCAGCAAATGCAGGGGGAACAAGCAGCATAATCAGTCCCACAATTTCAGTGCCAGGAATATTCAATTTCATTTTGCTTAACTGTCAAAACCCAGCACTAATTCAAAAAAGTAGATTCAAGCACTGAGTTTGATTTCCTCTGAAATGGGCAAGGTGGTTGTGAATGAAAAAAGCTGAGAAGCAGCACAGAAAAAGGAAGTATTTTATCTCTGTGTCTTCCCAGTGCCTTCAAATGACACAGTGCAGAGCACCTCAAAGTGTTAGTCGTGGTCACACAACTGAAGAAATCTCATCAGGTGTCACTGAGCTTCTTTTCCCCTAAGGCTTAGAACTCAGGGGCATCCTAATCATCTTCCCTGCTCTTTCCTTCTCTTCCTTTTGGGGGTATGAGCAGCAATGCAAAATTCCTGTGCCTCTTTGCCAGTGCAATACTGTTCTTGCTTTTTATAAAAAAGCAGCCAATAAATGTCAGCATAAGATAGCAACTCCTCAGTGAATTGGTGACTTTTAGCAAATGCTTATGTTGCATAGATTCCTGTACCTAATTTGAAACAGCTTCATAGCTCACTGGGAGAATACTACCTGGTAGAAGACAAAGCAAAAAAGAAGTCTCACCCACCCACCTCCACACACTCCAAGTCAGATTCCAGCTCCAAATAAAAAGTCAAGCTATAGTTCCTTTAGAGCTCAGAGACCTTGGCAGCTCCACCCTGTGCCAGGACCTGAAGCTCTGCACATCCGTGAGCCCCTGGCTGTTGGCTGGCAAACACTCCCTGGGAAGGTCAGCATATTGCTCTGCTCCCATTTCTGTACCAGCTCAGAGGTTTTCAGCTTTTCTTTGGTCAATTATAACAAAAGCAAAACCCCTCAGTTGCAGCAGGAGTTTCCAGACCACTTTACAGAACAAGTCTGAAGAGTTTCACTGCTTATTTTGATCAGCCTAGTCTATGGAATTTGAAGAGTGAAAGCCTGAAGCTGTTTCAGAGCTTGACTTAGAGTTCACTAGTAAAGGTAATTCAACAAGCTAACACAATCTGCTTATCATTTTGATAAGGATAGTTTTACAGCTTAATTATTTTTTTATCTATTTATTATTACTTCTAGAAATAGAAGCAATATTTTTTTTATTATTTTTTATAAGCAATAGGCATATTTCAGTGCCTTCTATTTCCTCATTAGTGAACAAATGCTTTACCACTTCAGAAATTCAAATACTGTTGGAAGCACCATTCAGTATTGAGACCAAAATCTAAAAATTAAACAAAACAGCAGCAAAAATCATTAAGCTTATAGCAAAAGTAAAGCCCCTTTCTCATGCAGTCAAAAAGGAATTCAAGGGGAATAAAAGACAAGCTATAAAAGCCTGACTTACATTAGAACTTGTAAGAGATGAATCTACAGCAGTAGTTATTCAGAGGCTGATTTGGCCAAAGTCAGTGTTCTTTCATTTCTAAAGTAGAGTGTAGCTGTGAGTTACCAAATGGGACTCTGCCATTAGTACAGTGTTAATGAAATTCCACTTTTTTAAATGTTAGCTAGGGAAGGCATTGTAGAGAAGTGATAAAATACAAACCCTGGCTTAGTTTTTCAATTGTTTAGTGATATATATCTCAGCAACCAATATTTTCAGAAATTCCTCAAAAGTCAAGACATAGAATCCACTTCACACCTCTTTGCCCACACTCAAAATTTGCATATTGGTTTCATGCCATCACAATGAGAAGTCAAACTTGCATTATCTGGTTCTGTTTGTTGGAACATCATTGTCTTACAGCTTTGAGATTGCTTAAAAGGCAAGAGCATTAAGAACAGACTTCACCAGGTAGAATATTTTGCAGTTTTAATGACAAACATCCTTGTGCATAAATACTTGACTCTTAGCTTTAGTCCAACGAGGCTGTTTAGATTGTACATTAAATGCTTTCATTTTCGTGTACAGTTGGAGGACCATTGCTACAAACTGACAAATATTCAACCACTTTGTTCTCCACTTACTTGTACTTGAAATGATGCCTCTTCTGCCTCTGAATCTCCATGCCAACAATCACAGATCACTTGGAGGTAGGAGGGGGTGTGAATTGTCAGGGGCAGAGCACAGTGAGGACTGAACCTACTTGTCTCAGTAGCTCTAGCAGTTTCTGTTTGCCTGCTGAGCCAAAAACTCTAGACCTGACTTTTCTCTCTTCAAGGTGATGTTTATAAACAGCCTACCCCTTACAGTGCTATCAGCTTCCCATATGCTGCTTTTGACTTTACCATTCTTATCTTCAAATTTCTTCTGAATTGTAGGGTAGCAGGGGTTGCACACAGCAGACATCATCCTGTTTTACATCTTTCCTCTCCTTCCTCCCCTGGCACATTGCGATAACCTGGATGCCAGGGCTATTGGCTTGCTTTGGAATCTGTTGGTGTCAAAATAAGGCGAAACTAAACAATTAAAATAATATAAATAAACCATCAAAGAAAAGTTGACTTTGGTGTTCCAGGAAGGGCTTATACCAGAACTTACCACTGTTCCCCATCCTTTTGGGTTAGAGGAAAAAGGAGCTGCATCACAGGCATAGTTCTGTCTTCTCAGGAAGGCTGACAACTTGTTAACATTAACCTGAAATAATGTCACAGAGCTGTTAAACATTAAGGCAGGGAACTCCCAAAGACAAATTCTAAAGCAAGGCTGTGGATGAATGGTCACATATTGTACTAGGTGCTTTTCCTTCATAATAAAACTTCCCAGCTCATCCTTCCTTCCCAAGTCCTCCTTTTCAACAGCTCTGTCAGATGTCAGGCACCTCGTCTCAGATAGTTTTAGCAATCCTTTGTAGTCCTGTATTGCAAGCACTTACCAAGTGTTGCCCAGTCATCATTAAAAAACACTCTTTTCTTCAGAAGGGAAGCAAAGGGTGGTTTAAATCAACCCACAGCACTGGCACTTCTGTGCTACCCTGGGACAGTCAACAAGTGAACCCCTGAGAGAGCCTGAATTCCACAGGTTGTAAACCACTCACCAGATTTATTTCAAAGAAACAGTCCAGGAGTATTTTGAATCTTGATGCTGTTGCTCTGATACATCACAATGCTGTGGAAAGTGTCATATCAAAATCTTCACACATCCAGACACTCAGCATTTTACTGCTGGCCAAGCCACAGCAGGGCACTAAAAGCACAAACAGAAGGCTTAGACTCCCTCCCTTGCTGTTACTTCCACATGACTGGCCACTCTAACTGGCTCTGTATCAATGAAGAACAATCACAGCAGTGAGCAGCACCATGCTGCTGCTTGCCAAGGTTTACCCAGGAACTGGAAACGCAGATCTTCATTCCAGAAAAAAAAAAACAAAAACAAAACACAAAAACACAGTTTTCAATTTCTATGGAAAATCTATTTGTTTCCCTTGAAATTGTACACAAAATAAACCAGTAGATGCTGAAATCTAGCATGAGATCAAACTCCAGTTTTTATCCCTTTGCCACCACTTTCCAAGAAAATCAAAAGGAAATCTTGAACTCCACAGTAATCATATTAGTTGAAAAGCATGAAAAAACACTTCTTTGCCTGCAAAGATCAATTTTTAACTAGTTTTCACTCTAAATCTCATGGGAGCACAAGGCTAAAGCTAGGACTGGGTTCAAGAATGTGTGTCACATTCCTTTGTTACCAAAACTCTGCAATCCTACAGCCAGCCAGGTTACCCTCACAACAATATTGTTTCCTGGGGGGAGTCAGGGCCAACAGATTCAGCAGCAGCTACATTCCACATTTAAACCACTATCCTTTCCAACTCCTCTCTAGCTATGGAAAGAACTGCTGTATTCAGGAGATTTTTCTATAAAGGAATAATGTGTTTTAATACACAGGTAAAATATTCTAAAATTGTGATTAAAGAACAGTGCTGGATTCCAGAGCACTCAGCTTGCATCTGTTGATGCCAGTGTATATCAAGTTACCCCCACCTCTGACATATAACTTTACTAGTTCAGCAAAGAGACTGGACTCCAGTCAGAATTATGTTTTTATGAACAAAGAATGACCTGAGAATTAATGAGACTCTGTCTAGTTGATTAAGGTTTAATATCACAAGGATATTCTGAAATTGTAAACTACATTGCCTATCATCCAGCAAATGAAAAGGGTGACATTTCAGAGCTGTGGTAAGCTCTGTCCCCAGGCCTTCCTCGTTTCTGAGCTGGAACAATGGTTTGACTTAACACATATGAAAATTAACGAACTTCCTCTACAAGCACACACAAGCTATAACAACAATCATCACAGTTTTCATGGCAGGCATATCAGAAAGTGGAGCTGTAAACCCTGACTAGCAGCCCAGCTAGAGTAGCAGCCCAGCAGAAGCCTGCAGCATGGTCCTGATTGCAGAGTTCAAAAAAAACTCCACAGGAATTTGCAGGAGTTTCCTTTAACTACACAGGAATGGTGGCTCAGATACATGCCTGACAACTGCAGAAGCCAAGGTCCAGATTCACTGAGGGCTACTATCCTAAACAATACCTGGCTTTACAGAATCATCATTAAATAAAAGCTTGTAGATTCCAAGATTAAATAAATTATCTTGTCAAAACAGCCTATGCTTTTTATATCTTCTCTTCACTCTGTACAGCAAGACCTAACCCTACTTTCTGTAGCATAGAATTCCTAACTCAGCACAATTACATCTCACATGCAGAAAGAATAACTTGATACAAGTAGATTTTTACTAGAGCCTTCATTTTTTCAAAGCTGATTAGGCACACTGCATCCAAAATAGTTCCCCATACATAATTACCACAGCATAGCATGCTTCTCAAATCATCCCTCAAGTCACAAATATTTTCTGAAAAACCAAGTTTGGCCCTAGTCCTATGAAGCCAGCCTAATTCAGCTCATCAGAAGTAGCACTGCAAATCTGTTTTCTGATTTGCCACAGAACTGTTCCTAGTAATTTGACAGCTAATAGCAGAATCATGCACGTGCTTGAACACAATTTGAACTTCACTCCAAGTGCTGCCAAAGATGAAGTTACCATATCTGAATCCAGCTCATGCAGCAGCAGCAGCAGAGAGGGAACTAGCAAGTTCCATTAGTCTGTGTACAGCCCCGGTTGTTGTGGATAACACCCTCCCTGGGTATTTGCTGAAGAGTTGATCTGCAGGTCTAGGAGAGAGCTAAGAGGTTAGAGCAGCAAGCATTATCAATCACAGGAGATTTCAGGTTTTACACATATTGTACACAGGCTTTCATACAACCTGTGTGCAAACTAGAAAGAATACCTGGTAACTGTACTAAGGCTCACCTTTTCAAGGGGAAGGGTATAAATTGCCTGGACCTTAAAAACATTTGCTATAGTTAACATAATGGCACAAAGTCTGGTGTCAGAACCTTCCATTCATTTAGGATGTAACCCTCATTCCTGGATTATGTTTTGCTGTAGTTCATGTATCATCTACTAACTATGCCCTTCCCATCTCATCTCATTACATCAAAACCACAGCAGATTGATCAATTTCAGAGCTCTGTAATTGGACACTGAACACAGTGATCATGTGCACATTATAGGGACTGATTTTTGGATGTGGTATCTGCTTACTCAGAACCAACTAGTTAGATTTCCCCTTGAAGCTAGGCTTTGCATTCACTGAAAGCATCTCCAGCTTTCAGCTAGAGACATCATGTTGTCCCATTCTGAAAGGGAAGAATGCAGGAAAACCAAACCAAAACAAAAAAAGAGCAAGCTCTTCAAAACAATAGCATGGTCTAATCAACTTGTTGGTGAAATGAGTATGAAACTCTGGACAGTTCTCACCTATGCAAATTTCTAAGCACTTTTCCACATGGTCAAAATGCATAATTCTGGGGACAGACCTAAACTGTAGTACACCAAAAAAAAGTTGCTGACTAAAATGAAGCCAAATAATTTAATCAAGTTATTCAAATTTATATAATAGTGATCAGAGTAGATGAGTTAATGCTTCCCATGGCTTTGATCCAGACAAGGTAAGATCTTAATTAAGATGCTTCACTCCTTTAGTCTAATAAATTACTGACAGACCAGTTTATCTAGAAAACAGGTAGCAAGGCTAATAACAGATATTGTGAAATCACAATTACTAAAACCAATAGAGGTCTTATTTCAATGGTCATGAAGTTCTACACCTGTAGCCACCTAAAAAGTCTGTGATGGAAGACACAGGAAGGCAGAGTTGAGAATGCTTGAAAGTTCAACAATGATGACAGTTTTAAGAATGGTGTCAGGGTATAAGCATAGGATGTTGATGTAGTTCTGAAGACAGTTTGACCTAGATGATGGAAGAAAGCTTATGGTGATGAGGAAATCTCAGTTCAAATGCTGAAATTCCTCCACAGATGTGTTAGCTGCCCTGCAGCCATCTTTGTGACAGCTATCAGAGTGTACAGACTAAAGAGTTGGTTTAGAAAAATATCCTTGACAGATGGCTAGAAGAGGGTATACAGTGCAACTGTATTTGAAATAGCAAGGCAAATACAGGTCAACTACAAAAGTGAATGAAGGAAGAGAATCTGTCAGTAAAAGGAAAAAAATCTGTGAGGTATTTACAACAGACCGTCAAAATACTTCAACATGATCTGTGCAGGGAAAAAGTGGCAAAATACCAGCAAATTCCACACACTCTTAGTGGATAATGGAGGTCCAAACCCACTAAAAGCACAGACAGAGTATGCACAAACTGCTGTGACTCCCGGGCCTGAAGGATGAGCTCACAAACCCAGAAGGCAGTAGAGCAGCAAGGACTAACCAAGTACACCTTTAATTACTGCATCAACACAGCCCAGGAATCCAGCAGAGCCCACAGTAAGGAGAGGGTGAGCTGCTGCATGGATTGGGTTTCTACTGGTTTCAAGGTCCTCTGGCTCACAAGAGCAGACCAACATAATGCCAGGTGAGTGCCCAATATTCGTCTCAGACCACGCTTCCCTAGTCTTCATTTCCATCCTGAGAGTGGAAGATAAAGAAGCTCCCCCTCTCCTAAGCCCCACTTCTACTGGAAAGAAGTCAGGGGAAACAGAAACTGGTAAGCCCTTCCTTTCCAAAAGGAGGAAAGTACAATGCAACTACTGAATCAGCTTTTTCTGCAGTATTTGAGAGGTGTACTAACCCTTGATATGAGGGTGTCAGTCTCCCCAGGTCTTAAATATTGTGCTTGCTACAAGATTCACTGAACCATTCCCTCTTTCACTGCTTATACAACAAAACTATCAGCAGACTAGACAACAGACAGCTACAGTTTTTAAGCTAATGAAGTAAAATTCCTAGTCAAGAGCCACTGATAAAGTGAAAGTACTGTGAGTGCCTCCTGGATCACTAGTCCTGTTGTTTCAGGCAACCATGCCTCTCTAAATGTTCCATACTACAACCAGCTGGTTTAGTACCATTTTCCTATGCAAAAAGTCTTACCATTAAGCAGGAGTCTTCTAATTTGGCACCAGATGCTTCTTCACACTTATTTGCACCTGCATGCTCTTGGGCCGTCTCTTTTTCCAGTTCCCTTCATTTTTTTCCTTTCTCAGTTGTTCTTCATGGTTTATAGTCCACGATCCAGCATTCATTGCACTAAAACAAATACTTTCAACAAGAATAGCTTCTCTTCATTGATCAGATCTAGGATACCTTAACAGCTTTTCTCATCATTTATTCTTACTCTATTTGAACTCTTGGAAATAGTTTACTATATTCAAGACAAGACAACAACCTGAGATGTTAATAAAACTGCACTAATTCTTTCAACACTACTCGAAAAGCATCACTTAGATCCAGTGATCCAATCAACCCTTTCCCTAAGTTTTCATTGAAAAATTGCATGGTGGGAGATGTTCCCATCCCAATAATTCATCAGAGGACTTGGATCATTCAGCAAAATGCTCTACATTTATGCCTGCAGACCTCCAGCTAATAAAGGTGATTTCAATCCCCCTCAGTACAAGCCATGTATAGTGGCAGCAACCCTGGGGCTGAATGGAGTTCTTCCCATCAGCAGCTCAGCTGTCCCAGGCTCACTATGAGGCAAATTATCACTTTCAGTGGGCTGAATGAAGACAACTTTTGGTGCTGTAGGACAGGACAATGTGCTGGCTGATGTGGTACAATATGAGAACTGCTTAATGTTGGACGTAGAGGGGAAAAAATATACAGCTTTATTTCCTACACGGTATCAGATATTTCTACAGGATGAAGACAAAGGGCCAGTGGCACAGCAGTAATTTTCTGCCTGTGATGAATACTCTCTGTCCTGAGAAATAATCATCATTGCTCTCCAGCAACAAGGAAAATGTTTATTTAATTCATTTAAGAACAGTAACTTACCACAATCAATAAGCTCTTTTTCACAAAAAAAAAAAAAAAAAAAAAAAAGGTGACTCCATGCCTACAGCCAGTTCTCCTGTTCTTATTACATTTTTTGCATTTTCCAACTTGGTTGCATTTTGAATATTTTGAACAGAGGGAAAAAATCACTATATTACCAGGACTTCTTTCTATCCCATTAAGTGTCCTGATTTTGGTTAGGGTAGAATTAGTGTTTTCATAGAAGCTGGTGCAGAGCTGGGTTTTCTGGATTCAGCATGAGAATAATGTTGATAACACACCGAGATTTGGGTTGCTGCTAAGTAGTGCTAGCCCTGAGTCAGGGACTTCTCAGTTTCCCATGCTCTGCTGGAGAAGAAGTGCACAAGGAGCTGGGGGGGGGGCTGCCCAAAGGCATATTCCATACCCTAAACTCATGCTCACTGTATAAACTGGAGGGGGCTGTCCAGAAGGAGGAAATTGCAGAAGAATCCAAAAGGAGAGCATCAACCAGTGGGTGGTAAGCATTTGTATGTTACATGATTTATTTTTCATATGCTTTATCTCCTTTTTTCTCATTTTCAGTATAATTGTTATTAGTGTTAGTACTAGATTTACTTTATTGCATTTATTAAACTCTTCCTATCTCAACCCACAGATTTTACCCTTTCTCTGCTGATTCTCCTCCCTCTCCCAAAGACAGAGTGAGCAAAGGTATTTAGTTGCTAGCCAGGGCTAAGCCACAACACTAAGGATACAAGCATTCCTACCCACTGTATGTGCAAGGAAAGGGTTCTGCAGCTTAGGCTCTCTGGTCACATCCAGAGCCACAGCCATCTCACCAAAAATTAGTCCAGAAACTTCAATTCCTGCCTCCCTGTCAGAAAGAGACCACCACCACAACCATTGCCAGCTTGGGAAGCGCAAGGGGATTTCAACAAACAGCAGCAAAGTCTCCCTTCAGTAGGCATGATGTGAGTGCACTTTGAATTCCTCTGATGGCAGAACTGGGGGAAGGCAAGGAGTGAAGTGCTCTGCACACTTGAGTACAGTGTTTCTGCAAATGACAGGATGAATTAGACACGCTGGAGCCAGAAAAGGCTAACCACACACGTATACATACCAGTTACTGGGGAAAAGACACTTTCAGTGCATCAGAGGGCAGCTTTAAATTTTCCAGTTAGAGTTTCAACAAACTGAGGAGGAGGCAGAACACCAACTAGAGCATTAGGAATACAATTTCCTAAGGAAATACAGTTATTTACTACCTTGTGTGAGCAGTTTCCACAGTATCCAACCTGGTTGGTAGCAAGCACATGGCACTTGATGATCAGTGACAAAGGAGCCTATTCCCACTGGATATACCCGCTTTCTACAAGAGCATCAGAAGCAGCTACCAGCTGTTTCCTCAGTCTGGATGCCAGGATTTTGACACACGCACTCAGTTCAAGTCAATGCTGGAAGTAAAGGCAACTACTGAATGCAAATAAAATAGCACCCACTTCACAGAGGGAAGCCTCAAAGCATGCTATGCTATTCCAGAATGTGCTTCCCCAAAAAGAAGCTCTAGACAGCTTTACATGGTCACAGTCTAATCTGGGTTGGTAGGACTTTCAGGTCCAACTGGTTTAAAATCCAGTGCAATGAATTTACAAAAAATTAAAAGTCTGGTCTGATTTCACACACTCACACACATAGGTGTAATATCTGTAAAGACAAAATTGCCTCATCCCTCTGAAGCTTTTATACAAGCAGTTTAGAGTAAAATATTTCTGCACAGATGTCTGTTAATCACTTGGTGAAGATCCCAGCTGGTGCAAAGTAGAGGGACACCAAACAAGCAAGCTGCAGACACTGCTCATTTGCCACTTGGTGTGTCAAGTGAAACTCTAAAATCCAAGAATTTGACTAAACAGCTCTAAACTTTAACAGGAGGCGGGTTTCTCCTCTAAATTTGCAAGAACACAGTTTCAACAAAGCAGCAGCAAATATAGTTTAGGAGATACAGTGAATAACTGAGTTCTCACAGATTGACTAGCTGTTCACTCCTGCAAGTACAGACTCAGCTTTGGTACTGATCCAGACAGGAAGAGACCGGGATGGATTGACTTTGACAAATGTAAGCTATTCAACATATGCTGGCAGGAAATGTTTACATCAGTCAACCACAATTCTGCCAGGACCGCTAAACATCTTGTCAGTCTACAGCACAAATGTAGTTAACACAAGGCAAAACAGAATACTGAGGAACAAATTTGAATAGATGCCTCTAATTGGAACAGTATTTTCAAAACCTAGGCAACAAATGCTCAGGCAATTGACATTCCCTCACTGCTCACACCTACCTGTCTGTACCACCACCCTCTCTCCCAGTGAGTCAGTAATGTGGATGCCAGCCTCTCAGCAAATCTTTCTAAATAAAAGTGACCTAAGCTTTTCTACCTTAAAAAACTATTCAACCAGTTTCATTAGCCTATTAGCCTCACACAGCAGGACATAAGGCCTCAACATAGATCTTGCCTAGCCTGCAGAGATGATTATGGAATGAGAGTGGTTCCACTGTCCAGTGGCAAACATGCTCCATCAATCAAGAGCTCTCTGCGAAGGGGACTCTGCCTGAGGGATGCAAATCTATTCCCAGCACCACTTGATCTGCTGCTTTTTGTACAATCCCCTTCTTCCTATCCTTGTTATTCAAAAAGGCAGCACTGAGAACAGGAAGATCCTGACTGTCCTGGTTTCATTGCAATTGCCAAGGGGCAGTAGCCTAGAGCCACAGGAGTGTGGCTGGGTCACTATTCTATATATATATTCACCTATATATAGGTCTATACTATTCTATACCACCCACATCATCACTGGAGGTGTGGGTCCGGGGAAGGAAAAAATTGAACATATCAGAAGTGGCCCCATTTAATTCCTGTTCTTCTTGGGGGATGTTGACAGTGGCCAGTGCCGTGGACTTTCCCTCTCTCATCCCTTCCCATCCCTCGTGGGAATTTGGCCATCATTGTTCTTCACTGGCTCAGGGAAGGGGAGCACCAGCTGCAGGAACATCCACATCTTGTCTGTTCTGGGAGTTACCACATATCAGCACCAGGCTGAGGGAACCATCTTGTCTTTATCCTGGGAATTATTGTGTGTCACCCCCAGGCTGAGGGAACTGCAAAACTTGTTACAACCAGTTAAGCTAGTTGTCTTTGTTCTAAGAGCATAATATCAATTCTGCTCAAGTGGGCTTTAACAAACTGAGCTAACTTGTTAAGAAAACAAGGACCGAACATGAGCACAAGTATGATAACGATAACTGGTCCCATTAAAGTGGAAATAAGGGTAGCAATCCAAGGGGACTGGCTAAAAAGAGAGTCAAACCAGTTTTGCTGACATAGTTCTTGGCTACGACGTTCCTGCCTTTCTTGGAGCTCAGCAATGGGTTTTCTAATTGCTCCGGAGTGGTTGACATAGGTGCAGCACTCTTCATTAAGGGTGACGCACAGACCTCCTTGCTCCATAAGTAGGATGTCTAAGCCTCATCTATTCTGCATCACCATTTTGGAAAGGGAGAAAAGGGACTCTTCTAGGTCAGAGATAGTCTTTTGGATCCTGAGTAGGTCTTCATTGATGGTCATCTGTAACTGTGTCAGGCTTTGCTTTTGAGACACCAGTGCTGAAACACCTGTTGCCGTGCCTGCTGCTCCTAAACTTAAGATCACAGCGAGGCTGATGGTGGTTACCAATTCTCATTTTTGTCATGGGAGACTTCCTTCGAAGTGCCGGAGTACTTCATCATCGGAGTGATACAGGATCCTAGGGATGATAACAACTTGGACACAAAAATTGTTAGCTTCATTAAAATCTTTGATGGAAAGGCATGGGGTAATACCTGTGGAGTTGCAGGCCCATATCCCTGAAGCTGCAGGGACTGCCCAGGACTGTGTCTTGTCTAAAGTAGCAGAGGATTTACAAATTTGTTTGTGTTGTTGTATTAACCGCTGGTTGCCTATGCAGACTCCGTGGCCAGAAACTTGCTCTAATGTGATTCCCTTGCGGGGGGTGTCCCACAAACATTGCTTGGGACTACTCTCTTTAGAGTAACTGAATGCGGCGTTAAGGGCCACACCCTTATAAAAGGTCATAGCAAAGACAACAGGAGTCAGTAAGATTTGGCTGTGATGCGTTCAAAGATAGAAATGCAGCATCTAGCATGCGGTAGAATAACTTGTAAGGGGACGCTTTAAACGCTTTGTGAACAAGCAGTGAGCTAGCATTGTTAATAGGCCTTGATGCGGTACTGGCAAGGGTAGGTGCTAGGGTGTTGCTCATGTCATTGTGCTTTTGGATTATAGCTTTATTAGGCCCAATGATGGTGTGGTGCTGTGGAGGGACTCTAACAATCTGAACAATTGTGCCTGTGTCTTTTCCTACCTGATTGTAATCAAATACTGACCACATTCTGCCAACTGACCAGCTTGCATCTTGAGGTTGCAGAACTGTTATCTTTAGGTGGGTACAGGTTCCCACATTAATATACATTCCGTCTATGGTGTGGATAGGCATTTTACAATTCTGTGGCCAGTGACTTACTTCCAGGAAATCATCTCTTTTAACAGGTATCCACCAGTTGCTAGTTATGATGGTTTCACAGCCCCAGAACCCACAAAACCAATAGCCGGGATAATTGCAATAGCTTTTTCTGAAGTTGGAACCAGGGCACCAGTATGTTCCGTGACCAGCTGAGGTGATGGGCTTCCCATATCTGTTAATTCCCACTCTCCCATCTCCAAATATGTCACTTACCTGGACGACGAATCTAGGAGTGTTGGATATGATTTGTGCTATTACTTTACTGTTGGTAGGGTTGCGGAATGACCAAGTACAGGGCTGATGAGGATGGGTATTTGGCTTCATTTGTCCTATGGGAGGTAAACTTAGGAGCAGAAGAAGGCAAAGGCACAGATGTTGTCGCGGGGTTGTCGGTATCTGTTGTGCAGGCGGGACGCGAGGCTGGTGGAAGGGGCTACAGTGGCAGACCTGTCAAAAGAAACTCAGAGGTTTCATTAGTTTTGTTATGTAGCACAGGCTTTATTGATTTTAAAGGACACCACTTAATGATATTATCTTTTTCAACTGCTGCATGCCCTTGACCGGTCACAACTAGCTTCCATCCTGCTTCCCATTCTTCTAGCTCGTTTTTTATACTGACAGGCGGACCATCCTTTATAGCCTCTGTAACCCAATGCTTTTGGGAAGGAGCTTGTGTTTGATCTCCCCTAGGGAATTGGTTTAATGCTAGCAGGGTGGTAGCTAACAAGCATGGCTGTTCTGGTGGGGGTATACCATACGTGAACCCTTCTGCTTTGGCTAGGGTTTCTAGCTTGGATTTTAGAGTCTGATTTGCTCTTTCTACTATGGCCTGTCCTGTGCTGTTATACGGGATGCCTTGCTTTAGGGTGATGTTCCACTTGGCGGCAAACTCCTGAACCGACTTGGAGATAAAACTTGTGCCATTGTCTGTCTTAATTTCCTTTGGGATGCCAAGCCATGCCATGGCGGTCAACCAATGTTGGATTGCTGCTTTGGAGTTTGTTTTAGCGTGCTGGGTCACAACTATCATGCCACTGTATGTGTCAACAGTCACAGCGAGCCAGGCTATGGGCTTTAGCAGTTGGCAAAGGGTAAAATCTGTTTGCCAGATCTCTGAGGCTTTAAGACCTCTAGGGTTGAGTCCGCTAGACCACAGAGGAGCTTTTTGGCAATGGGGACAGGTGGCCACTATGTGTTTGGCGTCTGATATTGGGATGTCACACTTTTTAGCAAGTGCCTTGGCTCCAACATGAAGTGACTCGTGTAGTTTCATGCATCTCGCAAGGTCCAAAGTCCTTTTGCTGCAGCATTGGCTTTGTTGTTGCCAGTCTGAAAAAATCCTTTGACGGGATTGTGGCTGTTGACATGTATGACAGACACAGTGCCTTGACGCGAGGAAGGTGCTTCTTTGATCATGATAGCAGCAGATAGCAGCAGGAGATGTTGAAATGCCTGGACCGGACATTGCCTGACAAAGTCTGGCGACGAACATGGAGTCGGTGATGATGTTGAGATGCTCGGTTTGGAACAATCCACAAGCTAACACCACAGCAGAGGCTTCTAGTAGCTGAACTGAAAGCAATTTGTCCGCCATTTTGATGCACTGCCACTGATCTGGTGTTTGCCACACGACGGCTGCGGTAGAGGTAGTTGAGGATGCGTAGGTGAACACGGTTTGTCCTGGTAGTGGCCGGTCTTTAACTTTCTGTGAGAGGTCAATGTCTATTATTGCTAGCAGCTGGGTCCATGGGGGTTTCACTGCGAAACAAAGCTCTGCTGCAAAACCAAAAAGGGCTGAAGCAAGGTGAGATTGCTGATGAGATTGCTACTGATGATGTCAGGATTTGTTTTCTGAACGGTAGGTATATTTTTGCAGGTTTGAGGCCTAAGTGACTCAGGGCAAGTTTCCTGCCCTTCATAATCAGGTTTCCGAGGCATTCTATTCCTGGAGTAAAGGCACGTAAAGTTCTTCCGAGGACTACCCACTGTATTGGCTTGGCTGTGTCAGGAGGTCCTTGTGCTAGCACTCCTACTCCTACTTACATGTCCAGCGACAGGCTTGGGTTCCATCTGGAGAGAACTGCTGTGGACAGTTGTTGTTCGATGAAATCGAGTGAGCGAACAGCTTCTTCTGAGAGGGTCTTTTGTTCCCACGGTGCTTGCCTTTAAGGAGGTCATACAGCGGGGACATGATTTCTGGTGGAATAAGGACGACGTTACGCAGCCACTGCCAAGAGCCCATCATTTACGGTGCGTCGTGGAGTGTTTTAATGTCACGGCGAATCTTGACTGTTGGAGGAGTCATGTAGGAGTCATTGATTTTTACAACTAGGAACGTGACAGAAGGACCCTTTTTTATTTTAGCTTCGGCTATTTCGAAGCCGTTGGTTTTTAGGACTTCAGAGATTATTGACACAAGGTTGTCCACATGGCTTGGCGTTGGAGCGGCAACAAGGATGTCGTCCATGTATTGGATGATGGTATCTTCAGGGTTCGCGGATCAAACGGGAGCTAAGGCTCAGCTCACAACAATTTGACAGATGGTAGGAGAATTTATCATTCCTTGGGGAAGAACTTTCCAGTGGAACCGTAAATTGGGCTGACCATTGGGGAACACAACCGAGAAGGCAAATCGCTCTTTATCTTGTTCGTGTAGGGGTATGGAGAAGAAACAGTCTTTGATATCAAGCACTGCACATGGCTGGTTGGTTGGAATGAAGGAGTTACCGGGTAGTCGTGTCTGCACTGGACCCATGGGTTGGATCTTTTTGTTAACAGCACGCAAGTCGTGGAGCAGACGAAAGCCTTCACCACTGCGTTTTGTTATAACAAATACAGGTGTATTCCACAGGGAGGTAGACGGCTCAATGTGCCCTTTTTCCAATTCTTGTTGGAGCAACTGAAGAAAGATTGACATTCAAGGCTCAGGGATGGGCCACTGCTCAACGTACACTGGGTCAGATGACTTCCAAGTTAGTTTGATTGGAGGTGGTGGGTACGCTGCAGTGGCCTTTAGCATAAATTTGTTACTCTGACTTCCAGCAGGGCTAGAGAGTCTCTTCTGAACAAGGGTGGACACCCTGACAAACCGTATATGGGTGGAGGGTGATAGTTCTCCCTGGGCCTTTCTCAATGCAAAGTGCAAACACTATGTGCTGTGTGCTTTTTTTGGGCTCGGGATTGTCCTCCAACCCCACTTACCGTGGAGGCTTCTTCTAGTTTCTACTGTGAAGGCCAGTGTAGGTCTGGGATGATGATGACTTCGGACCCCGTATCGACCCAAAAGGGAAGACAAATGATGGGGATATCAGGGCTGTTGTGAAGGCGGCAAGTTGCCCACAGTATCAGCAGGTGCTTGCCTACCTTTATGGCTTTGGCCACCCAGGGGTCTCGCTCTTGCGCTTTCATGGCCATGGCCACCCAGGGGCCTTGCCCCCAGGGGGTCATTGTTGGTATTCCTGGGGGGCAGATGGGTCTGGCTGAGGAATTGGTTGGGTCATAAGGTTGGTTACTCCTTGAGAGAACAGTGGGAGCGAGGGCTGTTGCGCCATAGGCGTAATTGACCTTGCGGGAGCGTAGGCTGGGCCATAAAGCTGGTTGCTTCTCAGAAAGGTGATGGGTTCGGGAGCTGGTTGCCCCATGCGGGGTTCTCGTAGTTGGGCCGCTGGGTATGCCAACTGGGAGGAGGCTGCACGTGGCCCGTCTGCCCCCTCCCCTGCCCGTTTCCCTGTTTTTTGCTTCTGCACTCCCTGGCGATGTGTCTCTTTTTCCCGCAAGCCCAGCATGGTCCTCTTGGCCTGCCTTGGGATGGGGGGCCAAGCGGTGTCGGTTGGTTGTGGTTGCGATAGCTTTGAACAGCCATTACTTCAGCTACGGCAGCGCTCACTGCATCTGGAATTGGGGCTAGGGTGGCGCCTAGTGCAGCTTGAACTGGGGCCAGGTTTTCCTCTCTTGCTACGTGTTTGATCATCGCCGCAATACTGGCGCTGGGTGGCACTGAGCACAGGATCTCCTTAGTGGCCTGATTGCATTGTTATCGCAGGCAGCCCACGATGACTGGGCTTTTGGCTTCTGCCGGTAGATCAGAAGCGTCTATAGCCGCTTGAAGGTGGTCTACGAATTGAGTAAAGCTTTTGCTTTCACTCTGTTTAACAGTAGACCATGGGGCCGGCTTGGCTACTATTCTGCAAGTGGTGTGGATAGCTTCTCTGGCAGCGCAGGTTGTAGCCGCGACTTCTGGGGCTCGTAGACCTTGGGCTTGCGCCTGAGGACTAAGCATATTTGGATCTTTGCCCATCAGCCATTGTAAGCTAGAGTGGTGCAGCTGGTGGTTATCTCCAGTGACTTGGGCGAGCATATTTAAACAGTTGTCTTCCCATTCCTGTTTAAACACTATCATTCCCCCACACCGTCAAAAATCATCCTGCATGTCTGTTTAATATCGAAAGGGAGCATGTCGTCATTGCCAAAAATTCCATTGATCATGGTGGAAACCATCGTGGAATTTATTCCTTTTTTGGCAATAGCTTTAACAACTGCTTGCACGTCTTTGTGGTTTACTGGGGAATAAGCCAGTGGATCGTTGTTTATTCTCCTGACTGGGAATACTAGCACCGCAGATGGAGCCAAGTCAGCACATGCCCTCTGGATTTCTTTCCAGTCCATAAGCGGTATAGTTTTTTGTAAGCTTTTCTTGACCGTGTGTGATGCAGGCAGACCGGTAGGTTTGGTAAAGGCCGCTGGTATTCTTTCTCTATCCAAATTGGAATCTGAGCTAGATAAGTGCCGTGTTGTATTCCGCGCTTGCCACTGCCACTGGTCATTGGAGCTATCGTCTGACTCAGAGGCGGAAGTCAAATGATAAGAGACTTGTGGGCTGGGATGCCTTTTAGCTGGGTTTCGCCCTCTCTCTCCCATGGGCAGGTTTCTTCCCTCCCCTTCTCTGCCTCCCTTCTGGGGAGCTTCTTTCTTTATAAGGAAAAGTTCTGGGGCACACTCCCTGATTGGGCCTTGGGGTCTCCTCCCTTCCGCCGATCACACTCTCCTCCCCCTTTTTCCTCGGGTTCCCGTTTGCGCGTGCCTGTGGCAGGAAGTGACTCTTCACCCCACCCTTCCCCCTCCTGCCCGGCAGCATTTTGTTGCGCGAATGGTGGAGGTCTTCCCCAAACTTCCTTAGGGCCCTCGCTGTCAAAATCATCCCCAAGCTATCGGTATCACCTTCTAGCTGTTGGCCCTGTTTAAAGGCTAAATCAGGAGTAGGACTGAGGGACCGAGACCGCGACCGGGAGCAGTCTTTAACTTCAGGCAGCAGGCCGGAATCCGCAGGGCAAATGCCGAACGCAGTTTGAGTAGTAGCTCCCACCCCCACTTTCGGCATGACTTTCAAGCAACTCTGAGTTGCTTTCCAAGTTTCCTGCTCTAGTAATGCCTTTTGTAGTGCTTGCGTAACCCTCCCCCAGCTTTTAAGACACTTGCTAGATCCAGAGGACATAACCTCGTCTGCAAGCACTCTAGTACACTTATCCCAACACTCTGAATGCAGAATGTCTACGGGACAATCAATGGCACCTAATTTCAACAACCGCGTAACCACACATTCAAAATCCTTTACTTTACAATCAATCCCCCACTGCCTATGCAGGTCCAGAACTACCTTGCTGAGGGCATCCATCTCAGCGGTACGGGAGCGTCCTCCCTGCCAAAGTCATTCCCAATGCTCTAGCCGTCTCTCCTTGTCCAGCACGAATCCCGTTGCCTGGCCGCACGCACCTGTGTGTCAGGGGTGGTTCCCGGGTTTCGGCACCACTATGTTGCCTTGGATAAGGCAGGGCGACCCGGTTCAAGAGGGACACGTCGGTAAACGTACAGACCGATCGGGCAAGTCACTCACAACACCAATGTGGTAGATGGCGAAATGCATTTATTTCCTGTGTGCGCTTACTTATATAACCACGGTGCGCTTGCGTCACTGCTGCAATGCCACTGGTCATAATGCTATTAGCCAACGTCATTGGAGAGGATGGGTCCTTATCTTTCCTGTACATCACGAGATCTTCCAATCGGGCTTCCCTATCTAACAACAGGGAACCATCTTGTCTTTGTCCCAGAAATTACCACATGTCACCCCCAGGCTGAGGGAACATCCATATCTTGTCTTTGTCCTAGGAATTACCATGTGTCACCCCCAGGCTGAGGGAACCATCTTGTCTTTGTCCTGGAAATTACCATGTGTCACCACCAAGCTGAGGGAACCACCTTGTCTTTATCCCAGGAATTAGCACGTGTCACCATCAGGCTATGGGAACAGCCACAACTTGTCTTTGTCCTGGGAATAACTGTGTGTCACCGCCAGGCCACGGGAACCATCTTGTCTTTTCCATGCTGAACTGGGTTGAGGTGCTGAGCACTTTGTTGTCTGTAAATCACCCTATCTTTTCTATACTTTCATTATTAACATTGCTGCTGTTATTGTTTGCTTCTTATGCCTTTGCTGTTTGTTTTCATTAAATTGTAATCTCAACCCGCATTCTCTGCCTTTGTCCCTCTCTCACCAGACGGGGTGGGGATAAAGGGGAGCAGTTTTTTTAGAGTTTAATTCCCAGCTGACTTTACACCACCACACTGACCAAAGCAGATTCCAGGTATACAGAGCTGTTATCTCCCAAACAGGACAGGATGCAAAATGCTGACAATGCCATTTCGGGATCAGGTCTCTGCCATCATCAGCAAGTGACCTAAGGCCTCTGTCCCACACAATTGAATGAACTGACTACAGGTGCTATCTTTAAATAGGAAGTACTTGAGGTTAATGGCTGGCTGTTATCTGCTGACAGCATTTTTTTAAAAAACATGCATAATGCATGATAAGCAGTGTTCAGAGGAAGACAAAAATAGCTCTGTATCAAAGAGGCTGGTTCCTTATTTGCCTCCAAGGGCAAAGGAACATGCTGGTCTTGCATGTAAGCAAATCACTTTTTCTTCTGAAAAGATGTTTCATCAAGTCTCCTACAGATAAACATCTGCCAATATCAATATTCACTGCAAAACAAGAAAACCTCCTTAACCAGAAGGTATAATATAACTTAATTCCAGTTAAAGGTATCCCTTCAAAATAATAATGCATTTCCTGAGCAGATGTGACTATTTGCTGGGACTCCAAAAGACCTTAAAGATTGCTGTTCCACATGTGCTGAAGTGCACGTAACAAAGTGATGCCACAGTGTGATATGTCCCATGGGATGAGTAAGGGAAGTCACCAGAGCTCTGGCCAGAAATTTGACAGAAAATTCAAGAAATACAGCAAGCAGGTAAGCTCAGTCCTCTAGCCTCTGTCTCTTAGGGAAAGAATGATCAGACTCAGGATCTGAAGGCAGTTTGGAAATTAAGATTAGCAAGAATCTGACCAGAAACAAGACTTATCCAACCCAAAGCAGACAAGAATGGAGTCAACTGCTAGAGTCTCCAGGGAAATGGTGCATTATGCCAAAAATAAAAAAGACATGATCTGTGTGGCAAGCCTGATAAGGAACTCGATAAACTCCTAGGCCAGTACCACCAGGAAGCAATGAACTAAGAGATAAAAATCCACAGAGCAAGAAATC
This sequence comes from Certhia americana, assembly GCA_018697195.1. Lineage (NCBI taxonomy): Eukaryota > Metazoa > Chordata > Aves > Passeriformes > Certhiidae > Certhia > Certhia americana. The sequence continues at coordinate 24,063,706 of CM031865.1, forward strand.
TGAGTTGCTAACATTTGAAAATGAGCCGCAGATACCTTGCTTTCTGGATCTCATTTTCTTACGCAGACATTTAGACTGAATTTAATCTTCCACCTGGAGGCTGATGCTGTTGAGGGTCAGATCCATTCTTCATCAGCCTGCTTAAAATGACAAGCTGTAAAGGTTTAGGTACACAACTAGGTACTGCTTCTAAGAGTGACGAGTTTTCAGGTCTTGGGATTCTGCTGATATAGCAAATTGAGCATGTCACTCAATAAAGGGAGTGATTTTTGTTAAGGCTAAGTGTAACCACTACCCATGGCTTCACATTCTGGTGGCAGCACCCAAGACAAGACTTCCTCCTTGAATTAACTCTGGTTATTTATTCAGGTTGCATAGAACATACCATTAGGAGAGCAGGTGTTTCTTCAGCATTACAGTGTTCCTCAAAAGCTCTGTGGGGACTGCCCCAGGAACATTGCAGCAAGGCAGCTGGTAGATGATAAGAATTTAGGTAACTACAGAAAAGAAAAAAAAAACAAACTTTTTTTGAATGGCTCAGCTGCCTTGCAAATGGAAGGAAAAATCACATGATATGACTAGCAAGATGTCCCAAGTAAAGGTGCTAACAGAACCAAAGCTACAAATCATTTTGAAAAGGGGTAAAAGGAAAGTGGATCAGTGGTGTTGTGGTTTCTTTTGTACAGGCTTTTAGCAGATCTAAGGGTAACAGTCCCCACCCTATCATCTATGCCAAACAATGACATAACACTATAAACATATATGTAGTAATTCTGCATTATGTCAGATATCTTGGCTAAAACAACTGTGACCAAAAAAAAAAAAGCATAACCCTGCCAAAGGAAGAAAACAAAGTTTATTGGGATTTTTTTAGGGACTAGGACAGCTGTGGACAGGGGTGAAAGGAAGCTCAACTTTTCAAAGAGTTTTGTCAAGATATCTCAAAGGCTCTAAAAGAAGTATAGCCGTTACAAATAAAAGGCAGCAGCCTTCAAGCATTAATAACCCACTAAAAGATAAACAACAAAGTAGGAAGGAAAGCATCTCTTCATGATAAAAGAAGTTCACTAGTGTGGTCCCAGATGGACCTGTGTTGGAACATGCATTATTCAAAGTATTCAGAAGTGATCTGAAAAATGCTGTGAGGAATAAAGAACTACTAAGAATAGAGTGTTATATTTTCTGTATAAATTCATGGAGCAAATCTTATCTTGAGCCTTTCCAGTTCCCCTTATTTCAAAATGAGTGTAACGGAACTAAGCCAGCACAGGAAAGGCAACAAGAATAAAAGATATGTATCAATTCCTGCATGAGGCTAGATTATAGACTAGAAACATATCATCTACAGAGAAAAGGATAGGAGAATTTAACACCATCAACAGCTTTGGCATGGCACAAGTAGTTTTTTCTAATTTCACTGCATGCATTTTTTCTATTATCACAGAAGGCTTAAAAATTCAGAAAGTGCTTCTTGGTACTATTTATAACTTCACTAAAATGCATTGTCATAAAAGGTTGTGAATATCAAAGACTTACTTTTTTTCCCTCTTCTATGACTGCCTAAACACCATCTCTGCATATTCAGTCCTGACAAACAGATTAAAGAAATCAGTCTTTTACTGTGGTCCTACGTAGCTTGGTCTAAATCACCAAAACCACCAGTTGACATCCACAAAGTGATACTGCTGGAAGCTTTCTACATGAAATGTAGCAGTGAAAACTGAGGTTCATGAAGAACCTCCCTAACATATCAGCACAAAGACACCAGAGCCTTACCTTAAGGCTGTGTGTTTCTGTGAGAGGTAGCCATGGATGGCTGCTTGCAAAATCACCTGACTTGGACTCTACACACAATTTTCAAAGGCTTACTGAACAATAGAGAGACCTACATCTAGCAATTTTTTCTCATTTTTTCCCCTTAACCTTTAGCAAATACTTCAGCATCTAGCTGCAATCAGATGGGAGATTATTTGAGGAGGAAATGGGGGATTACTGTAGAAAAGAATGTACACTTACCCTCACAACTTCACCTAAAAATCCTCCAGGAACTCTACACAGTTCCAATATGTACTTGCTCCTGGTGCTGCAAATATTAATAAACTAGGGATCAAAAGTATTTTCACTCCTTCATTCATGGAGCATGGTAGAGGTATGATAAATGGAACAGGAGGAATAGTGCTTTTCTCTTTTTCAGCTGAGCAGGATACAGTATCTCTATTCAGCCCAATAGGAAACCCATGGGATTGATGCAGATGAGCCTCTTCTCTCAAGAGCTTTTCTCCAGAAGTGAGACAGTCCAAGCAGAAAAGTCTCCTCTATTCTGTTCTCAAAGAGAGAAGGAAAGAGGTAAAATAGTCACGCCGTTCCTAGGTCAACAACAAGATACCTGAACATCACCACTTACCTCTTGAATGAGAAACATTAATTATGATTTTTTAACTCCTTTCACTACCCAAGTGGTTTGACACAAATACGTAGAAATACTTCAATCCACCTGGAGACCACCTCTGCCCTTGACCCTTTATTGTTCAGTTATGTCAATTTTTCCTCTTTCGTCAGCAACAAATATACTTGTCTTGGTGAAATGTGGAGTTTGGTAAAACATTGCATAGTCCAACATCCTTTTCAGCACAGAGTGTGTTGAGAAGGCTTTACAAATTTGATGTGCTACCTTCAGAACACTGCCAGCCTGCCTTTAAGGGTTAGGTTCAGTATATCTAGTTCCTTATCAGTCTTTTTATTTTTGCACCATTTATAATGCACCATTTCCCTGGAGACTCCAAAATTGCCTCTGTCCTTGTCTGCTTTGGGTTGGATAAGTCGTGTTTTCTGGTCAGATTCTTAATTTCCAAACTGCCTATAAGTCCTGAGTCTGATCGTTCTCCCTAAGAGCCAGCCACTAACACAACTAAATTATATATATATATATATATATTTATATTTATATATATATAAATATATATAAAAATAAAATTATTTAGGGTAAGAAGTCACTTGTCTAGAACTTGTCGTCCTTCTCACTACAATTTTTCCAGCTGCTTTCCTCCAAGTTTTATTTTTTTTTTATATGTACACACACTGCAGTCCTTCACCCAACTTCAAACAAGCTCCATGGGGTTTTTGTGCAGGCCTCCAAGAGGAACATTTTGCCTCATTTCCAGTGTTCTTCCTGGTACAAGTCCTGTACAGACAGAGAAAGCTGTTCACAGATCTTGTTACTAAATTACAGTAGCATTAGCACAACACATTAACCTAAGGACACACATATGTATAAGCTTCTCTCACACAAAACCCCTTTAAAATCAATTTTAACGCCTTCTTTTTCATCTGAATAAAGGTATTTTCCCCTTTAAATAAATAAAAGAACATCAGGAATGATGCAAGAGAAATTCTGTGCTACATTCTGTAGTATAACTGCAACTTACCTGTCTAATGAACAGTGTTGTACCAACACATAACTGCACAAGATATTGAACAGCATGGTCACCTCCAGAGCTTAAAGCTGTGCTGCCAGAAAATCTAACTGTAAGCCTGCCTGCCTATCATTATTTCGTTGAATGACTAACCCAGGAACTTCTGTAGGATTTACCTGCAATAAGCCAGTTAACAGCAACAACAAAATAATTCTTGCATTTTTGCTTCTAACGTGCAATACAGTGTGGGAATTTGGAATTCTGGGAAAAATTTCTTGGCATGTTTTAAGAGATTTTAAAACTTCTGAAAAACAATGTTTTTAACCTTTGTTCATGGAAAAAAGGCTTTTTAAGCTCTAGGATGAAGCAAGAACTTTTAAGAGTGTGTATTAGATTGTAGCATAGTGTGTAGGTTTATTACAGGGTGAGAATTTTAGATATATGGAGGTTTTAGGATGGTAAGCAGGGAAGATGGAGGATTTCACGTGGTTTCTGGGCTTCTTCCTTCTTCTCTCTGCCACATGTTCTGCCGTGAAGGTGGCACTTTCTGGTTTGTTTAGAATAGAATCTAACTTTCTAACATGAATAATAGCTATTGGAGATTTTGTATAAATATTGCTTACCTGGGTTTTAATATAAAAATACACACCACCCTGTGCTTCTTCATGAATCTGACACCTGGGAAGATGATTCTTTCCTCTGTAAATATCTTTCTGTGGCCTCCAGAGAGACAAAAGGAGCCCTGCAGAAATTTGCCACAAAGGCTAATCAGTTCTGGTTCCTATTTCCTGCCACCAGCTCTGCACTAGTAACTCCTGACACCTGATATGATTCATTGCTTTGTTCTTTTAAACACCACAGTTTCAGGTTGATGCCATGAAATAATATTTTCAAATTACAGCAGCAGCCACTCATGCTATGGAAACTACAATATTTCCACTTAGTGCATTTTAATTGGATTATTATTTTAAAGTCATTCTCACCACCCCCACATTAATAACAAATGAGCCCTCTCTAATTATTATTAGAGTAACTCCCATGCAAATTAATGATTAGGCCATTAACACCGTGCAGCTGAATTGCCATTAATCCTCACATTTGAGCAAATCAGCTAATAAAGTGACAATAAAAAAGGGAAATTCCTTTACGCATTACTGAATTCCTTCACTCATACCAAAGGCATACAACAAAGGACTGTTAAGCATTTCTTTCCTTTAATGAAATGTCAAACTGAAATTATTCTTCATTATCTGGTAAAAAATGACTACAAAAAGCTGCATTTGTAAGTCTTGTGTGTTTGTAGGTAGTGCTAAAGTGCAATCTTTTAACCACAGCTGACAGGGTACAGTGTAACACAGACAGCCACAGACATGACATAATCAGAATAGCTCAAAATTTTAGAAATAGTTGTTCTACATGCAGCAGCACCAAGTAAGAGCTGTCACCTGATAACCACTGCAGGATTTTTACATGTGTGGGACTTTTAAATCAACACAAACTATATTTTCCAAAGGAATGTAAGATAAACATTCTTTATAATATATTGAGACTGTACTACTGCACATTTATGAGCAGAGGAATTGAGTTTCTAAAATTGCATGAATACATTATAATAAACGTAGAAAACCTCTTCTTTGCTAGGCCCTCCACACTTTCTGACACATCTGCCAATCATTTTCCCATTCAGCAGTCATTCAGTAATTCAAGAAAACCCAAGCATAGCTTGCAGCCATCCTAGGAACCTTTGAGCTTCTCAAACTAGCTTTGGTCTGAGCTTTCCTCCCTTCTGAATCACAGGCACTCTTAGACAAGGGAGAACTTCCCCTCCACCCTCACCTTCAAGCCATTTCTTTCTAATGTCAGGTTTAGATCATAATTTGTGTATTTTGAATGTAGTCCCTTTCATTACTGAACACACACTATTATTTTTATATTTCTACATTATGAAAATTGAAATTTTCCAGAAGACCACAAGTTGCACTGCAGAAACCAATACCCATTAGTTTTCCAAGCAGAATACCCATGAACAAGAACATATAAAAGATGCATAGCTCTGGATATGATTAGGATGCTCTTTGGTGCAGAAGGAGTAAAGATCTCCCTGATTAACTAAAATGATCATATTGCTCACAGTAGCAAAACTACATCATTTGATATTAATACCCTTGATGCTGATATTAAAATCACCCAACTGATATAACTGAAAATGATCAATGCCTCCTTCTGGAATGATGAGCAGCAGTGGTCAACATTTTCTACTGATTTTCTACGAGCTGTGTTTCGATGTGGATTACCCAGGACTGCAATTTCAGTTCAGCACACTCCACAATGCATACAAAACCGTGGCCAGACGGGTAAAACAGTGAACTCTGTGCACGCTTTGTTAGATTCAGCATTCTCAGCAGTTTGCAAGATCAGGAATAAAACATGAAAACCAGCTTTCTAAATAGTCATCACACCAGCAGAATAATAGACATGCTCTGTAGACTCCATTTGGGTACAAAAAAAAAAAAAAAATATAGCAGGAAAACTACCCCAACAGCATTAAGTGGAAATATATAAATGTCTTATTTGTGTGACATACTGGAATACATTCAAATCATAATGTGGCAACTGGGGTTTAGTCCATTTATCCCATGTTTAATAAAGGCACTTAGAAGACTGTCCAATTTACCTTTAGCCCTCAAGGAGTTTATATTAGTGCCAAATAAAAACATCCTCATTATCTGCTTTACATGTAATTGCTCATCTAAGGTTTTCATTTCTTCCCTTTCCAAAGGGCATTGACTCAAATATACTGCAAGTACCACACCCTTTAAGTCACACAGCTGCAACAGTGTCTTTGCTCTTCTTCATGGATCTGAGCAAGACGAACTTAGGAACTCTGGTCCAAGCACAACTTGAATGCTCAAACCAAGCACAACTTGACTGCTCAAAGTCAAAACAACAGCAGCTCTTCATCATTGTAACTTCCTTTCCCCACCTGGGAAGAAGTAACAGCCACTTTGACATTACGGGTCACACATTGCGAGGTGTAAAACACTTTACTGGTTCAGGAGGGTGGAAAAGCTAAAAAGCATCAAGCACTGTATTTGGAAAGCACCATGCAGAGCTTCAGCCACAGCTCCTTTTTATCCTGCCTGTAAGGAAGATGCTCAGGGTACAGAAAACATCACCTATTTAGCCCTCACCCAGCACCCAAGCAGAGCACTGCCATTTGTCCTGGGACAAGCCAAACCACACCACTGGCTGCAGGAGGACTCACCTCAAACACAGAAAAAGGGAATTAAATCCACACCTCGGGCCTGCCCTCTCCCACAGGCACAACTGAGCAAGAGCCTTGAGACAGCTGAGGCTCCTCTGTGCCACACCACCAGAAGTGTGATGTTTTACTGTTTTCAGCCTCACAGCTGTGGCCAGCATGAAGACACGGGCCCTTCAGGGCACATAACCCCCAGTGACACCAAGATCAGCTAGGCTAAAAAATATTTATAGCTGTCTTTATGTAGAACCTCGGTAAAGTCAATTTGTCACTAATCTTCCAGGGAGTTACCAGATTTGATAGCCCCTAGTACCACTTTATTTCCAGTATTTGGGTTATTTCTTTTATGTGTGCCATGATTTTAAGTCTTTGAATATACAGTCTCAGTCATATTGGAGCTAATTACTGCCTTTCTTAAGTGTTTTAACAATTTTTCTGCACTCTAGTATTTCTGCACTCTCATAATTGCTTCAGGAGCTATCACTTGTCTATTAGGGATGACTGCCCATCCACAGGGGTGAAATCTCACTTCTAATGTTTCAATTAATTGCCAATCTTTTGCACTATATTCTGGCATAATATCTGGTAGGCTAATCTCTCATTGTGGATCCAAAGCATGGATGCCTTTTTCTGCAGCCTCTTTTAGACATCCTGTTGGCCAAGTCATTTTTCCATTTTGGCCCTGTTTTGTCTGGTGTGCTCTACAGTGCATAATTGCAACTTCAGCCGGGTTTTGTACTGCTCCCAGTAAATGTAATATTTGTGTCCCATGTTTGATCAACATATCATGTGCTGATAACAAACCTCCCTCCTTCCAAGATATCCAGGGGATGCACACTACACCAAAAGCAAATTTAGAATCTGCCCAGATGTTGACTTTCTTCCCTTCACTCAGTTCCAATGTCCATGTGAGAGCAACTAGTTTGGGCTTCTGTGCTGAAACATCTGGCATGAGACCTTTGGGTTCAATTACCTGGCTCTGGGTAGTTGCCACATATCCTGACATGTGTTTTCCACTACAAACAAAGTAACTTCTGTCTGTATATAGTTCCCAATCTGGGTTCTTTGTCAAGGTGTCCTTTAAATTCAGTCAACTGGAATAAACTCTTTCCATTGTTTGTAGCCAGTCATGTTCTGGAATAGTTCTGATGCCTGGAGAGGCTCCCTGGAACAGAGGCTGGACAGAGTTAAAGGAATAAAACAGGGATTTATTAAAAGGCCCTCAAAGGACACACCTGGGGCAGTACAAGAGCCCAGCCAAGACGCCACCCAAGATGGACCCCGGGTCACGAGTTTTCACACTTTTATCAGTTTGGGTCCATTTCAATATTGGGGTTATTTGTCCAATTCCAGCTCCAGGTTCTGCAGTCCCACCCTCCCAGATTGCTCTCCTCAGTCTCTGCTGTTTGCACTTTTTGGGCCTGAAGCTGCAGCAGTGTCCTTGGTTGTGGGGCTGGCAAAGGATTGTTGTGTGTGCCTGAGCTGTGAGGAGAGCTTGCTGACACTTTGTATGAAGTTCAGAGTTATTTACTAATTCAGTGCAGAATCTGAAAAATACAGATGCAAAAAGTTAAGGCATCACTTCTCACTTTGGTGACCAACAGAAAGATATCAGGATCAGCAGTAGAGGTGGTTTGGGGAGCAATCATCCTGTCATCCTGTCATCCTGTTCCATCAGCACCACTTGGTACCTCAGCTCTGGGCTGTGGGACAGTAGCCAGTGGCCTCCTTGTGTTCCAAGCCTGTTCTGCACTACATGCAGTACAGAGACCATCGTGCTTTGTCCCAGGGCCAATTTAGGAGGTTCCTGAGTCAATAGCACATGGCTGTGACTGCTCACAAGCAGCTCAGCCACCCTTGGCCCACATCATCAAGCTGCTAAAGCCATGTCCTGGCTGTCTCTGCTCCCCTGGGAATTGTGCTGGAACTCCCTAGGCAGCGTTTCATCACTCGTAAGTGAATAATTCAAACGAGCTCCTGCAATCTGCCAAGACTGAAGCTGGAGCCCTCATTAGTGCTGTCTAAAGTTGTTTGAACACAGCCTGAGTATGATCAATCCATTTAATAAAATCTTTATGGGCAGTTTTTAAAAGTCCACATGGAGGTTGGACTGGGAACCCATAATTACCGAGCTACCACCTGACCATTCCTAGAAAGGCACACAATCCTCTCCCAGTTTGCTGCTCTGGGATTTGGCAGACAGCTTTTTATCCTTTCTGTGCTTATTTTCATTTAACCTCAGAGACTATTTCCAAACCCAAAAAGGTCATGATCTTCTTCACCACTTGGGCATTCTTCCTCGATACCCTGTAACCTTTTAATCCTAAAAAGTTTAACATTTACAACAGTTAGGTCTCAGCACTGTTCTTTAGTTTTGGTGGCCATCAGGATATCATCAACGTATTGTAACCGAGCCCCTAGCAGATTGAAGGACTTCCATTCCACTAATTCCTTTTCCAGTTGATTCCCAAAATTTCTGGGGCTATTTTAAATCCTTCTGATAGTACAGTCCAAGTCAGTTGAGTCTTTCTTCCTGTCTTTAGCTTTTCCCACTCAAATACAAACCCTTCCTGGCTTAGAGGTGTGCAGAAAAAAAGACAAATTATCTTTCCATTCAACTTCTTATTGAAAAATTTGCATTCAAAAATACCATCTCTCATATCAGAGAGAGCCAGAAATTAAATGCTCTTGGCTGAGAAGTGCCATCTTATCTAACTACTCCATTTTTCTTAAACAACTTCTGATGCAACCAGTTAATTTGTGTTGAGGGTAGCTAAGTGTGTAACCTCACATCATCTTCCTGACTCTCACTGCACTGTCCATCTCAAACCTGGACTAGCTTTCAGAAATTAGGGCTGGTTGCCTGCAAAAGTGCCAGTCACTGAATTAACTTTTTTATTGTGGTTAGCACAATCCAGGACCTCTGTTTCGTAAGTCTTTCTTGCTTTACAGGTGGTAACTATTTCCAGCACTGAAAGTATTTTCATATATATATATATATATATATATATATATATATGTATTCATGTATGTTTCTATAAATATAAAATCTTCCCACTGTCAAGCAGTTGTATCAAGCTGACGTCCAAGTTTTAAGATTCCTACATCTCAGAAGTATAGAAGTATAGTAAATAGCATATTTACTCTAGCAATGTCAGCTTAGCTGCTTTGGATATTCTATATAGACAGAATATATTTGGATATATTCTGTTTTAGACCTCTTTGGCTGCTTGGTTCTCTTGAGTGAAAACCAGCAGCTTTCTTTGAGTCTGAAATAAGTGAGCGTGTAAGGTTTTCTGACCTTCTGTAAGATTAAGATCAAATTTCCTACCCAGATCTGGCTTACCATCGTGCCTTTCTGCTCAAAAGTCAACACTGCTTCCAATAAAGCAATGCCATGAGAGAAAACTGAACCCTTTCAGTCATGACTTGCATCTAGATAAATACCCCAATGTCAAAGCCTTCCTCAAATATGGATGGAAGAGGCTGCCTGGAAAATGCTGGTTTCCTCCTGATGAGCATTTTGCTCTGCAGCAAACAGTTCATGGCTGCAGAGTTGGAGATGATTGTCTCCAAAATTGCTTCTGGACCCCCTCATCTCTGGTATTTTGCAGCTGATGTTTGAATATGCATCTGCCCTGTACAGCCAGTGGAGAAATCCAGAATCCTTCTGGGAAGAAGAGGTTGTGGGACAAAGCAAACTCTGAGGAAAACTTCTTGGCTTTCCATTCATTAAAAAGGAAACACAGGAAGGTTATCTTGTCTTCTTAAACCTGAATTCTAATTTAGCACCAAGAGCTTAAGGTCACTCTTGCAGAATCCCTTCTTCAATAAAGGCTTGTATTTGGTATACTTGTTATTTGGGGTAAATTGTTCATTTCCTTCTCACCCCCTCCTAATCAAAGTCAGCATCCTGTTACAACATAGCTGAGGAAATAATCAAAAGCTTCTGTAAGTCAGGAATAGTTGGGCCCCTGCTACTAAAACCCTCTCACAGCAGCTAGAACTTTTGCAGTATTTTTTTTTTTACTGTCTTGATAGAGATTTTCATAATCTAATAGTAATTTTTCTATCTATTGTTGTATTACCATGCCTTAGGTGCACCTAAAAAAAAGAAAAATTAAAAACTCATCAGTGAGTTGTGTAAGATTTCAAGAAACAAATAGGAAAATTGTGCAAAATAGTGAGTGTACTTTATTTTGGATTTCAGAAAGCCAGCATGGTGGGGCCATAGCAGGGATTCAGCTGGGAGAACTAGAGCTTTGTGCATCACCCAGATGTTTCCCCAAAGCTGTGGAAGTGGGAGTAGAAGGCTCTGTGCAGTAGTCCTACTAAAAGACAGAATGTTTGACGTACTTTATCCCAATGCTACTATTTCCAAAGTTTAGATTTCCTCCCGTTTTGCTGCTGAATTAAGTAGTTATGTGGGGGGAAAAAAAAAAACCAACAACCAAATCAAAACCAAACAAACAAACAAAAAAAAAAAAATAAAACAAAAACAAACCAGCAAACAGCAGCAAAAAACCCTGCTTTAATCTTTTGATTGGTAGATCCAGCTTAAAAATTCATTGCTATTGCAACATTAATTCAGCTGAAACTACAGCATTTTAGAATGAGCTAGTCTTTTTGACTGAATTTGCTTTGTTAAGGTATTTTTCAAAAGGAATTCTCTTTTTAAAGAGGCTAAAACTGGGTTTGGTGAATCTATACTTAGCTGCATTTCATCTGTTTTTAAAACAGTTGTCTCAGTTAAGGAACATGTCTTTTACTGTGCTAACATATGGTATGATTATTTTAAACTCAGACAGAAACTATTAGGAATAGGAGCCTGATTTCTTATCCCAAATGGGATCTGAATTTCTGAATCACTTGTCTACAGACTGCAGTTCCATTGGTGTATAACCTCAGTGAGTATTTCATCTTCCTTGAATAACCTCTATATCATGTAAAACAGACCTCTTGTTTAACTTCTCTCAGTAAGAACCTTACATGCTTGAAAGGAGATGTCTGAGGCCTTGTTTTAACCATTTACATGGGAAAGTTCAAGGAAAAATGCTTAGAAGTAGCATGGCCTTGATAGTGATTTTCCATAATAGATTCATGGGAGGAGATTTTAGTACAGCATTCTAATATGGAGAAACCTGTATTAAGGATAAAGGAAATTGCTGGTAGCTGACAATTATCAATAATCAAGGCAAATTTCTACTTGAACTCCTGTCCACATCAAATCAGCTTCACAGTCAGGTGATTATCAGTGGCAAGAAAAGTCAAACTGATGCTGAGGCAGCTTTTGTGGGTGGATACTGCCTTCTCTGGGCTTTGGGTTACAGAAATCTTGACCAAATTTTGAACCTTTTCATAGAGATTGTTTGGAGGTTGGGGTGTGGCACAGCAAGGTTCAGTGCTCCCAAACTGAATACAATAAACCCCCTTTTAATTATATTTCTTAACTGCCTGTTAAATATTGAGCAAGGGTCTTTGTAGTCAGTGTAAATAAGATGGAACTTAACTGGCACCTTTATTTGCAAGTGTCATATAAGTATTACCAAACTCTTCTTCTGGTCCAAAAGTAAAAATTAATAATAAATTCTAAAAAATACGCAAGAAGCTGACGTCTTAAAGAATGATAAAATTAAAAAATAGGGGAATGGGATTATTTTGAACTGTGGAGTAGAAAGTGAAATGTTAGCTGCCCTTAATCTGAGAACTGCATTAAAACCTGGTCTGCTCTTGCAGCCAGTCCACCTTAGTTGCTGCTGCAATTTTTCAGAGATCGGTATTTTGAAGTTGTCTTTTACTTCTTGCATGCCTTTGTCCTGTTGGTGAGAAAAGAAGATTCTCGAGAAATGAATGTTCAGGTGGTTCATTTGCAACAGAATTAACTAAGCCTTTGCCAGTACCTGAGCACAAACTACAAATAACAAATTCTGTTAAACTGTCTTGTGGCATTCTGTATTATAAAAGAATTGACTTTATTCTAAGGGTAGAAGCAAATGTTTTGTTTAAGGCAGGTGTTTATGTAAAGAGCTTTTCTGAGCAGCAAGGGATAGCGGGTTTGGGGGGGGAAAAGCTAAAAAGAGTTCTGAATTCCAGGAATGGGATATTGATTTTTTTTTCCCATGTAAAATCATTCCTAATGTCTTCTTTCCAACCACCGACAAGGCTTATTCTAATCACTGTCTGAAGAAAATGAATGAGAGGTTACAAAAAACCTATAATATGGGAAAAAACTTCTTCCTTCAGGGAAGAAAAGGTTTTGATTGTGATTAAAGGTACTTTTAGACTGACTGTTGAAGTAGGTGCAATTTCTAATTATTTTAATTATCTTATCTGTATTATAAAGCTGGAGCTGTTTTAATCATGTATATAGCTGATAAAATTATCTTTGAGATTCATTATTAAACTTATATCCAGAAATACAAAGCTCTAGTTCTTCTTTAGTTACTGTATTTAGTTATCTTTTTAACATTAAACTTCATTGACTCTGAAAGGAGCATGGAAAACACAAGCTTATCAGATGAAGAAATCTTTTGAGTTTTCCTTTTTTATTTACCTAATATGTGTGATTTATGGCCTTTTAAGATCATAAAGAGGCCATTCTCATTTTGCCAACACAGTGCTGCCATTCACCCAGTGGCTCCTGACCCAAACAAGCACTATTTGATCTTGGACTTTGCAGCTATTTGATTTAATTATTTAAAAAAAAAAAAAAAAAGCTACAGCCAGGATTGAGCCCTTTCATAATTGAGAATATTACATTCAAACTGAATTTCTGTAGAAGAACACAGACAATTTCTGTGGATAATTAAAGGATTTATCATGATTAATAACGCTTCCATGAAGAGCAGCCAGTTGCATGGGTTAGACTAAGCCATTCTTGGGCTGCAAGTGTAATTATTGGGGTTTTGCCACGTTTGAATAGGCCTGGAGCACTCTGAAAAAGAAAAACATGAATCCCTATTTTAATGGAATCCCTTGCACATCTGGAAGCTGTCAGAACCCTGATAAATTATGTTTGCAAGAAGAGGAAGTGATTCAGTGTCAGTGAATCACAGAATGTTATATTGATTCTAGTGCTGGCATATAGAATCTATACAACTTCTCAGTAAGAATGGAAATCTACATTGCAAGTGAAGATTTAATAATTGTTATGGAGCTGTCACAAGTGAATTAAGCTGCTCCTAAAAATATTTTAATTCTCAATTGACTTCTGCTTTTTCCATAGCAGGGTTCATGCTGTCTAGTACTCCAAATACCAATTTATGTCTCCCCTTTATTACAGATGATTCATACCACTTATAAATTTGCCAAATATTTCTTTGAATTATTTTTCATGAATACCTTTGACTTTGGGAAGGAAAGAAATCTGGAATTACTAGATAAAGCAAATGCAAATAGTTAAATATCCACTGTAAAATGATGTTTTGAAATGACCACAAAACTTGAACAATCAATGCTTCTCTGCATTTCTGTAGCCACACTTAGATACCTGTGGCTGCTTGAAATAATCAGATACAGCCTTTTAATCTTAAAAACAGAAATGGAAAAAGTATACTTGAACAGATGTGCAAGTGATTGATAGAACATAAACTGGAATTGCTGGCCATCCCTTGTGTGATCTTAGAGACTGTGGGATTTTTCTGCACCTTTCTTATGAAATAAACAGAGGTAGGACCATTCACTGGTTTCTTACATCTCGTCTTTAGAGGTGAAATATCAAAAGATGCAGAATTTTGCTGCTGACAGAGTTGTGGGGTTTGCACCTGAGTCACCTTTGTTATGTAATATGAATGATAATAAAGGTTTAGGTGAACCAACTTGAAGATGTCAATAAGACCCAAAAAAACCCATTTCTTTCTAAGGATTGCAGAGTAGAGCCTTCTGTTCCTTTGTAAATATACATTTTTCTGTATCTAATTTTGATACTAGGTAAGATTTATTCCAGTAAATATAAATACTATGCTCAATAGTGCGCATTCTACTAACCTTAATGTCAGAGAATTACTCATTTTTTCAAATCTGCTAATTTCCTCTTTCTACTTTTTTTACTCTTTTATAACAGGAGCCCTCTAACTTTGCATGTTTATAGACTGAATATTTTAGTCAATAAACGTTTTTATTGACTTGCAGTGGGTTCAATATTTGGTTAACTTTAAAATATTTGGTTAGCATTAAAATGACTGGCTTGTGGGAGAGCTCTGAGAAGTGACTGAACCCTGTAAAACAAGCAGATAAATGTTTACAAAGTCAGAAATGCTGAGAGAACAACACAAAGAGAAGTTTAGTGCTGTGTCCTGGCTCTCCTTTTGCGCCTGATCTAAGACATCTCTCTACCCTGCTCTCTTATCAAATGGATAAGGATTTTCAATTCAGTGTTTTTCTGTCATTAACTCTTCTGGAGTGACTTCAGGTGTGACAGTGTGTGGTTTGAGCATTAAGTTGTAAAGATATTAATGTGGCTTACTTTGGGAAACTACAATATAAACTCTCTCAAATAAGACTGTTCTCCAGGAACAGCAATGATCTTGGATTTAAGCTCAGGGCAAAATACTGAAGCAACTGTTCCAGGAGATAGCAGTGAAAATATTGTTAAGTCCTTTCTGCAGAGTATGGCACTTTAGAAAACACAGGAAACTAAACTAGAATTTCTAGTGTCAGGATAATACATTTTCAGCTTAAACTTATGAAGATAATTGAACGGTTAAAAAGCAGTTTAGAAAAATGTAGCAGATTTGGCAAATAAAACTTTAAAAATTTTTCCCCTATTTTGGCTGCTTTTGTTCACTACAGTGGCATGGTGAAAGACATCCTGTTAAATATTTGGATTTAGAACCCATGAAGAACAAATGCTACTTCATGGAATTCATTCCCTGGAATCCTTGACTTGCCTTGCAATTCACCAATTTTCCTACCCAATAGATCAGGTATATTCTTTGACTTTCTGTAAAATCCCCAATGCACTCTCAGTCTAGGTCTCTGCCATCTGGTAAAGTATTAATAAACTAAATTCAGCATTTACCACTTAAATATTAAAGTACAACCAATCTGAAAACCCTGTGCATCATTCTGAATAATCTTAACAGGGTATTTTTTCCTCCTGGGATTAGCAGTGCTTAAAAATAGTTTTATTTTTGAGTCATGAGTTGTTTTGAATTCTCTGTCAGGGCACTTTTCTGCTGAATCTTTGGGGCAAAATAGCTGAAAAAAATTACTTCATTTCTAGACCTCATTTTTTACAAGTTGAAAGTAAACCAGCAGGAGAAATGAACCCCATTGGAGAGAACACCGTCATGTTGTGGTAAGCCTCTGTAACCACAACAGGGGCTAAAGGCCTACAATGACAATATTTTCTAGCCATTATCCTAATAAGTTGTTTCATGGGGGGTGTGGTTTACATGGAGTGGAAGGTTTCCTACCTGGCTGTTATACATTTGTACTCCCCAGCTGGTGAAAATGGGGATTTGCTCCCAACAAGCTGGCTGGAGTGTCTTTGGATGCTGTGACTTAAAGAAGCTACTGATGGCTCTTGCAGAATCAATTCCCTAATAAGGAAGATTGTTTATAAACATCATGGAATCCTCCCAGTTCCCTAAGAATAAACATAGCCTAGTGTTGTGGTTTGAACAACAGGTGTGTGCTAAGGAAGGCAGGAACCTCCCTTGGAATGGAAAATGTAAACTCCCTCCCTCTGAATTATTGTAATTTTGAAATTAAGGGGCTCTCAGGCAAAGATATAGGAATAGGAATAAGAGTTCTTTATTAGGGGAACTAAAACTAACAATAAAACAAAAACACATGCAATAGTAAAAAAGAGAAAAACCCAAACAAACAAACAAACCCACTGACAGAGTCAGAATTCAAGCTGACCCCCCGTGGGTCAGGCTGTTGGCAGCATTCCCTTTAACTGGTGACTGCAGTCCTTCAGGAGTGGCAGATGTGGCTCTGTTGAAGTGATGATCCTGTAGAAAGGTGGAGTTTTTCACTGAAGGTCCAGTAGTGACAGATAGGTCTGATGTTCCTCTGAGAATCGAGTAGAAAAGGCTGCTTGGTGTCCCAAATCTCAGATTTTTATCCAGGTAGGAATGCTTGTCTCCTCCCCCTGGCTGGAGCATTTCCCAGTGGGATGATGGAATTCTATCAGTGACACTCACTGGCCCATCAGCAGAAGATCTCTCCCTGGAGGGAGGCTGGGTTGTGGAAGAGATAAAGCAAACTGCCCCAGCAGGTTTATTGACAGTTGGCCATTGACAGAAAATTACACCAGCCCACACACCCCAGTTTCATCAGACAGTGATGGAATACAGAATTTTGGTTACATTTTGCACTGACACCCATGACATCTAGCTAAGCATCTTACCTGCAGGAAGGTTTCTCCCACCACTACCCAGCAAATGAGCTGCCTGGGTCTAAGCAGAGAGTATTGGTTTACAGGTAGCTGGGGGGGTGCCACAGACGAGGAAAAGGGAGAACAGAGCTTGAAGAGAAAATTGCCATGTAGCAACCCACTGTACCAAGAGTGGTCACACCATTCTTGAAATAAGGATTTAATTTAAACTTAATGAGTTTTCTGCATGCTGGTTACAACTAAATTGATTAGAAATATATGTTTTGGTTTAACAACTGTGCTGCAGGAGAAGCATTTATTACCTAGCTGTTGAAGTGGCTGTTTTCTTGATCATCTGATATTTCATGGCCAGTAATAAAAAATGGATGTAATCTAAATGCAGAATCCATCCTACTTAGGGCTCATAATTAAATGCTTTCCAAAAATGTTTATCATAACTTCCCACTGTGGCTTGTGGCTAATTTAATCAAATGGTAAGATCCTTCTCCTCTCACCTGTGTCTGCAGCAGATAAAATTGTGGGAGGGATATGTTGCTTAATTAACCCTGTAATTCTTACATTTGGGTTAATTAGCATCTAAATTAGGGTTTCTTGTGTATCATATGCTTGGTGCTGTAGTCTATCCTACAAAATTTATTCCTCTGCAGCTATTTCTGCTTGTTTACATGGTTTGATTGCTTTCATATGAAAGTTTTAAATTTTTCTGCTGCCTTATGCACACCTCCTCGGATGCTAGTTACAAAACACATCAGCTGATAGCTAAAATAACTGACTGCTCAAAGGATGAACAAGATCCTGATCACTGCCCTTGATATGTGAAAGATTTTGGAATCCTGATTTGGGCCCCATATGCATTTTGGTGAATGTGACCACATTCAGTTGCAGTTGGTAGGACTTAAGTGTGCCCAAATGTTATATTAATTTGGATGCCTTTGCTGACTACATTCAGCTGTTCAAACCTGCTGCCTCTACTTACTCATGAGGTATCAGTTTATTTAGGATTTGCTGACTGGAAAATAGCTGAATTATTCAGGAACACCTGTATTCACAACAGAGACGACAAGAAACAAAGACAAGAAGTTGTAGCTTTCCCATCACATTGGAGTAGGAAAGCTACAGATTGCAGTTTCTTACCATCATAAAGAGGTCTAGCCTCTGCCCTCCTTTATTCATTTACTCTGAGCTTCCTATCACCCGTCTGATGAACAGCCTGGGGATGTCCAAGCTAAAATGGTTAAATAAAAATCAGAGTGAGGTATGGAACATCACTGTATTACGGGGGTTGAATTTCCAGGAAGAAATTTTGCTCTGAGGGATAACAACAATTTGCAAGGCTCTGCACTGGGAATGCAGGGCCCAAACATGTTAGACCCTGCTGTTAGGTAGCTGCAAAGAATTCAGTTGTTCATTGAATCACCCAAAGTCTGGCTGATCCAGAGCCAGTCTGGATAAACTGCTTTATTCAAAGAACTTGTAAATCAAATGCTCATTAAGACTCCAAGGAGTGCCTTTAAAAATGGCCAGCCCACACCCCTTGCAATCTCTAGCTCTCCATAAGTAGATACGAAAAAGAGTAGGAATTAAAATACTAAGCTTAAGCTGAGAAATGTGTGGTTTAATCTTTTTTTCTCATTCTGAACAATGTGTCAATTTCAGGTCAAACCTAAATGTGATGAACCGTTTCCCTGTAAAGGAAAAACCCTTATCAGAAAGGCTATTTAAAACTGCTTATGAATTATTTCACAAGGAAAATAGCTCTTTTCAGAGCATGCTTCAGAAACAGGAAGGCCAAATGCGTGTCCTGGGTTTGCAGCAATAATAAGGCACAGCCATATTATGAGTAGAGGGATTTTAGGAGTACAGGATTTCATGCACAGAGTCCGTCATTAGAACCCTCTACAGTCAATTCTTAGCAGCTTACAGCAGTGTACAGTTTTCAATTCACAAACTTTTAGACTGATTAACTTGAGCTCAGTGTATTGTCATCTTGAAACAATCTTTTCTTTTGGCTTGTTCATGCTTTAACAGTGCAAGAAAACAAAAAAAAAACCCAACCGAAAATCCAATCCCAGACAAGAAACAATATAAAAACTTGACTGTGAAATTATACTGAAAAGTCTGGAACAGTGCTGATATGGAGTTAAAATTACTTCCTTATTTTATCTGTGAAAAATACCCTTTCTTAATGCATTATTCATTGTGGACACAAATACTCTGGATGACATCAGACCAATTGAGAAGCAATTTGAAGGAAATGTTTTCTAGGAAACTGTATGCTGAAACTTAACCACTGAAATGAAATAAGCTAGCAAATAAATATTCAACACTTGTATTTTATCCACTTTTCCTTAACCGATCAAAACCAAGCTGTGAAGCATGGGAAAACTGATATTAGTCTATTGTGCAGGAAAAGTGTGCACAGCATGAAAATAGAGGTGAATGTGTGCATATGCACAGCACTAATGTTGCCCTTATTGAGGTTGACAGAATTGCTTATTACTGCTGAAACTTCCCGTTGTGAACAATTAAAGATAAGGTCTTTGCCAAAATGCAACTTAACTGGATTTTCCATACCTGAGAATCTGCTGGAGTCTGTGGTTTTGGGTTCTTTGGGGTTTTTCTTTCAGTTGTCGTTGTAGGTTTTTGATTGGTTGGGTTTTTGGTTTGGTTTTTTTGTTGGTTGGTTGGTTGGTTGGTTGGTTGTTGCAATATGTCTGAATAACTTGTTCCCAAGGATGCCCCAGCCAAATTATCTCTAGGTGTGTTTATCAGATGCTCTGGAATGCATCAAGGTTACTGGAACAACAATAGTGCTAAACTGAGAAATTTTCAAAGCTGAAACAAGAGTCAGGCAAATCAAGAGAAGAGATGCTAAAAAAACTTGTAACAAAAAATAAAAATAATAAAAAACCACCTAAACTTTAACCAATCGCTCTTCCAAAAACCCTCAAAAAACTCAAGTGAAAGAAACCAACCAACCAATTAAACAATGTGTAAAACTGTAATCAGTAATCTTAAAAATACATCATTAAAGTAATAATATGAACAATAAAAAACTTCTACATAATCACATTGGTTCAATGTGATTAGTTCAAAAATTCATTTTACCTGCAGTTGGTTGGTTTTGGTTTTGTTTTTTGTTTTGTGTTGGTATACTTGGTAACCTTACTGTTCTTGTAAGGTGGTGCTGGGAAGGGGGGAGAGCTACAGCTGAAGGAAGGGCAGGAGAGGAAGGGAGAGTTAATTGAGAAGTGTCTAGATGAAGTCACTGATCTCCTCACTCAGACTTGGTGGAGCAAAGCTGTGGATCCAAAATATGACAGATCTATCCTGACTTCTGCAACTTAGCTCTGTCTTAGCTTGTGTGTATCTGCTCTCAGGGTGACAAAGCCACCTGAGACACACAGAGCTCACACACAGAGTGTGAGGGAAGCCCCAGGTGCTGAACAGCTGGCTACGGTGATGCCCCAGCTTTCACTTCCTTTCCAGAGAGGAGAGGAGCTAAAGGATTGTTACCAGCTGTTGTTGCTGGAAGCAGCTGACAAAGTGTTTTTTTCCAGTGCATATTTTTAGTTTTGCCCTAAATATCACTGGGATGCAAGAATCAGGCTGAACACCTCTCTCAGCATTTTTCCTGTAACTGTGAGAAAACACACATTGTTGGTTCCTGCTACAGAAGTGACTATGTCAGAGCCTTAGCAGGGATAAATTTCTGTGCTGCCAGAGAGCCAGGCTGCATCAGCACATGCACATAACTGCTTGAGTCAGAGGAATTATCCCCAGTGAAGGATAGTGGGATGCAGAGAGCATATTGAGTGTTTCTGCACAAAGCCAGCTTTTTCACACTGTGGTCCACCACAGGTTGGTGTAGCTCCAGTGCAGGTAGCCAAGACTGCTGTAAGTTACCAGCATAATTATCTCATATGTCTTATGCACCTGGAAATCAGAGTGTGGTGATAAATTATTCCCTTAAGCAGATTGAACCTACAGTCAATAATGATGAGCCAAAAAAATTATCTTATGCCTGAAGCTTGAATTAGAAAAGCAGGTTTTTCTACAGGGGAGATCCTGTAAGGCTGAACCCCAGGCACTGCTGCTGTACTTGGTATTGGATGTTTAGAAAGATAAGAAGTATAATGCTTTTTAAGGTTGATTCTGGGTGCTGTGGTTTCTAGGAACCACAGGATTTTCTGAAGAGTCAAGGGCAATAACTAAAAAAAGCTGATAAATGTTGTTAAAATGTTTAATAGACACTTGCATCCTGCAGTATTTTGTAGCCTTTACTTTTATAATATTATTGATTGCAAAGTTGAAGTAAATATGAATATTACAGTGCATATTACAAAAAACATGGAACAATACAGTGGTGAAGCACAGAATAACACAACAAAGCTGGAATGAAAATGGTCACAAAAACTTGGCACTGTGCAAAGCTTGCCCAGGAGGTAATAAGAAAACTGAAATCACTGTTACTATGCAGACTGTTGCCTTATCACAAAGCAGCAGGTAAAATTGACTGTCAAGCTTTACACATCTTGTTTCCAATATAAGATTGGTCATTCAGACCAGGCAGCATTAAATGGCAGCTTAGCTCTCTACTGAGGGAGGATATTCCCCTCAGAGCATCACTTTAGACCTAGAACTTTCACAGAGTGTATAACCAAAGGTGGTCTACCAGGAACTGAATTATTTCCTAAGAATATCAACAGATCTGGTCAAAGCAAGGTCAAGACTATAAAACATTTGCCACTCATGTCTCTTTACTGTGCAATTAATGTGATTTGCAGCATATTCAGCATATTTGGAGGAATCAGATAAGATTACTGTGATTTGCAGCATACTCAGCATTTTTGGAGGAATCAGATAAGGTGGTTACTGGGGTTTAGGTGTTTAAATATTACCCAAGGAAAGCTTTGATCTGCTGACAATTCTATTGTGCTGAATTGGTGGCTGTAGAAAGATTCTTGGTGAATCCTCCAAGGTGAAGCTAAATGTGCCTGTGGTGCTTCCCTTGACCACTTCTTAATGCATTAATTAAAGTGATTCAATAGGCTGGCAGCTGAGCTCTTAGACATGTTGCTCAGAGAGGATTCAAGCAATGGCAGTGAAGTCTTCAGGCAAGCCAAGGTACTTCTTAATGGGTATCAGTAGGATGGTTTATCCCCTGAGATTTTGCCTCCTCTTGATTTACCCTCCATTGCTTTTTTAGTACAAACATGGAAAAAGACTTGGCGAAAAGATGCAGAGATCTCAACAGGACTTCTGAAACAACTCTTTGAAATTATCCAAATGATGCAGAACTCATGAACTGGCCAAGCATTGTTTATCAATCCAGGAATACAAGCTTGATTGTTGAAGCTGATGCCATTATATTGGTATAGATTTGAGAATTACCACTTTTTAAGTCATATTTGTCAAGAAATGAGTGTCACTGGTTTAAATTTCAATTTCAGAGCTAAACACTGTTATCTTGCAGTGAAAGTATTGAAGGCATTCATGATACATATTCTTGACAAAACATAAACAGCTGTATTTGGTAGAGATTTTTTTTAATTTTATCTTTATACTCAGAATAATTTAAAAGTTTTAATATTATTTGGAAAGATGCAAATTTCTCCATCTGATAGGAAAACTTCATAACAAAGGAGGTTCCTTGAGTTTAATTTTGGCAAGTTAGGGACGTATCATTTACTTAAAGCTGTTTTATTTACTGACTTTTCTTACAGACTAGTTAAATTCTGAAGATTGTTAAATATTGGAGATGTTGAAGATTATTTTTGAAGCTTGTTGAAGCAGTTTAAAATATTTCATACATCTAGGTAATACCAGTAGGCTCTCATTTATTTTAAACTTTACATGTAAAGAATTCCAATAGGCTTTAATCATAAAAACAAAACTATTAGAAGTTATCTGCACAAACAGATTGACTCTATTTTTTTTAAGTTCAGATGAGAGGATGTGCTTTTTTGGGGTTAGATTCTTTGATGAGTTCTAATGATTCTAATGATCTAGGAAACATGAATTCTGAATGCACTCCCATAAATAGATGCATGACCTGATGTCAAGTTCTGATGCAGCTTCACTGCAGTATTTCAGCAGCCAAAAGGGATACAAGATCTACCTCTTGTACAAGAGGTATATAGAAGATAACCAGATACAAGATCTACCTCTCCAGCAACCCTCTTTTACCTAACACTGTACACAGGTAGGAGAAGGGCTAAGAAAGGGGGAGAGGAAGCAGAGTTTCAAAAGAAAGGTGGAGCAGGAAGTATTGGTGTTGGGAAGGAAGAAACAGGCAAGTCCTATAAATCTGACTACTTATCCAAAGATGCTAAGAATGCAAGAACTAGAAGAGACATTGAAATGAAAGCAGTGTTTCTTTGAATGTTTATAGAACAGCTTTGGCTGACCAAAGGTCTTTCTGTCTTTGTTAAGAATGTGATTTACTAACAGACATACCAAACCAGAACAGACCCTTCTTCCCTGGCTTGCCAGGAAGGGAGCCCTGATAAGATTTAGAGATTAGAAAGTAGTAAAACATGGTAATGTAGTGATTCCTATAGGATGCATGTAAATGTAGAAAATTTGTATTTAATACTAGATTGGTTGATGAGAAAGTAGAATATTCAACAGAGAAAGAGATATAAGTCATTGTAAAAGGAGAGCTCACTCTTTTTGCTCTCTTTTGTCTCTTCGCTTTTGTGTCTTCGCTTTTCCCTCTCTTTGCTCTTTTTGCTCTTTTCTCTTACTCTTACCCTCTTACTCTCTTGCTTATTCTCTCTTGCTCTTGTCCTCTTATGCTCTCTTGCCTTGTGCTCTCTCCTGCTCCTGTGTTCTCTAGCCCGGTCTGACCTAACCCTGAGCTAAGCTCTTTTCACCCACACCCTATGGAATAAACTTCAAAACTTAACCAGAGATCTCGGCTGAGTACTGTCCCTGACCGTTCAGGCACGTAACTGTTTCTTACATATTGGTGGAAATTTGCTTTTCCATGGTAAGAAATTTGTCAGGAGTGTTCCAATTTGAAGTGAAACATTTACCAGTCTTAGCGAGTTTAATGTTAAAAGTGGTCCTGTGTGGTGCACCCAAATCAGAAGTTGACCTCTGATGAGGCCTGGGGGAGTGCCTAGCCTCAGGCAGGCTTCATGACAAGAATACCCAAAATTAACACGTCAGTGGAAGTGCTCAAAAGTGACTCCTCCCCACGAACCCTTCAATAGCTGCACCATACTCAGATCCTGAAAAAGCCATACCTCCTTTTGCATGGAAAATTGATTCCAGCTGTTTTGTTTACCTCAGACAGAGAGGATAATATAAAAGGGATGCTATCCAATACCTGGAGACAGGAAAGAATGTAAATCACCTAGGAGGGACTGTCTCTCTGCAACAGCAGGCAGTACCAAATAGCCAGCCCCATTTGAGCTCTGGCCTTGGGCTGTCGGATTCATCAGAATTTACCTGTTAGCAGGGTTGTGTTCACAGCTAATTACCACCTGCCCTGTGGCAGCAGCAGAAGGTCCAACACTCGCCCTCATGTTGGTATCACTACAAGATCCTTGAGTAAGGCATGACACATCCCTTGCAGGATTTGCCTTTTGTTGCTTTTTTGTGTTGCTGTTTCTGCAGCTCTCTTCAGGAAAGTACTTAGCAGCTGTCAGAGTTAAGAGAGATGCTTGAAATCATGTCTGAAACACCTTCCTGAATTAAGGCATTAAGCCCTGCTGAGGATGCCAAAGGCAAATTTAGGGAACAGTGATGAAGGTAGCTGCATACCTGTTTACTTTTGAGGGAAGTTAAAGTGAATTATTTCAGTAGTGTGTTGGTGACATAGCCAGTTCTGCTGCCCAAACTTCCATTCTGGCACTGAAACAAAATGCAACGTGTTCTGCATAAACGTTTGTAAAATATTATGTACACAGCTAAACAAAACAAAGACAGAATTGTCACAGTGTATTTGGGATTTTTCTTAACAAGCACAGATGTATTTTTAAGTGCTATGTGGAAATATTGCAATGATATTTCACCCTCATAAGCAATAACAGAGCCAGGGGATAAACTAAGTGAAGTCACAGCAGAAAGATTAATTTTGTGCATTTCTTTGAGAGAATCATGGAATTCTAAGAAAGTGATTACATTTCCTACCTACTGAATAATCTTAGGGGACAGAAAACCAAAAATCAAAGTATCAACTGTTTTGGTACTGCTGCTGGCACAAAGTCCCAATTAATTAGATCTAGTGTTGGAGTTATGACTCAGTAGGATTCCCTTAAAGGAAATAGTGGAAATGGATTTTAAGGCAATTGAGATTTCATTCTTGCAATGGGATGTCTAAATGGAGATCAATGAGAGTTAATAAAGAGATGTATTAGTGGTGTTCTCCGTTTATCCAGGGCCTTCCAACAGAAAAGCACCAAATTTATTGCACTAGTTACTATATCAGTTTAGCTGGCTGGTTTTCAAAAGAATTTCAACAAAATAAATATGGCTGAGCAATTTTCATATAGTTTGGATTTCAATTGTTTTCAGTTCTTGATTCTGACATACTGCAACAAGTTTGAGTTGCATTCCACCCTCAAAAAAAGAAAAAAAAAAGCTTTTTCAAGTTTTTTTGAATGTAGGATTTTTGAATCCTACCTTTGAATGTAGGATTTTTGGAAAAAAAAAAAGAAAAAAAAGAGAGATAAAAAGAGTAGTGGGCATTGAACACACTAAGAATTACTGAATGAATAGCCATTTCCAGGTTTCTCAGCTTTCTGTAGCTCTTTAAGACAGAACAGTGCTTTGTTGTGCTGCGCCAGGGAAGTTTTTTGTGGTGGTGAATCTGTCCCACAAGGAATGCCTCCCACCTGAGTTCTGTAAAACATTTCCACCACATTTTCCAGCCACCTGCAGCCTGAGACCCTTCTGGCCATTTTGAAAATGAAGTTGAGTTGTCTCTAGTCACAAAGTTAAATAGCTGGAGGGCACAAAAATAATTTTCAGGCCTTTTCTGATTCTGACAGTGGTGGAAGAGAGCTGCTCTGCACTGGCCCTTACTGATCTCAGGTGCTGGCTCTGACCTGCAACAATTTGGCCTTTTTTTTTGTGCTGTCTGGCTTTGGTCATGCCCATCTCTATATCCAAAGGCTGGAAGCAGTTAGAGAAAAGGGCTACTGGAGCCCAAGTCTCCCTTGTAAATTCATCTTTAAACAGTGGCTCCACCATCTGCCAAAGTCTTGGATGGAGATTTAATATTTTCCCAAATTCAATAGGGGCTGCATAGCTTAATCACCCACTAGCTTTGAAGTCATCAACTACTTTTCCAGCAATTAGGTGCTTCTTTGATTATGCAAAGCAAGCAGAGTAGATATGCCTTTCCCCATCCTGCCCCTCCAAATCAGCATGAAGTGTATTGGTACCCACAGTTTAAGAAATAAACTACAACTCAGCACTGCTTTCTACCTGTACTATGGGCTTTTGGACAGGGGTTTTTTTGTGGAATTTTGCCTTGGGACTTGCAAAACACATTTTTCCAGTAAACTGCCAATTGAGAAGCATTATGGATTTTCTCATTTCACTGTCTTCATAAGCATAGTATTTTAAATAATTATTGTTATCCAGGAATGGGCAACAGTGTTTCCTTGAAGTAACAGGGAATTCTTGAGCAGCAAAAGCACAGCTGCCTAGCACAGCCTTTCCTCATGGTGTGAACTCTTGAGTACATTTTTAAGTGATAAAGTTTTCTGTAATAGTGTAATACCCAAAACCCTTCATTTTCTGGCGCTGGCAGGGCTGCTGGACACCAATTCAACCCAGGGTGCTTTGTTTAGAGTGTCTGATTATTGTTAGAGATTAATCAAATGGACAGAGGCTTTCTCCCCATATATTCCTTATTATTACTTCTATACGATTAGAGTCTTTGGCAGCCTGGGAGGATTCCTACCTGAAAATGCTTTAACATTGTTAAAAGTCTGGCTACCATACTAAATAGGATACATTTCCACTCTAAGTGGACATGGGAAATTTCTCAATCTCAACTGTATGGTACAAAAGCCACAGATTTGGCACTGGGGTTCTCGTTTTGAAATATTTTTGTGAACCCTCATTCAGTGAACAACCTTTAAAGTTCATATTAGTTCAAGTTTCTAAATCCAGCTGTCAGTATTTACAGTAACTCAGTAAGAGTGATGAACAGTGGTATTTTCTTTCTTGTAAAAACAGAACTCTCCGAATACATTTAATCCAATTCTTGTCCAAGAGCCAGATTTGCCCTTACTGCAAAAGCAAATTAGTCTTGCCATTCTTAGGGTTGGATAGTTTGGGGGTCTTCTGGTTTTGGAGATATTTGTGTGTGTGTGTGTCTGTGTCTGTGTGTGTCTCTGTGTGTGTGTGTGTGTGTGTGTGTGTGTGTGTGTGTGTGTGTGTGTGTGTGTGTGTGTGT